>BSAI01000009.1:1082383-1123479 GCA_036245035.1 Adrianichthys oophorus | reverse complement strand
GCAGACAGGCAGCCAGTGTAAAGACCTCAGAACTGGTCTGATGTGATTTACTGTTTTGATTCCTGTGAGAACATGAGCAGCTGAGTTCTGAATAAGCTATAGTTTCCTGATTGATTTTTTTGGTAGTCCTGTTAAAGTAGTCAAGTCGACTAAAGATGAAAGCATGAACTAGTTTTCCAGGTCTTGCTTGGACATCAGATCTTTAATCCTTGAAATATTTTTGAGATGATGTAGGCTGATTTTGTCACTGCCTTAATGTGTTTATCAAAATTTAGATCTGTGGTGTTAAGATGAATAGATTGAAGCTCTGTAGTGACTTCCAGCCATTTCTCTTTAGCCCCAAAGACAAAAACCTCAGTTTTGTTTTTGTTTAATTAAAGTAAGTTGTGACACATCCAGTCATTAATGTCGTCATTGCATTATAACCTTCTCCTGCTTTGTGAGCATCAACTATTTTGAGTTTCATTGTTCTGGACAACTGCTTGGAAGAACCCATGATGCTGATTGTTGTGTAGTAGTCTAGATGCAGGCATGTCGTACAGGTTTTACAGTTGTTCGACCTCCTCAAATCCTTCGGACTGCAGGAACCCGTTAGCGCAGTTCAAGTGATAAGTCTTAGCTGGCTCCTTACTTGCATCCTGACAGTAAGAAATAAGAAAATTAGACAGAGTGTAGTATGTGTGGGCATGCTACAGGCACGTACATGTCACGTGCACACCCTGTGCGAGTAGTATTTGCACACTGTGAGTTACATGCAGCTTACGTTACCCTGTCAAATACTTCACAATAAACTTACCACACAAAGACAATGGTATGTTCCATTTTTTGACATCTCTTGAGGTGGCAGTACGAGCCTCAAAGAATCTGCAAGACACGCCTGCTCCCTATTTACCAAACAGCCGGTTCTGTCTCCTACCCTCCATGGACCCAGATAATCAAATAACCCACAACACCCATACAGGTCAACCAATGTACATCGTGCAAGTGACTAAGGCTTGAGCCCGTAGCAACTTAATGAGCAGCACCCCTCAGGGTCAGTCTCCACCTTCATCACACAGTTGGGTTTGAAGCCTCAGAGATGGTGTCTTCCTCCTTACCCGAAGCAGGGAGTCATTTCCTCCACAGAGAAGCTAGTGGGAGAGACTCTAAACAAAGGAATGAAATGGAGTTTTTGTTTTTGCTAAAAACTGCGTATTGTTAAAAGACCACTGAGAGCAATTTTACATTTGATAAAAGTATAGTTGGAGTGGGTCCTTAAAGTTTATTCATCTGCTTTTAATCATTCTACCAGTCTTCTTTAGAATTTACAGACCAATTCAGGATTTACGTGACAGTAAAGAAATTGGGAAGTGCAGATGGATTTATTTCGTTAATAGTAATGGGTCTTCCTGTGAGCTCCACATCTCCTTGCACTCCTATTCCACATTGAGGATTATGCAGCAAGAATGGTTCAGAATGAAGTCCAAAAGAATCTTTCTGGATTTCAGTCTTTGTGATCTAAAAAAAAGATTTTAGTAGTTTATAGAAGAACATCCTGGAGCTTTGGTTCCTGTTTCACGTACATGTGCATCTTTCAGCCGAGTTCATGCCAATCCTTGGAACCAACCTGAACCCAGAGTTCATCTCCGTCTGCAACAACGCCACCTGGGCTATCGGAGAGATCTGCATGCAGATGGGTTTGTGGCAGAAACCTCACATTTGTAGTGCAGACAGAAGCCCCTGCAGCAGTCTCACCTTTTTTTTTCCTTCTTTATCAGGGGTGGAGATGCAGCCGTACATTCCCATGGTTCTGAACCAGCTGGTTGAGATTATTAACCGACCCAACACGCCCAAAACCCTGTTGGAGAACACAGGTATATGAGTGCAAATGGGTTTCACAAGGTGCTGCCACAGAGAGTGATCTTGCAGAGGGGGATTTTGCTGCAGTATCTTTTTGTAACACCTCCTGCTGTACTCCTGTTCCAGCCATCACCATTGGCCGGCTGGGCTATGTTTGTCCTCAGGAGGTGGCCCCCATGCTGCCCCAGTTCATCCGGCCCTGGTGAGGAAAGCCTTCATTACTTCGTGGGGGGTGTAGACGGCCGGTTATAGCTGTTAGTGGTGCGTGTCCGCAGGTGCACGTCTCTGCGCAACATCCGGGACAACGAGGAGAAAGACTCCGCCTTCCGGGGGATTTGCATCATGATAGGTGTGAATCCTGGAGGTGTGGTCCAGGTGAGTCTTCACCACAGATGGCGGTCATTGTCACAGTCTGATTTGGAGCTCAGCCCCTCCCCCTTTGCTCAGGATTTCATCTTCTTCTGTGATGCGGTGGCCTCCTGGGTGAATCCTAAAGACGACCTCAGAGACATGTTCTATAAGGTAAAGCTACGGATTTCTGGGAGCGCGTGTGCGTGTGTGTGTGTGTGGGTGTGTGTGTGTGCGTGTGCGTGTGTGGGTGTGTGTGTGCGTGTGTGTGTGTGCGTGTGTGTGTGTGTGTGTGTGTGTGTGCGTGTGTGTGTGTGTGTGTGGATGGGGTGTGCTATCAGAGAGGATGTGCATGGATGAACTCGCTCACAGTTTATGGTTTTGGTTAAGTTTGGTGATGCTGACTGTGTGCCATATCTCTTAAGATCTTGCACGGCTTCAAGGAGCAGGTGGGGGAGGAGAACTGGCAGCAGTTCTCTGAGCAGTTCCCCCCCCCTGCTGAAGGAGAGACTGGCAGCCTGCTACGGCGTTTAGAGTCTCCACCCCCAGCCATGAGGTAGTTCTGCCCCCTCGTGGTTGATCCATTGCTCTCGCTGTGCCTCTAAGGTGTCTGTGTCTTCTGTTTCTGTCAGGGGGGGCCAGCAGGAGGAGGGTGAATGGGAAAACTCATCCATCTGTGTATTGCACTGCCCTGATCGGGGGGAGGAAAAGTGAGGCTTTCGACTGCTCCCCCGATGGACGGCCCCCACGCCCTATGTGTTTGTCCATAGAGGGAGGGAGGGAGGGAGGGAGGGAGGGATGGGGGGCACCTCTAGATTAACTAGGCAGGGACCCGACACAGAAAACTAACTTGTAGGGACAGATAGAGGAGGAGACAGAGGGGAGGGACCTTCAGGGACAGGTGGGGAGACAATCAGTAAGGAGGTGGGGCAAGGAGTAACAGGAAGGTGTGCTGGGAGGTCGGGGACAGGTTCTACAGAGAAACTGGGACCAATTTTGACACACGTGCAGTCCTCTGAAACACCAGAAGGTGGCAGTATGAGCTGCTCTGTGGTTAGGGACAGACAGGCTTCTTCATCTTCTTTCCTGGGGAACATCATCAGTTCCTTCACCTGTGCTCACCCCATCTCCATGTGTTTGCCACCGTCACGCTAAGCACAGCTGCTCGCCATTGGCAACTGGTTCTCTGCTCCATCGCAGGAAGGCTCCTCCTCCTGACGTCACAGGAACTTTCCTCAGCGCCTGAGGAGGTGAGGGCCAACCCTCCTGCTTCCTCAGACAAAGAAAACCACAAACTTTCTTCGTCTGTGAACGTCAGTTTGTGAGTGCATGTGTGTGAGCGTGCACGAGAGTCTGTGAGCTCATCCTGTTATAGATGTGAACTCTTCTGGAATGGTACCAAGCTGAAGCCTGGAGCGGACTGTTAACTGTGACTGTGTGTGTCTGTGTACGTGCACGTGAGTCTGCAATTGTGCATGTGTGTGTCTGCAATTATGCGTGTGTCCATGCGATCATGCACGTGTGTGTCAGTAATAGTGCATGTGTGTGTGATTGTACATGCGTGTACGTGTGATTTTGTGTGCGATTGTGCATGTGTGTGTGATCGTCCATATGTTTTTGCATCTGCAATCATGCATGTTTGTGTGTGTGATGTGTTATTGTGGGCGTGTGATTGTGCACGTGTGTGTTTATGTTATCTTCTCAGTTCCATGTCTTGATTTTAAAATTGTTTTATGAATGTTTTTGGTTTTTTTCTGTTCATCATGTTCGTCTCTCACAACATTAAATTCATTTCTTCCTATTTTCACTGATGGTTCAGTAGTATTTTTTTATTGTTGTTTTTAACCACGCCCACATGACCTGCCCAGTGACCCGCCCACCCCCGTGACCCGTGTTTGTCAGACTGTGTTGCACTGTGAAACAGTTTTTCATTAAGTTTCTCTCTTAAAGACAAAATCAAAAAACTTTGTGCATCTGCGTCCTCTAGGGGCAGTTGTGAAGTGTGGGGGCCGTTCTCTATGGTGGGGGCCCTTCTCTGTGGTTGTCCTGTTTCAGAGTGATGTAACCCTTTAACTGTAGGGGTGGGGGGCAGTAAAGAGCAATAAAGCCACTACATTTTCAATCAGTTGTGTTGCAGTGCTGGAGACCCCCACCCCCCAGGTTACTCCTATTTTCAGTTTCCTGAAGCTCCGGCCGTTTAGCCGGAGGTAGCTCCTCCCCCAGCACCCAGACTTACTTTTGCTCCATCCTGTTGTCCTCTCGTCTTTGCATGATGGAGCTTGGAGACGCCTTCATGGATGACTCAGTGAACTGAGTTTACGAAGGGTTTTCTTTTCTCGGGGCCTGAAGATGGTGGGGGTCCAAAGCTCATACCTTTATTATCAATTGGGGGGTGATCCTTATTGGTAGACCACCACTATCAAGGTTTTTATTTTGTTGGTGCACAGAGATTTCTTCAGACTTTCTGGAGACTTCAGCTCTGACGCCGTCTTTTTTAACCATCTCTCTTTGATCATGATCTGTTGGTGTGGTCAGCACTGACTGGTTTTTAGGCTCCTCCCACTTTTCCGTTCTTGTGTCTGGAGGTTTCTGCCTCAACAGTTTCTGCTTCACTTTGACATTAAATGCTTAAATCAAATGGGGGGGGGGGGCAGAGTGAAGTAGTGACACGTTACTGGTTCTAGGTTCTGTGTGGAGAACATGACTGAATCCTTCAGGAGACAATCCAGTCCTGGTCCTGCTGTTTCTGCTCTTTTCATTCCAGTTTTTACAAGGACAATAAAGGTTTCTGTTGCTTCTTCTCTGAAGTGTCTTTTGTTCCACTTGAATACTTGTTCTGTGTAAAGCTGGAAACCCGTCTGGACCCCCGTCATACATCAGATTTCTGTGGGTCCATGGGGGCTGAATGAAACATCTCTCCATCCTTCCACTGGACACACAGCCTTAAACATAAATTATTAAACAAAAATTATTGCATCAGACTGAATACTTTTGCATTTCAAAATGGAAACATCCCAACCACAAAAATAAAATCTTTGAAATGCAGCAGAATGCTAGTTCTGAATTCGACTGGTCTCATAAATTGAGGTGAAAAGTCATATTTGGTTCTTTGTGTTTCCTGATAGGTGTGTGACGAGTACGGCACAACCCCAAAATACAGAGATTCAGTTAAACTGAATATCTTCTGACTCTGTAGAATAACCAAGCAGGTCTCTGGATCTTAGAGAAGACTCATGGATAGGACTCATGGATCCTCGTGACCAGCAAAGAAACTAAACTGCAGAGAGCAGGTCATTGACCAATTTTCCTGTGTAGTTCTAGTATGTTTCCTCACCTTTCTCAAGATTTGATTCCACCAGGTGAGATCTTGCACAGACCTAAAGGTGGAGGGGGATTTTCATCTGAAATCTGAAAATTATTGCATAAAAACATTCCATGAATTGAAAGTCCTTACAGGATGCAGCCATAGTAAAAAAAAAAAACTTTTCATGCCTGGTGCATCAACAAAACCCAATGAGCAGTCCTTAAGTGCTGGTCAGTTTTATAGAAGGGTCAGTTTTTAAAGAGACAAACCATCAACTCTGATGATAAAACACTTTATTAAAAAAACAACATACAGTCTCATCATTAATCTGCACTCAGATTAAGAAACTTGATCAGCCCAGACCTGTTTCCAGAGGATACTGAACTCAGACACGTTTCTGTTTGTAGCCCTGAACGTTGAGAGAACACATACCTCTTGTTGTGAGTTCAGAAAATCCAGTCAATGAAAGAAAGCAACACTGTCACCCCAACTAGTTTCCCATAGGGCAAAAAATGGAAAGAGGCTGGAATTATGTTACTACATTGAAGGAAAAGAAAAATACAGAGCTAAATAAAGCTAATTATTCTCCTGAACAGGTGACTTCAGAGAAAAGCAACACAGGGGAGCTTGTTACTTTAGTCTGATGGATGTAAAAAACCATCACAGGAAACAAAGTGCTGAAAGCACATAGCTAAACAATTTTCTGAATCTTAATGAGAGCAAAGCATTGATTTAAGTCAGTCCAACCTTCTGGAGGGCTTTGAAAACCTTGTTGACCCACCTACATCACGGCATAGGTCCACGCACCCACAAGAGCACTGAGGTCACCAGATGTTCCTCCAGCAAAATCTATTGTTATTCTAAAAACTTTTTTTAAATTTACTTTTATGGTAGTTTTTGTGCTTTGGTGAGATTTTCTAACTGTTGCCCCCAACTTAAAGACCTATTCTCACAAAAATGATGTTTTTAACATGTTCTGTGACATTTTCTCTGATAATGGAAGACAAATATAAAGGAAATGAAGCTCAAGCCACAAACTCCCTGCTCCATTCTGATGCATCCACTTGTAGATGAGGAGATCCGTGTACGTTTCCATTTTATGGCTGGATAGCTTCAATATTGCTCATTATTTTTGTTTCACAAATAATGTAATGTTGGGGGTGTTGTAGAGGGAAAAGCCCAAAACAGGAAAACAAAAAGGAAGCCTTTTTGGAAGGGGGGCGGAATTAAATCCTTTAGTTTTCAGTTGTTTTCATCTCAGGCGGTCTGAAGGGCCAACAAGGAGGAAGCACAGAAAACATCTGTTTTTTTGGTCCTAATTTAAACAGATACTAATATCTTTGTTCTTCTCTCAAGTTAGTTTAGTTTTTACTATTAGATTTATTTTTGTATTCCTGTGTTGGACCTTTCCCACGACAGCTCATGACTGTCTGTCACAAATTACCCAGAAATCCTTGCTATGGCTGGCACTCGTCTCTACAGAGGCTTCCGTTTCATACTTGTGATGGTTTCCTACCTCCAAACTTGGGTGGGGTGCAGACAGAGTGTGCTCAGGAAAGTCCCCACATCAACGTGTTAAGATGCAGGTCTTATTTTCTTTCAAAGTTCATATTTCATCTTCTACTTCTTGTTTCTGTGTTTGTTTCCTGACCTAATTACATCCACAGAAATGGTCTGAAGCAGTTTCTAAACCAACTGATAAACTGGATTTTGAGGATGAAAACAGGTATTTTCAGTACAAAGAAATGAAAAACATTGAGATCATTCCTGACAATAGGATGGAAGTAGAGATGAAAATCAATCATGTCAGGAGTGGAAGGCGGAGCCGGGGGCAGGAGAAGAGAACAATTGTTACAGAAAGAAATCTGAAGAATCAAAGTAGGACATAAACTCCAAGAACTGGAGCTGAAAGTGAAAAAGTTAAACCCAGAAAAGTCAGAGACTGAAAAGAAACTGCAGCTTCAATAACCTGAAGAGAATCAAGAGTAAACTGAACTGCAGTGAAATGAGAGAAGTAGAAAAAAACCTGAAGAACAGAACAAGATGAACACAAAAGCCAAACATGAGTCAAAGAAAACAAAGACACAATCCAGATAGTTTGTCACTGAAAGGTTATTTTTTTACTTTGATTTAATCAGGAAAGATTCCAAACCTGAAACTAAATAAAGTCCAAGCCGAAAAGACAAAAAGAAACCAGATTCATTCAGTTGCCAAAAAAACAGCAGCACCTTGTTGATTCAAGCAGAAAAAAATCAAGCTGACATCCATCCATCCATCCACAGTGACTTGCAAAAGTATTAATACCCCTTGAACTTCTCCACATTTTCTCACATTATGACCACAAACATAAATATATGTTATTGGAATTTTATGTGAAAGATGAAACAAAGTGACACACAATTGTGAAGTGGAAAGAAAGTTATCCAAAAGTTCAATTTTTTTTACAAATCAAAAAACTGAAAAGTGCAGTGTGCAATAGTATTCAGCGCCCTCTTCTCTGAGTGCATCCAATTACCTTCAGAAGTTGCTGGATGATTGGTGACTGATCAAATGTTGACTTTATTAAGTCCACCTGTGTGTAATTAATTCTGAGTATACAAATCCAGCTGTTTTGTGACAGTTTTTGTGGTTTGTCAAGAGAATATTGGGGAGAAAACAGCATCATCACGTGTAAGGAACACACCAGACAGGTCAGGGAGAAAGTTGGAGAGAAATTTAAAGCAGGATTAGGCTATAAAACCCCTCCATGAACCGGCACCGTAACGTGGTGGAGGGGTTTGAGTGCTCGAGTGATCCCAGGAGCTATGCTGTCTGGGGCTTCGGCTCCTGGTAGGGTCTCCCATGGCAGACAGGTCCTGGGTGACGAGCCAGACAAAGAGCGGTTCACAAACCCCTTTATGAAAATAAACATCACAGATCCAGTTGCGTCGCCCGGATTGGCGTTACCGGGGCCTCACCCCTGGAGCCAGGCCTGGGGTTGGGGCTCGCAGGCGAGCGCCTGGTGGCCGGGGCTCCTCCCACGGGCCCCGGTCGGGTAAAACCCGAACGATCAACGTGGGATCACTCCCCAGTGGGCCCACCACCTGCAGGAGAGCTCAGAAGGGGCCGGTGCAATGTGGTTTGGGTGGCAGTCGAGGGCGAGTGCCTCGGCGGCCTAAACCCTGGTCATGGAACTTGGCTTTTGGGACATGGAACGTCACCTCTTTGGGAGGGAAGGAGCCTGAGCTTGTGCGAGAGGTTGAGAGGTACCGGCTAGATATAGTTGGGCTCACCTCTACGCACAGTCTGGGCTCTGAAACTCATTCTCTCGAGAGGGGTTGGACTCTCTACCATTCTGGAGTTGCACATGGTGAGAGGCGGCGGGCTGGGGTGGGCTTACTTGTGAGCCCCCAGCTTAGCCGCCAAGTGTTGGAGTTCACCCCGGTGGATGAGAGAGTTGCGTCCCTCCGCCTTTGGGTGGGGGACAGGTCTCTGACTGTGGTTTCGGCTTATGGGCCGAACAGCAGTTCAGAGTACCCAGCTTTCTTGGTGTCTCTCGGAGGGGTACTGGAAAGTGCCCCAACGGGGGACTCCATTGTCCTCCTGGGTGACTTCAATGCCCACGTGGGCAATGACAGTAGCACCTGGAGGGGGGTGATTGGCAGGAACGGCTTCCCTGATCTGAACCCGAGCGGTGTTTTGTTGTTGGACTTCTGTGCTAGTCATAGTTTGTCCATAACAAACACCATGTTTGAGCACAAGGGTGTCCATCAATACACGTGGCATCAGGACACCCTCGGCAGGAGATCAATGATCGACTTTGTAGTCGCTTCAGGAGACCTTCGGCCGTGTGTCTTGGACACTCGGGTAAAGAGAGGGGCAGAGCTGTCCACTGATCACTACCTGGTGGTGAGTTGGATTCGATGGCGGGGAAGGAGGCCGGAAAGACTCGGCAGACCCAAACGTAGTGTGAGGGTCTGCTGGGAACTTCTGGCTGAGCCCTCCGTCAGGGAAGTCTTTAACTCCCACATCCGGGAGAACTTCAAACAGGTACCAAGGGAGGCTGGTAACATTGAGTCTGAATGGACCATGTTCTCCACCTCCATTGTCTCTGCTGCTGTTCGGAGCTGTGGTCGCAAGGTCTCTGGTGCCTGTCGTGGCGGCAACCCCCGAACCCGTTGGTGGACACCGGAAGTAAGGGATGCCGTCAAGCTGAAGAAGGAGTCCTATCAGGTCTGGCTGACTTGTGGGACTCCAGAGGCAGCTGACAGGTATTGGCAGTCTAAGCGAGCTGCGGCTCAGGCTGTAGTAGAGGCAAAAACTCGGTCCTGGGAGGAGTTCGGTGAGGCCATGGAGAAGGACTATCGGTTGGCCTCGAAGAGGTTCTGGCAAACCGTCCGGCGCCTCAGAAAGGGGAAGCAGCTTTCTGCAGGCACCATTTTCAGTGCAGGTGGGGAGCTGCTGACTTCGACTGGGGACATTGTCGGGCGGTGGAAGGAATACTTTGAGGATCTCCTCAATCCTGCTGACACGCCTTCTCTTGAGGAAGCAGAGGCTGAGAGCCTTGGGGTGGGGCTGTCCATTACCCAAGCTGAAGTCACAGAGGTAGTTAACAAGCTCCTCTGTGGCAAGGCACCGGGTGTGGACGAGGTCCGCCCTGAGTACCTCAAGTCTCTGGATGCTGTGGGAGTGTCTTGGTTAACGCGTCTCTGCAGCATCGCGTGGCAGTCAGGAACAGTACCACTGGACTGGCAGACAGGGGTGGTGGTTCCCCTTTTCAAGAAGGGGGACCGGAGGGTGTGTTCCAACTACCGGGGAATCACACTCCTCAGCCTCCCTGGGAAAGTCTATGCCAGGGTACTGGAGAGGAGAGTCCGGCCGATAGTCGAACCTCAGATCCAAGAACAACAATGCGGTTTCCGCCCTGGTCGTGGAACTGTGGATCAGCTCTACACCCTGTCCAGGGTGCTGGAGGGTTCGTGGGAGTTCGCTCATCCTGTCCACATGTGTTTTGTGGATTTGGAGAAGGCGTTCGACCGTGTGCCCCGTGGTGTCCTGTGGAGGGTACTTTGGGAGTATGGGGTCCGGGGAGCCTTACTCAGGGCTGTCCGGTCTCTGTATGACCAGAGCAGGAGCATGGTCCGCATAGCTGGCAGTAAGTCAGACTTGTTCCCAGTGCATGTTGGACTCCGGCAGGGCTGCCCTTTGTCACCGGTTCTTTTCATAGTTTTTATGGACAGAATTTCTAGGTGCAGCCAAGGTCCGGAGGGGGTCTGGTTCGGGAACCACAGGATTTCCTCTCTGCTCTTTGCAGATGATGTTGTCCTGTTGGCTTCATCGAACCAGGACCTCCAGTATGCATTGGAATGGTTTGCAGCCAAGTGTGAAGCGGCTGGGATGAGGGTCAGCACCGCTAAGTCTGAGGCCATGGTTCTCGACCGGAGAAAGGTAGTTTGCCCTCTCTGGGTGGGTGGAGTGCTCCTTCCCCAAGTGGAGGAGTTTAAGTATCTTGGGGTCTTGTTCACGAGTGAGGGAAGATCGGAGCGTGAGATCGACAGGCGGATTGGTGCTGCGTCCACCGTTATGCGGTCGCTGTACCGGTCCGTCGTGGTGAAGAGAGAGCTAAGCCAGAAAGCAAGGCTCTCAATTTACCGGTCGATCTACGCCCCAATACTCACCTATGGTCATGAGCTCTGGGTCATGACCGAAAGAACGAGGTCCCGGATCCAGGCGGCTGAAATGAGCTTCCTCCGTAGGGTGGCTGGGCGCTCACTTAGAGATAGGGTGAGAAGCTCGGTTACCCGGGAGGAGCTCGGAGTAGAGCCGCTTCTCCTCCAAATCGAGAGGAGCCAGTTGAGGTGGCTCGGGCATTTAGTTCGGATGCCCCCTGGACGCCTCCCTAGGGAGGTGTTCCAGGCATGTCCCACTGGGAGGAGGCCCCGGGGAAGACCCAGGACACGCTGGAGAGACTACGTCTCTCGGCTGGCCTGGGAACGACTCGGGGTCCCCCCAGAGGAGCTGGAGGAAGTGGCTGGGGAGCGGGAAGTCTGGGCATCTTTACTTAGACTGCTGCCCCCGCGACCCGGTCCCGGATAAGCAGAAGAAAATGGAAGGATGGATGGATAGGCTATAAAAAGATTTCCCAAACTTTGAACATCCCACAAACCACTGTTCAGTCCATCATCCACAAATGGAAAGAGTATGGCACAACTGGAAACCTAGACATGGTCATCTACCTAAACTAACAGACTGAACAAGGAGAGCACTGATCAGAGATTGCAGCCAGGAGGCCCATGGTGACTCTGGATGAACTGCAGAGATCTACAGCTCAGGTGGAGGAATCTGTCCATAGGACAACCATCAGTCGTTCACTGCATAAATCTGGACTTTATGGAAGAGTGGCAAGAAGAAAGCCATTGTTAAAAGAAAACCAACAGTTTGCCATAAGCCATGTGAGTGACCCAGCAAACATGTGGAAGAAGGTGTTCTGGTCACATGAAACCAACATGGAACTTTTTGGTCTAAATTCAAAGCACTGTGTGTGGCAGAAATCTAACACTGTACATCACTCTGAACACATCATACCCACTGTCAAACATGGTGGTGGCAGCATCATGCTCTGGGGCTGCTTCTCTTTAGCAGAGACAGAGAATCTGGTTAGAGTTGATGGGAAGATGGATGGAGCCAAATCCAGAGCAATATTGGAGGAAAACCTGTTGAAGTCTGAACAACACTTGAGACTGGGGCGGAGATTCACCTTCCAACAGGACAACCACCCTAAACATAAAGTCAAAGCTACAATGGAATGGTAAAAATGAAACACATTCATGTGTTGGAATGGTCCAGTCAAAGTCCAGACCTAAATCCAATCCAGAATCTGTGGAGAGATCTGAAAACTGCTGTTCAGAAATGCTCTCCATCTAATCTGACTCATCTTGAATTGTTTTGTAAGGAAGAATGGGCAAAGATTTCAGTTTCTAGATGTGCAAAGCTGGTAGAGACAAAACCCAAAAGACTTGCAGCTGGAATTGCAGCAAAAGGGGGTTCCACAAAGTATTGACTCAGAGGGGTTGAATACTTTTGCACACTGCATTTTTCAGTTTTTTATTTGTAAAAAAAAATTAACTCTTGTATGATTTTCTTTCCATTTCACAAGTGTGTGCCAATTTGTGTTGATCTTCAACATAAAATTCTAATAAAATATATTTATGTTTGTGGTCATAATGTGGAGAAGTTCAAAGGGTGTGAATACCTTTGTCAACCACTGCACCCACCCACCCATTATCCTTCAAACCAGCAATCCATTTATCCATCTAACCATCTACACACCCATCCATGCCCAAAGACCATTTACAAGAATAAAACACACCAGGGCTCCCATAAATGGATTCCAGTGGCATCCTATTGTTCACAGAGATTAAACTTTCAACAGGAAAGATGATCTGTTTGGTCAGTCCTACTTTGACACTGTCCTACTTTGAGTCCTACTTTTGACCTTAAGTGTTCTGAGATCCATAAAGCCATAGAAAGTGAAGCAATTCTTTAGTTATTGAGAGCAGGACAGATTTCATGAAGTGTATTGAGGCTTGGTGTGACATTCCTGCTGCTCTGACCATGAAATTGGGAAAGACAACATCCTCCAGAAAGCAATTCAAGTTTAGTTCTCAGAGTTTTATTGAAGAAATCTTTCAGGATTGTGATTGGCAGTGAACTATTACAGAACTTCTTCTATATTTTTCATTACACTTACAGTGAATGCTTTCTAAACCTAATTAAACATCTTAGTTGAGCTGTTTGCAAACAGAAATGATTGGTAAGCTGTTTGAAATTTGTCAACATGACACAAAAGCTGGCTGTTTTCCACACATCACATGAGTGCAGGTGCTCAAAGCAACAAAACTTTTACCGTATATCTTCCAATAGTAGCCGGGGTGTTTATTTTTATAAAATTGTTGGCCAACCCGCGTCTATTAGAGACCAGCGTCTATTAGAGACTGGCCATTATTGAAAGATATACGGTATTTGAGTTTAATTCACCCAGACCAGAACTAAAGTGCTAACGTGCTCTTCTTCAAAACTGGGTATTACTGCAGCTTCTATGATTGGCCTGCTTGGTCATATTTGCAGCCAACATATTCCTGTGCACACAGACAAACACTTCCATGCCCTTATATGGTCATCTGATGATAAACAGGAACAAGCTTTGACACGACAAGACTTGAAATTTAACAAGCCTAAAAAATTTGAAATTTTCAGCTTCTAAAACGTGTAATCGACCCAATTTTTGTTAAGTTAAGACGTTTTCTTGTAAAATTATTTGTGCAGGGGCTCATACTTCTGAGCCAGAAGTATATTTTCTGGTTTGGACTGGTCCAAACCAAAAGACAAAGTCAAAAGAGAAAGTGGCGGTCTGATTAGCAGTTAAGTATCCAGCCATTCAGTTATCAGCCACCCAGTCTGTGGTCATCCTTTTATCCTCACCGCAGTTTGCAGCTGTCCAGTCAGCAGTTATACAGTCATCGGTCAACCATCTATTATCTTTACACTAAGCAGCTATTCAATCAGCAGTTGGCCGGTCATTTGTTGTATGGTCAGCTGTCCTCTGTTTACTGGGCTTCCAGTCAGCAACTATCTAGTCACCAGTAGTCCAGTTAGCTGTTGCTAGGTGAGCAGTCGTCCAGTTATCTGTTGTCTGCATAGCAATTGTCCAGTTAGCAGTCATCCATTTGTTAATTGTCCGATCAGCAGTTGTTTGTTTACTGGCTGTCCCGTTGGCTGCAGCTCGGTTATCCTCCATCCTGTTGGCAGCCATCTAATCATTGGTAGTCCGATTAACAGTCCGTAGGTTTGCAGTCATCAGGTTATCAGCCCTCTGGTCATTTGTTTATCATTTGTGCCGTTAACAGCAGTCCGGTCAGCAGTTGTTCAGTAAGCTGTTCTCCTGTCATTGACCATCTGGCTTGTGGTTACCAGATTAGCTTTCGCTAGGTAAGCAGTCATCCAGTTTTCCGCTATCTGGTCTTCAACTGTCCAGTCAGCCACTGTCCCATTAGTGGCCATTATCAGATGGTGGCTGCCTGGTTAGCTGTTACTAGGTTAACAGTTGTCCACTTACAACCAGTTAACAGTTTTCAGTTCAGCAGTCCTCTGGTCCTCAGCGACGAGACGTTCATTTATTGACCTTCTGGTTGTTTTCCGGTTAGCAGCAGTCTAGTTATCTGGCTCTAAATTTCTGCACACACTTTACTGGTCTGGCCACAGACCTTTAGACCGTGCTGAGTCCCCTAGGACTCAGGCTTGTCTCCATGCTCAACAGTCCCTGAATGGCGTTGCACAAGTGGACCCCTCACAGATGAAATGGTTCAATCCACAGTTGGGCAGGTTTTTTTTACAGCTCCGTCCAGCTCAAAGAAATGTGTGTGTGGGTGGGGGGGGGGGGGGGGGGGGGGGGGTGGGGGGTCATGTGTGAACCATAAATCTTTTTAGAGGGGAGACCCCCCACTGCTGAGCCAGAGTGGACGGGCGTGAAAAGAGGAAGGCTAGGTCAGAAGTTGCTGAAGAGCTCCTGTTTCTTGCTCCAGTCCATGGGGGGGGCCCTCCTCCTCTGGCGGGTGGCGAGGACTTTTTTCTTGGCCTCAGCAGCTGTGGGACTCAATGACAGGCCGCTGTCTCTGAAAGGGTCTGAGACCTGCTGGTCATCATCCTGTGGAACCTGTGACACAGAAACAGTCGCATTAAGCCCTCCCCCATCAACAATATCGCCTCTGAAGCTCCATTTTCCCACCTGAATGCTCATGTCTGAGCTGCTGATCTCTGATTGGGTGGTGGAACTCCTGGAGGAGTGGGACGCTGAGCTCCCATTGGCTCTGGACTGTGGTGACAAATTTTTGAAGGGTCCGTCAGCCAGAGTAACGTTTATGATCAAAGCATCAGTGGTGGGGAGGTCAGAGGTGGCAGCAGGGAGGTGGAACGCGTCTTCTCCTGGTCTCTCATCCACATAGACTTCTGCAGGGACACGAATGAGGCAGAGGTGAGGGTGGGGCTCCTCTGAGAACATGCAGAGATTCTTAATCCCAGAAAAACATTCGTTCGAGAGATGAATTCAGGAAACGTTCTGCATTCTGATCACACATGGAGAGCAAGAATTGATCTGCAGGAACATTTTAGTTCTTTGCAAAGATTTCGTTTTTTCTTCAGGATCTTGAATGTAGATGATGGGTCACCCTCTTATTTTGGTGGTTCATAATTAAAAACTAAAAGCGTTTTCTTAAACTGGGATTATTTGGTGCCCAAAGTGCTTTCTGGGTGAAATCTTTTTCCTACAGGGCAGAAACTGCAACATCATAATTACACTGTGTGACCTGTGGTATGTTTTCGTGTCGGAGTGATCTGCAATCTGTGAAAGAGCTCGTCCGTCTCTTGGTCAACCACCAGGAGGTGCACTTCATTGGCTCTGTCTTTGATGAGCTCAACCACCTCTGAGTGCCTCAGCCCCCCAATGTTCACACTGTTGACCTGAAACAGGGAGAAATCGATCAGAAGCAGGAGAAGCTGGGACTACAGACGAGAGGAGCAGCCCCAGGAGATAAGAGCCACAGCTTTGCATGGACGCTCTTCCTGCATACCTTCACATGTGCTGTAAATGCAAACTCAAAGTGAATGTCAAAGGAAAAAGAAAGTACACCCTCATGCACTTCAAGGTTTCAGCTGTCAGGGCACAATAAACCACATCAGGTCTTCAACAGAACCAGCGTCAGACCCTCAACAGATCAGAATACTTCGTAGACAAGCGTTCCTCTTTATATTTGTGGGACTTCCTTCACAGGGATGCTGGCTCTTCGTCAAACATGTCAAATCTTCAGATTTATGTGCCCACCAGAAGATAAACTTTCTACATCTGAGATAAAGTTGATCAAATGTCTTCCCACCTCAGTGATGGTGATCGTTCAGTCTCACATCAGTGCATTAAAGTAGAGGTTGGACAAAGATTGGTCAGATTCAGTTTTTGCAGGAAACTTTGTGTTCATGTCTGATGTGGAGAAGGCTGCCAGCACCAGTGTGGATTCTTTTTTTGTGCGTCCGTGGGCTGCAGCATGCACAGCCTTTGTGCATGCCGTCTTTGGGCAGTAGGGGCTGGAACCCACAGAGCTCAGGGCAAAATAATACAAGATTCCCGTGGTTGTTGTAGATCTATGAACAGGAATTCATACTATCATCAGAAACTTGGGGGTGAGGGTGGCTATGAGTGAGGAACCAGAAGACCCGGTCTGATTGGATTCATCCATGTCCCTCCCCCAGCCATGCAACACCACAGATGTAAGAACAAAAAAAATTCTTTCATTTGCAGTGACACTCACATGGGTCCATCGTTTTCAGATTTTGACAGCCCCTTGGATGCAGAACAAGCCCACATCATCAGCCCTCCACTACTGTGCTTGTGTATGGTGTTGTTTTGGTATTCCTACATTTCATTTCAGATAAACTATCTGTCTTTGACACAAATCACTGCTCAAGGTGTACTTCTCTTTAAACAAACACAAATCTTCTGGAAACAGACCGTTACTAACCTCCACGATTCGGTCTCCAGGACGGACGCCTGCCCTCTCGGCAGGGGAGTCAGGGTCCACTGTGCGCACAAACTGTCCCGTCTTCTTCTTGATGGTGTGCAGGTTAAAGCCGTATCCCCGCTCTCCCCTCAGCAAGTGACACTGACGCGGCAGGAGCTCCATCTCCGGCTCCGGGGAGGGCTCATCCTGCAGCTTCACAAAAAGACAAGCCGGAGCAAAGATGAGTTTCCAGAAGTTCAGCATGACAGGACACCAGAAACTGAAGTGGACGACGCAGCAGAGCTCTTCTGTGTGTGTCTGTGTGCATGTCTTATTGCCTACAATAAGACAACCACGATAAATGACAATAAACTTTTTCTCACATGTATTGCTCAAGTAGTCAGATTACTGTTGCCTTTTTTGAGTAACCTGGTTCCTTGAGTTTGTGAAACTGGTTTCCAGTTGACCTAGGACCAAACCTGGTTCAGATTAGGATCAGATCAGGCTCAGGCCTAGGACAAAATCTGGAATAGAGCTAGGACCAGATCTATTGCTGTTCACAGGAGAACTTTCTAGTTCTTTCTGTCTCAATTTGCTCACGGCACTGCTTCTTACAGCAGACAGTGATCCATTTTAAATCCATGGGAAAAAGAACTGAACTCAACAAAGATTGATTTCTTGCCTGCAGTAAAACTACCTATGGAAGCAACCAAGGACGTGTGGTCAGGGGACAGTGCCTCACCTGTCCTCATTTTCAGCTGTCTACCACAGTCACCAGATCTCAACCCAATAGATCACCTTTGGGATGTACTGGAACAGGAGATTGGCATCATAAATGTGCAGCCAGCAAATCTGCAACAACTGTGTGATGCTGTCATGTCAATATAGATCAAACTCTCTGAGGAATGTTTCCAGTACCTTGTTGAATCTTTGCCAACAAGGACTAAGGGAGTTCTGAAGGAAAAAGGGTCCGACCCGGTACTAGTAAGGTGTACCAAAGAAAGTAGTTGGTGAGTGTAAAGCCACACTGAAAAGACAAAAGGTGGGGCAGGCAGTAGCTCTGCCTCAATGTAGAGGGCACATGTGAGCTCATGTTTGTTCTTCAATGATTGTAATGAAGTTTAATAGTAGTCCATTATTTTATGTTTTGCTCTGACTGCAAAAATTATGATGCAATATCATTAAAAATGTCTCAAATTTAAACTTTAAATCAAAATGTGAAGTAATAAATAATGGAAGAACCAATGCCAGACCAACATATCTGCATTGACACTGAGAAACTTCTAAAACTAAAAGAAAATAAAGAGAGCTTTTATGCTAAAGTCACAGATTTTTCTACAGAAGGAGAGGTGTAGGGGCTTAGTTTACACGTAAAGGTTAGATCCGTGTGCAAATTCTGTGTGCACGAGTGTTTGGTGCTGTCTATGTTCCAAGCTGTGTGTAGCATTCCATTGGTGTTTTGAGAGTCATACATGAACTCTTCCTCCAGCCAATATGAACCTTCTATGTTTATCATCTGTGCATCGCTTCAGTCATCTTCTGGGCTGTGTGGCAGCGGGAAGCTTTTATCAGTCCAGAGGATTATGGAGGACAGAGCTTTGAATATGTCATGATGTGGAGATCTTCCTGGCAGATCTCCAGTCCTTCCTTCTCTGAGGACATCAGTGAAACGGAGAACATCCTTGTGTCACAAGCACAGGAGGAGCTGTGGCCATGAGCCCTCAATGACAGACTGAATGCCTCTGAAGCCGTGCTCACGCATGTTTGCTGCATCACATGACCCCACAGCGGGAGCTGACCTGAAATCTGCTGATCTGTCTGAGCACATGAAGGATTACCCAATGACTTCTGCTTAACCACTGGGTTAAGCTAGTGTGCCACAGCATCACTGCTTAGACCTTAAAATGACAAACACATGGAGGAGACCCGGCAGGCACCATGATAACAACCTACTTGGGATGTAGACATGAACCGACGCTTGTCTTTAAGAAACTGGAGACCAGACTCGAACTTCTAAAATGAATTCACTTTCAGAACTGCTGATCTTTTGCTCTTTGAAACAAAATTACCTCAAATGAAGGCAAAACACAGAGAAATGAAAAGAGATTTCCCACAGCATTTCTAAATAAGAAAGACTGTAAACCAAAACGGACACAAGAAGGAATCAGACATCCACAGTTCCATCTCTCGAGGAGCTAAAGACCACAAACCTTTTGGACCGGATGAGCACAGGACTCCTGAAGCAAAGCTCTGTGAATACATGACAGACCAGAGCAGAGTTGTGTTTGGTCACAACCACACACTGCTGTCAAGCACAGTGGAGGAGGAGTCATGGTTGCAGATTTTTTTTTTTTACTGTTTTGACACTTTTCTCGCATCAGAAAATTCTGTTGTATTAAAGTGATTTTCTTTGTGAAGTGTGATAAGACTGGAAAACATTCAGGTTTTGCAGTGACAGAGGAGGAGATACTCGGCTCCTCTTCCCGCGTGACCTCTCCTCATGGTGAAGCTGAAACATCATCTTCCTCCTCAAATTGACCAAAGTCTTTCTTTATGACTGAGTCAGTAGAAATATCAGTCTGCATTCCTGCTCCTCTATGATCTCCTGCTTTGGTACCGCTCTCGCGGGAGGAGGATGCGAGGTTCCTTCAGGTTCATGAGGCCTCAGTTCAGCAGGTAATGACTGGTTGTTCTCACTCCTGCATGTCTGTGTGCACAGACGTGTCTTCAACGTTCTTCATTCACAGCCTGCAGAAAACCATGAATGTGGAAGACCAAACTGGAGGTGTGTGTTTGTCAGAAAGAAGAGGGGAGTGACATAAGAGGAAGTAAGGGAGGGGGTTCATTGGTTGCATCATTGCTGCATGAGGGCATCTGCTGCCAAAATAAGTTCATGCGGTGATGGAACTATGTCTGTGTTTACATGTTCAGGTGCTGCAGGTGAGGAGATGGATCATCTGGATTTAGACTCTCAACCTGGGGGTGGGGGGTGGAGACGACACCTGTCCTGACACCTGGAAGAGAGCTCCATGCTGAAAAATTTCTTGGAATCAAACAGCGAGCTGGTGTTTACTCTGCCTTCAGCAAACATGGGTGTCTTACGTGAGCGGCTTGTCCGGCTCATCCAGATCTGCTCTGTTTGGACTCTAAATAGAGTCCTGCGAGTAAAAACCCGCTCAGTTCTGGAGAACATGCGAGTCCGTCACAGACACAGCAGATCTGACCTCCTGTGACATGAAGTTTGACGTTTAAACTCGGTTCTTATTCACCTGATGAATACAGCCCCATGCTGTGACCGGTGAAGCACAGCCCAACAGGCAGAACAGAACAGAACAGAACTTCAGTTTGGTACATTTCTGTTCATTCAATTGAGAGCAAATGTTCTCCATCAACGATCTGAAGGAGATTTCAGCTTTAACAACACACACACGCACAAAAACATGGATGCACACACACGACCATACTTGAACACACACGTGAACACTAATGCACATGAACACAGAGTGTAGATGAACACATGCACTGCATACATGAATGCTCACACAAACGTACATCAACATCCATGAACACGTGCGCGCACACACGTAGATAAAGTCAGGGGGCTGAAACAAACGGTTCTATCTTCTCAGGTGTGCTTCTTTCTCTGTCAGGTGGGACAGGTGTGATCAGTGGGAGAAGGCGGGGCCAAATCCAGATTAGGGTTGGGATCAAGCCTCCTCCTCCTCCTCCTCCACTCTGAGTTACTCTTACCTCTGTGTCCGTTCCTGATCCCGACAGCTCAGTTCTCTGTGGCTCCCCCTGCGGGGTCCTGGGAGGGGGGGGCTCTGCAGTTGGGAATCGAAGATGTTTGTTGTCAAGTTTTACAGTCAGGGGGGAGTTTTCTCTTGGTATGGGCGACCCACAGGAGGTGGGCTTGGGAGAGGGGCGTGGGGACAGAGTCCCCATCTCTACGGCCAGGTCCTCGGTGCATGCGAGGTCCTGGCTGCGGAGGTACTCGTCGGTTTCTCGGTCCACCACCAGCAGCCGCGTGCGGTGGGTCACCTCGCAGATCCGGGTCACCACCTGCAGACAACGGGGGAGGTTGCCGGTGAAAACGTGACATGATGGAGTCTCAGTTATGACAAAGACATCCAAAGATTCCCATTATCAGCACTGACCCATTTTATGCCCCCTCCCCCTCCCCAGGGAGGAAAAGCTGTGGAACAGGTAACCCGCCGGGTTGAGGCTCGTGTTACAGTGAAGCGCCTCTTACCTGTTGATGGGATTCGTTCTCCACGTTCACCCCGTTCACCTCCACGAGCCGGTCTCCCGCGCGGAGCCCGGCCAGGTCAGCAGAGGAGCCGGGTTCCACCTTCCGGACGAACTGTACCCCCCGGTTCCGTTCCCCGTGCAGGTGGAAGCCGTACCCCTGCTCCCCTCTCACCAAAAAGCAGAGTTTGGGTCTCAGCCCGGCGTCCATCCCGGGGGGACCGACGCGCCTCCGCGGAACCAACAGCTGGAAAGTCTGCGCTTAATCCAGAGCGCGTGCGCCAGACGCACACATCATCATCCTCATCGCGCGCTGCTTTTCACGTAATCCACGAATATGCCGCAAAGAAAACAGGAAGACAAACAAAGGTGAACCACAAACCGCCGCCAGGAGCGCGCACAGGTGCGCAGAGCGCACAAACAAACTTCCGTTTGGAGAATAATCCACGAGATCAGAGCCGCTTCCCTCACGCAACAGTTGCCGGGCGCGCGCTTCTGTCCGCGCGCTGAGCGCAGGGAGGCGTTAACTCCAGACCCCGCAGAGGGCGCGTTTATCAACAAACAATCGAGGTCGGTTTTTGTGAAGTTAAAAAGTTATGGATCAGTGTGACACTATGATGGAGATCAGTGTTCACCCTGATCTGAACGCAGTCACGAACAAATGAAAAAGAAAATGTCCAGATGTGTTTTATTTGATAAAAACAAAGAGCGTTCAACCGTCCACCAGAGAACGCGGCTTCCAGCAACACACAAAGATGGAACATAATGGAAGTGGAACCAGCATGTCTGCATCTTTGAGTTCAGTCTTCTGCTCAGGTCCCATCTTCCTCCTTAATCCGTTGAGGGAGGGGGGCAGGTGTGCAACCTGGATCCTTTTCTGCACCCTTGTGTTCAGCAGCAGCCTCACACACTGGTTCTGCTTTTATCTGGGAAAGGGGGGTCGATCTGTGTGATTTCTTTGCAGGTGAGCTTTTGTGGGCGGAGGGACAGCTGTGCTGGTTCAGACACACGGAGCAGAGGGGGTTCACGGGGAGACACAGCTGCTGCCCGAAACCCACCAGCAGCCAGTTGAGCTGACTCCACAGGTCCCTGAAAACACAGAGGGGCCCGCTTTATCCTGCAGCCGACCACTGAAAAACAGACCGTCTTTTGGAGCCAGCACAGCATTCTGGGAAAAATCCTTCTCCACTCTAATAAATGTCTTCATAGAAAATCACCTAAACATGCTTCATTAGGAAAGGCCCTCCTCGTTCTGTTGGCATTGGAGCAAAACCTGACTCAAACATTTAGGAATGAATGGAAGGACAGGGCTTGAAGGTTTGACACAGTCAATACATGATACCTGCCTTTACTAAAGGAAGTGGAACCTGCTTTGCTTACGCATTAGTCACAACCGTCCTCACGAGTGGATACAGGATGACAGTGAGCGAAGAATAGGCAAATCTCTACAAGGCACAGAGGTGGCTCGCACGAAATTTTAGGACCATAAATCACTTGGTGAGCCCACAGAGCGAAGATCCTCATGCCCGATTTGTCTCTTTGGCCATGCTGCGGGCGGCAGGTTGTGGTGAACACTTCACTTATGGTGAAGTATGTGAGACACACTACAGATTTTTCAATTAGAGTGTAGTTTGTGTTGGCATTCTATGGGCACTTATGTATCAAGTGCACACTCTGTGCTAGCAGCATTTGTCAGTAAGGAGCCAGGGTGCGCACCTTACTAACGGCTAAAGTGTGGCATTAGGGCACCCTATGGCATCATCACCCGTCTGTCATTAGCAACTTACACTATCCTTACAAAAAATACTTCTCAATACACTTACCACCCGCATGAACATTGGCACGTTGCATTTACATATCATACCTTGAGGTGGTCGAATGAGCTTCAAGGAAACATGTTAAAAAGGTAGCAGAACAAGAATGGTTGTTCTGACAAGTAAATAAAGTATTAGCTTTTTATTTCTCAATAAAAGTCGATAGGATTTTGGCTTCTTGTGACCAGAGGATACTTCTTATATGGAACACCAGGAAGGAGGGGGGTCATTCAGTCTGCTTCTCTTTTACAGGTAATGGATAAAACCAATGGATTTTTCAAACATGGTTGGAATTTGTGTCTCAGTTACCGTGGTAACCACTCTTCCAGGGCCCGGCGCGTGTCTTCTGGGGTTTTGGTTGGCTTCATGACCCAGCCCAGTCTGTTGGAGATCCGATGTACATGAGTGTCCACACCTGGACACAACAACACAGGTGAGCACACTCAACCAAGGAGAGAGCAGCTTGAGTGCAGATGATCCCATCCAATGAAATACACTGAAACACATACACACTCTGATCACCTCCACCCCCTTACCGATGCCAGAAACCTGGTTCCAAGCAATGTCCATTGCCAGGTGAGCCATCTTAGGTCCAACTCCCGGGAGGCGGACCAGCCCCTCTACATTGCTGGGGATGTCACCGCCAAACTGCTCCTGCAAGATGGTTGACGTCCTCTTCAGGTACTTCACTTTATTCTGGGGAGAGAGAGAGAGAGAGAAAAAAAAAGTGAAAGGTGGAATAAAAACAAGGTGGGGGTCATTTGTCCATTACCCTCCAGAAGCCGACGGGGTAGATGAGCGTGCCCAGTGTGTGGTCATCGGTGGCGAGTATGTTTCCTGCAGTGCAGCCATGCGCTCGCAGCTTCTGCATGGCTGCCGCCGTCACCTGATCCCTGGTCTGACTGGACAGCATGAGTGACACCAGCACCTGGAACCGCCTCACCTGAGACAGGACGGCTGAGTCAATAGGAGGGCTGAGAGGTTTGGGGCCAACCCAGGGTGCTCCCCATCCTCACCGCCGCTGAGGTGAGTGGACATCAACATGAGACTGACAGAAAAAAACACCTACAGGTGCAGGAGCTTCTGTGTCGAAGCATTTCTCTGCCCCCATCTCATCCACGGGTGCATCACGGCGGCTCCTCATTTCACGAATGCACGCTAACTGGTCCTTCCAGTGTGGGGGCTCCCAGCGCTCAGTCTCTATTGTTCTATCTCTATTGTTGTCATATTCCACTTTCAGTCGTCTCCTCCGGCGCCCTTGTGGGGCCAACGCTGAAACTTCTGTCTGCACGGGATCCTCCCCCCCTATCAGGAAGAGACGGGAGACTGTATCTTGTCCGGTGACTGTCGGTACAGATTGGCATGCGTGTGTGTGGTCCCATCATCTGCTGCTTTCATTGAAGATCATTAAAAGCCAGTTTTGCAGCTCTGTCATTGTTATCATCTTGGCTGGATATAATGTTCTGACCATCTTTAAAAAAAATGAAGACACAGCCACAAATAAACTAGTAAAACCTGAAACACAGATAGACTGGATGGATCATCTCTGACGTCAACCCAGTAGATACTTCTGTGACTTTCAGCAGCTCCCTTCAGATGTCTCTACAGTGAATCATCTGCCTCCATCCAAACCTCCTCCCTCACACCAACCACCCTCATGTTCTCTCTGCATTTACCCCCAAACCGTCTAACATGAGCTGCTCCTCTGGATTCCTTCCTGATCTTCTCCATCCTCATCACTACCAAAGAGAACCTCAACATCTTCATCTCTGCTACCTTCAAGTCTGACTCCTCAACCCTCTTCCCCTCTGCTCACTTTAACATCACCGTTCCATTCGAGTTCCTCTCATTCTCTGCGGTTGACCTTCATTCCTCTCCTCTCCAGAGCAAACCTCCACCTCTCTATACGTTCTGCTCCCTGCTACAACTACAGATCACCAACGTCATCTGCAAACATCACAGTCCACAAGTTAGGGGTCAATTTCTTCATCCAAGCTGAACTTTGGTACTTTCAGCTCCTCAACATCCACCTCTAGTCCTCCATGCTGTCTAACATTTTCCTCATTCATCAGTTCTTTAAAGTTCTCATTTTATCTGTCCATCACACTTGTGGAACCCGTCAACACATTTCCATCACCATCCATGATCATTCTAACCAGGTGCACATCCTTCCATCTCTGCTTCACCTGTACAGATCCACCTCTTCCTCCTGTGGTTCCAAACTCTCATAGAAGCCCTCATTTGAACTCTGTTTGACCTCTGAATCTTCACCTTGTGGTGCATCTGCCTGTATTCCTGTCTGATGTCCTGTATCCTCTCAGCCTCACAGCCCTCTTCCTATTTTAACTTCCACCAATTGGTCCTCTTTATTTTATCACCACCAGAGTCATCCTCCCTACCATCATCCTGAATAATATCTGGTGAAACTTGACATTTTCCAACTTTCTAAAACAGATGTGCCGGCTAATTAAAATAACAAAAAGTCTGAATATGGGTTTTTATTACTCTTGTCCTTTAAAAACAAAAACATTTTTCAGAATGAAACAGTTCATCTCTGCAGCCCCGCCCCGTGTCTGAGACGCTGTTGGGGGCGGGGCTGCAGAGATGAATGTTTCATTCTGGAAAATGTTTTTGTTTTTAAAGGACAAGTGTAATAAAAACCCATATTCAGACTTTTTGTTATATTAATTAGCCGGCACATCTGTTTTAGAAAGCTGGAAAATGTCAAGTTTCACCAGATATTATTCACCGTCTAAGTTCAGAGCGGCTGATAAGAAAACTCTGATGACCCAGCATTGCAGCAGCATTTAAACGCATCACTTACGCACGAATCTGGGAGACGTGAAAACAGTCTCAAATCAGATTGGTGTGTAAATGTGGTTTTGTGTGTGCCTAACAAGTGATTCGTGCATATTTTTTAAAGATTTGTGCGTGTAGTTAGTTTCAAGCTGTCGTAATTTTAAGTTGTGCATGTGTAAATTGTACGTTGTATTTTTTAATATTTTGTAATTTTTTAACTCATGCACAAAATGTATTTTATGAGTTACAAATCAAGAATTACGCACGCACAAATCCAAAGTTACGCACAAATCAGAAATTATGCATGCACAAACCTAAAGTTACGCACAAATCAGAAATTATGCATGCACAAACCTAAAGTTACGCACAAATCAAGGATTACGCACGCACGAATCTAAAGTTATGCACGAATCAAAATTACGCACGCACAAATCGGACTGATACTAATTTCTCTCCATACTCCTCTCCTTCTTTCACCAGCACTTTTCCAGTTTTCACCCTGTAGATCAAAAGCACCGGTGTGGGTTGGTATTGACCAGGGTCACAACCGATCTGTTATGAAAGTCCTGTTAGTCATTCTCATGACTAGCATGACTTTTCTTTGGTAATATGAACCCATGGTGACCATGATGACCTCCATCCTGGTCTAATGCTGAAACACCATGTCTTCAGATCTCCAGCAGAAGATCTTTCCTGCTCACAGCTGTAACCTCTAGGGCCCAACAGAAACACAACTTACTGCAACTTCTGATTCCCCCTCATGGCTCTATAAAGTTATCATGAATTCGGATATTTTCTTTATATTTTCACGTGTACTATTTTATTTAATTCCATCTGACAGCATCAATAAGATGATTAACGTGCAGGCGATGCAGCAGGCAGTGGTGACGTGCAGAAAATAGAATCTGCATGCTAAAAACATTAATAAAGATTTAAAGGTTACCGGCTGCAGTACCGGGGTCCAGCGAGGATTCGTACTCCGACATCCGAGCCTCCTTCCCCGCCGCGTGGGCTGTCGCGCTTCCTTTATGGCGGGTCCGTTTGGATTTAAAGGACAAACATGTCAAGGAAGCGGATGACTCGTCTTCCATAGATTGACCAATCCCCAGGGGTGAGACGGTCTTTCCTCCCGGGAAATACGGAGAATTCATCCCCAAACTTTGGATACCAAACTGGACAAACCTGGAGCCTTCCCAGAACCGGAGAACCATCGAGGAGAACCCAGACTCACATTCACAGTCCCTGACGCTTATTGAGAAACACAAATAAACAACAACAATAATGATGATGATGGGAATGATAGTAAAGTGTTTTCTGTGTGTTTGACGTCTTTACTAAAATATTAAAAGTGTTTAACATGAATTACCTGTGTAAAATAAATGAATAATTTATTTATTACGTTAAACATAACAAATTATCATTAAATCATGTTATTTCTTCTAAAATGTGGAAAACAGTATTAATGCATTGAGCTAAATATAAATTAGAACTAATAGAAAAACAAGCTTTAGAGAAAGATTCCCGTGAGCTGCTGTGAGCATTTGAAGATCCACTTGTTCCCAAAAAAGGATCCAACTTCAGGGTCAAGCTAAGCTAAACGCCAGGTGTAGCTGCTGTTAGCATGTAGTTTAACAATGTGTTTAAAATCTCTAACCAGAATTATTAAAAGGTTTGGCTCAACACGACATATTCTCGCGCTTCAGGAATAATTTTACATTCATTTCGGCCGTACCTAAAAGTTGACCGCTCGCGAATGAGTGCCTTAAAAGTAAGTTTTTCCTCACACTGAACTCAACTTCCCATGAGTCTGTGTTCCGCTTCCCCGGAAGTACTCCCGCCAGTATCCGTGTGATTTCCGGTTGGGAGTGCAGCACCGAGAAGCTCTGAAATCAAACATTCGGACCCTCCGGTGTGGGACGCTGACAGTTCCGCCGGCTGCACGGGACGATGGAGTGACAGAAACCGATGATTGACTCCTGTAAGGTGAGCCGTTAAGGCGCGCGCCGCGCACCCTGGTGTTGTTTCAGGCGCCCGGACCCTGAGCCCCGGAGTCTAGACTCCGGCCTGCGAGCGACAGGCTCAAGCTTCACCGAGGCCATCGACCTGCCAGGCGGACTCACACAGCTCGCTGTCCGCGGTGGAGTGTGCTGCACACCGCGATGGATGTTGCCCGACTGCCCACCCTCTTACCCCGACCTTGTCAGGTCCGCCTGATGGCGTACCCCCACCCACCCCCATCGCTGTCAGAGCTTCACTCGTCCCTCCTTCCTTGAATGCACGTGCTTTCTGTCCGTAAATGTAACCTTTGTGTGAGGCCTGGGGTTATGGGGGATGTTGACGACCGTGCTGTCTAAAGTTCTTCTGAATCTGGAGATGAAGAGCACTTGTAAATGATTAAGCCTTTATAGAGTTTCCTGCAGGTTTGTCCCACTCCAGACTGTTTAGGGTCGTTTTCAGCCCTCTTAGATCAGAATTGAATGTCCATTGCATCCCCACCAGACCCCTCCACCCACCACCACACACTGGAGGTCAGAGCCAAGAAAGTAAAGTCTTCTCCAACCTAAGCCTAGATTGTTGAGTCTTAACAGAGCGACGTTCACAAACAGGTGAACGTCAACTCAGAGCAGTCAGCAACAGTGATCAAACTGAATTCTTGGATAGTCGGTATGGATTCCAGAGACCCCAGGAACTGAATTACTTCATGGTACAAATGTGGAGGCACCACTCAGCAAACAGGAAGGAGACTTCAGCCATAACTCTTTCATAATCTCACATTTGACAGTCAGACGTCCATGAAAGCATGGCAGCACCTCTGAATCACCTCTGCAGCTGTTTATTCCTGAGATGTATTCAAGGGAACATGCATGTTTTCAAAGGTAAAGTCCCATTAGTTGTCACGCACCAAGGTGTGTGAAATGTGTTCTTCGCATTTGATCCACCCCCAGGGGGGAGCAGTGAGGTGCAGACACAGCCGCGTTAAGGAACCATTTTGGTGGTTGAACCCTCTCTTATCCAACTCTTTAATGCTGTGTGAAGCAAGGAGGCATTCGGTCTCATCTTTAAAGTCCCACTCCAATCATCTTTTGGTCTATGGTAAAAGAGCTCCTAGTGGTCTTTTAAGTGGGATTATGGTGTTTTTAGCCAAAAAAAACTGTCATTTTCTAGAACATAGTTTTTTGCAGAGCTGCAGGAGTTCATTCGAAGTTCACCTCTTAAGTTGTGGGTGGGACTGTTGGAGCAGAAACCCCAAACCCCAACCTAACGTTACAAAAAATGGCAAGCAATATTAGAGCTTTCTTGCTGTTTTGAACCAGATACCAGTTCACACGAGGAAAACAAAGACATGTATGGATGCAGTTATGTACAGGTGGATGCATCAGAACAAAGAGGGAGTTTTTGCCACGCTCAGCCTATTTTCTATATAACAAATGCACCCTTTTTCAAAGAGGATTTTTTGTTTGCTCCTGATTCATGATTTGAATAATGAAATGCTTAGAAAAGCCATTTTTATCTCAATTTTTTAATATATGTGTCCCCCATCATCAGAAAAATGTCACAAAAACAGTTGTCGTTAACTTTGTCAGGAAATAGAGAGCATGTAAACAAAAAGGGAAATCTCAATTAAAATACTAAGAATAAAATCAAAGGTTTTCTTCAAAACAAGAATAAAAGTGAAGAATGCAGATGGGAATTTTAGCCGTCACACAGTCTAACCAAGCATCTCAATCTGCTTCCCTGTATTTCTCTCCAAAACATCTACCATGATCTGTTCCTCTGATGGCTTCATTCCTGATTCTATCCATCCTCAACACTCCCAGAGAACCCCAGCATATTCATCTCTTCTACCTCCAGATCTGACTCCTGTTTCTGCATCAAAGTTTCTAAACCTACAACATAGCTGCTCTAGTCTCACCACACTCTTCTCTACACGTTTCCTTTCATTCTTGCTGACTCAGGGTCATTAATCACACTTGAAACCTTCCTCCATCCATTCCAACCTTTTGCACACATTTCAGGACATCCACCGCTTCTCCTCTACGCTCTCTAAAATTTTCCTCATTCAGATGTTTTTTTTTTTACTTCTTTATCTGTCTTTTCATCACACTTGTGGAACCTGTCACACATTTCCATCTCTGTTCTTGATCATCCTAACCTGCTGCACATCCTCCCATCTCCGTTACTCTCCTCACTTGTACAGATCCACCTCTGCCTCCTTGTGCCCAACCTGTGATACTAGTCTGCATCCACCCTTTGTTTCACTTTTGACACCTCCATCTTCACCTGGTGTTGCACCTCCCTGCACTCCTGTCTGTTTTCTGTCCTCTCAGCATCTCATTTTTTCTTCTGAACTTCTTCAGTCCACCACTAAGTCTCCTGATTGTTTTTCTTCAATTCAGATGAAACACAAAGTTCTTTCTGCCCAGCATCCCTGATCTCTTTAGCCGTAGCTATTTAGTCTATTCAATTCCAACAACTTTAGGGTCAATTCTTTTTAAAATACCTTAGAAAAAATTTACGTTACATAGACACAATAAAAAAACAATACTGTGCAACACAATCATCCCTTGATACAAGGAGAGGCACAATAAAATACAAAATACACATTAAAAAGCAAAAATAATAAAATGTCATAGTGTTCATGTTTAATTGAGCTTCAGTTCCTTCTGTTTATCACTAAGTCTAAATATCATTAGTGTTACATTTTCAAAAAAAGCATTAAAAAGTTTGGAAGACTTTAGTAAAGAGCATTCCAGCATTCCTAGTTTTTCTAACATGGAATCTCATGGAAATGTCCCTGCAGGTCCGACTTTACAGCTGTAACCCCCCCCCCCCTCCTTACAGGTCAAGGCCATGAATAAACAACAGAGCAAGGAGAGTCTGAAGGACAAGGTGAAGGGGATCTTTGGGCTGGGAGGTCCACGTCCGCCGAGCAAGCAGAGTGACTTCAAACCCTCGGAGTTCATCATCACCACTGACATCATCAGGGTGTGCAGAGTGCTCTGAAAGCGTCAAACCCCGCCCCCTGTAATCTTGTCTGATCATCACTGTTCTCCATCACTGCAGGAACTCCATCCAGACTGTGGCCTGAGCAACCGCGTCCGCATGATGAACCAAATCTGTGACCTGGCTAAAAGCAAGAAGTTCGAGGAGGTGAGTGGAGCTTTGGTTTGGGTTCTTCTGAAAGCCATATTCTTCTGAAAATCCCAAACTCTGCTGTCAGAATGCGGTGGAGGCCGTGTGGAAGGCTGTGGAGGACATGCTTTCTCCAGAGCAGCCCCCAGAGGCCAGACACACCGTCCTGCAGCTTCTGAGGGCCATCATACAGGGACAGGTGCAGACCCCGCCACCACCCAGCAGCAAACACTCTGTCTTAAGCCTCTGTAAGTTTGTCATGGCCTTCATGTGCAGGGGGAGCGCCTCAGGCCTCTGAGAGCGTACTTCTTCAAGGTGATCAGAGACTACCAGCCGAGCAACGAGGATCTGTCCGACAGACTGGAGGTGTTCAAAGCCTTAACAGAGAACGGGAAGGACATCACATACCTGGAGGAGGACATCGGTAAAACTTCCTTTATTCTGGATTATGCTAGCACAGTCTCAGGAAACAGTAGCTCTATCAGACACTGTTGGACCTTTGACTTGGCTTTATCTCATCTCAGCTGATTACATGATTCCCTCACGATGAACTCCTTCAGTCCCCCCATTTCACTGATGAGCTTCTCCTTTCCACCTACATTTTTAGCTGTTATGCTGTCATAGTTCCATTTCAACATCTTAAAGTTGAGGAAGCTCTGACTTCACTGGTAGATCTGGTCATCCAGTAGACTTCAGCTTTAAGCTGCAGCTGTTCTTTCCATGTCCTTTGCTCTGTCAGCACGCTTCGTTCTCCTGTGGATGGACATCGGTCTCACCTCTGACTTTCTTCACGTCCTTGTAAACCTGGTGAAGTTCAACAGCTGCTATCTGGACCAGAACGTCTCCGTCATGGTCCAGTAAGTAGAAGATGCTCACACCATTTCACAAGTCTGATAAGGGAATTGCTCATGTCTACAGGAAGTACTGACTGCAGGCAAACACTGGCCTCTAGGGCGTCTGCTCTACAGAGTGTCTGCTCAGTTGGATATTATTACAGATGGAAATGGTCCTCCTGTTTTCCATTGTGCACACTTAAATGGGTGGTTCTGGAGTAGAATCCCCCTGTCCACATGACACACGACTGAAACTGGTTTCACACAGTTTTGCACACGTCATTTGACTGTAATTTTGGTTGTTTCACGCATCAGAAGAAGCTGCTTACCTGTCAGGGATTTCTTTACTGGTTGTTCAGAAAACTTCTGGTTTTGTCAGAATCTTTGCGCTCTGGCTTTTGCTCTGTTGTTGAAGACGTATCGTCTCAGCAGTCCAGTTCTCAGGATCCAGGTGATTCTGAGGCTCTCAGGTGATGTAGAATAATCTCTTGCACTCTTTCTAATTGCAGGAAAATCTGTTTGCTCTGCAACAGAACTACGTCTTCTACGGACATCGAGGTCAGTTTTTTGGCGTGTTTATTAACGGGTCTTTATGTGTGCACCTGTGGATTCATATGCGTTTCTCTGTACACACATACACACTTAAACTGGAAGCGACTGTTCAAACCCAGCATAGAAATTGTTTTCAAAAAGTTGGCAGTGTTTTTAAGGTGACACATCAAAAAATCTCTTCAACCGGGTTTGAGTCAGCATTAAAAGTCTCTTCCTGCTGATGCTGAACAGGCCAGAACGTCTTTGCTCTTGTCATTCTGTCATGACAAGCTAGACCTCCAAAAAGAGACTGCACTTCTTCACACTGACCTTCATTGAAAAACTTTTGTGTTCAGTGTCCTCATGAGAAACACTAGAAGTGTGCGGCGGAGGCACACTGATTCTCAAAGACGGTTCTTGTTGGAGGAATTCTTGACATGTTGAACTGAAATGATCATTTAAAACATGGAAGACAAACCTCAGCTGAAGATGTGAAGATGTCTGCGTGCTTCTTTGCCTGCAGGTGGCGCTGCAGGTGCTGGATGCTGTCGTGTGTTACAACTGCCTGCCATCAGACTCTCTCACCATCTTCATCATAACACTCTGCCGGACCGTCAATGTGAAGGAGTTCTGTGAATCCTGTTGGAAGGTACACACACAGACACACTCATGAAAACACACCTACACAGTGTTACACACATAAATACACACATGCATGACCTCATGCTTTGACCTGTCCTGGTGAGTTCCTGTGTTTGTTTCTGCAGCTGATGAGAAAGGTCCTGGGAACTCACCTGGGCCACAGTGCCATCTACACAATGTGTCGCATCATGGAGGAGAGGTATACCCTCACCATCACAAAGTGTGCAGCATTTTGATGGACTGGGATCGAGCTTGGGTGTGAGTTTTTTTTTTGTTCCATCTAGGATCTACATGGAAGATGCTCCACTTCTGAGAGGAGCGGTGTTCTTTGTGGGAATGGCGCTGTGGGGTGCACACAGACTTCCAGCTCTTAAAAACACCCCCACACTTGTGCTGCCATCCTTCTACAAGGTAATGCACATGAGAGCAGTCATGTTTGAGTCACTCCTGTCATCAGAGTGACTCGTTTCAGTCTAGTTTTTGTGGAATGAGAGAACGTGCTTCTGTCAGGTTTGTGAGGTGAAAACCTCCAGCCGTGACTGATGTCTGACTCCTGTCACTCAGGCCATGTCTTCTGCCAATGAGGTGGTTTCGTACGAAATTGTCCTGTCCATCACCAGACTGATCAAGAAGTATGGTAAAGAGTTGCAGGTGGTCACATGGGACATCCTCCTGAGCATCATTGAGCGGCTGCTGCAGCAGATCCAGGTCTGACTGAACTCATGGTGGCACTCTGAGGTTCGAAGTTAGAGGGGTTTGAGCATCTTCTGTGTGATGTCAGACCATAGGCAGCGCAGAGCTGAAAGCCATCGTCTATGAGCTGCTGACCACTGTGGAGGAGCTGTATGAGCAGAACAGTTACCACGGCTCCGCTGAGAAGTTCTTCAGCCTGGTGGAAAAGTGTGCAGATAAGAGGCCTGTTAGTGCTGTCATGTTCTTCCTGAAGGGAGCCTGGTTTCGGCAGCCCGTCTTTTCTCATCTGTACCTTATGTGTGGCAGGACGCCTCCGTGCTGACCCTCATTTCATACAGGGCGCAGTCCATCCAGCCTGCAAGGGAAGGCTGGATCCAGAGTCTCCACTGCCTGATGGAAAATTTCTTCAGGTGTTTCAGACGCGTTTACGTTCTCATGTGGTAGTTCTGTGTGAGAGATTTTCATCAAAGTTCATGCTGCATCTCATGGATTCTTTTTGTCTGTTAAAAGGAACGAAAGCCGAACTGTGATCAGGATCAAAGTTCTTCATATCCTGTCCTTCGTTCTCAGCACCAACCGACAGCTCTATGAGGTCTGTGGAGCTTCATTAACCCCAAACATCAGCTGCAGGTGTTTGGAGGTGTCCCCCCATCCCTCCTGGGTTGTTTCTTGCAGAACCAGACTTTTAGGGTTCACATTGATTTGCACTAAGCAGCAACTGTTTATTTCTTTGTTGTTTTTTGTTTATTTGCAGGACGAGTTGATTGAAATGGTGGTGATCCCTCAGCTCAGTGGCATTGCTGAAGACAAAGACCTGGCTGTCAGGAAACAGGCCACCCAGCTGCTGGTGGACCTCGCAGAGGGCTGTAACACCCACCACTTCACCAGCCTGCTGGATATTATTGAGCGGGTACTCACCAGCTCATTGAACCTCACTACCGCCTACGCAGCCAACATGCGTTCACTTCAGGGGCTCTTCTTATCCAGGTGGCCAGCCGTTCTCTGGTGTGTTCTGGACCGTTGGACATTTCTGACAGAGATCCTACAGCAGAGTCCCCGATGGAGGATGTCAGGACAGCCATACTGGGTCTGATGGAAATCCTGCAGGTACGCTTGTACTGTTGCTGTTTTTACAAGTAATTAGCACAAGCTTCTATGTCTCTTTCTGTTCAGGTATGTCTGTCTTGTAAAGAAACCGTTATAACACATGTTTGTTAGGGGTGTAAAAATTCATTTGAACAACAATTTGATTCATATCGTAATGTCAAACCCATTCACATTTTAGTTTGATAAAGCTCACTGTTGTTTTTTCCACAAAAATAATCCAAAGGAACATTCTTAGAACATTCTGTATGGTCACATGACTTTGTAAAATTCAAAGTGTTTCCAAACTAGAATGATGGTTGATCATTTTTTTACTGCATCACGTGTGTTGTCCACTGTGATGATCTTTGGTTGTTTTTACAATGAAGTAAAAAACCTGTCTCAGCTCAAATAGTATTTTCCAATATCAATTACTGATTTATATCATTTTGAAATGGTTTTAGAACGGTATGGGTCGATGCAAATTATAACTTGCCTCAGACAGATTGATCTGGTTGGATTGTAGGAATGGAAATCAATTCATGGATTAATCATCTTTAGTAACAAGGTTGACCAAATCATCCTTTGTTTGCTAATAAAGTTGGCCAATTGAAACAGAAGTCACTCACATCAAAGCTGAAAATTGCTCATATAAAATAAACTGGTGGTACGGAAGGTAGGGGGTGGGGCCCGGAGCATTGGAGCGTGTTTACGCTGTGGCGAACCAGATTTCACACTGTAATTTAGTGGTTGCACGCTCAGCAATCTGCTTTTACGCTACTAAGCTCCATTCTGTCTACACTGAAGCAGATGGTTCTGCTGCAGGGTAAGAGCCTCGCTGGGCTTGGACTAATAACAGCACATTCATCAACATTACCATTGACTCTGGTTTCTTTTGAAATATGAAATTGATGAAAAATTATTCTATTGTGTTGAGGCAATTCGGCTATTGCTGGAAGAGACTCAAACTCCCGGCTCCACCTATCTCAACTGAGTCTGGGCTAAATTTTCAGAGAAGAGGTTGGAATTACAACACAGGAAAAAAGGCAAAATCTCTGACCCTAAATGATCTCACTTTAGCACTAACAAGTCCTGGAAAGGTTCAGATCTTTGGACAGTCCGGATTTGAGTGCTCGTCGTGGTTTTAAGATTCACTCCAATGAAAATTGTGTTTTCTGTGTTTTTTTTTTACCTGTTCTTGTAGTATTTCTTCATGATGAAGGACATAAAAACAATTACAGACTAAAACTGCATTTCTGAGTATTTCTTTATTTAAATCAGAATTAATTAGGGGCACGGATTGAAAAGGCTCGGATTTATGATGAAGCAACTGCTGTTGGCGGGACAAAGTCTCCTTTCTCTGCTACATTTCTGATGCATCCACTTGCAGACAAATAGATCCATTAACGTCTTCATTTTCCTCGTCTGAGCTGCCATCTTGCTCCGAACTGTACAGCTGGATAGCTTCAATATTGCTCACCGTTTAAGCTACACTAATGTTAGCTTTGGGTTGCGAGGCGCTGTATGCCGTCAGTAAAGGGTGAAAATAAAGGGTTGATGAGAAATTAGCGGGGGTGAACTTCCGCGCCAACAGTCCTGCCCACAGCTCAGGTGAATTTTTAATGAACTACTGCTGCTCTTCAGAAAACATGTCTTAAAGCTACAACACAGGCCTTTTTGTTGAAATGCAGATTTCATCCTGGTGTTTTTTTTGTTTTGTTTTTTGCGGTCGCAGAGCAAACTCTACAGCCTCCCAGCCAGCCACGCCTCCCGCGTGTACGAGATGCTCGTCAGCCACCTGCAGCTCCACTACAAAAACAAGTACTGTTCAACCATCTCCGCCGCCATCAGACTTCAGGTTGGTTCTGGTCTGCATGCTCCTCTTTGTTCTTAGTAATTCTGACTGCTCATGCCATGAACTCTCCTGTAGGTGTTTGACTTCTTCCTGATGATGCGGGCAGACTGTCTTCATCGCATCGGGGTTCCCAACAAAGATGGCGCCATCCGATTCAGCCCTTACTGCCACTGCGATGCTAGGTGAATGCTCACTCTTTCGGATACCTGAGCCAACCTAATCTCACAGCTGTGGCGACTCTGATTTGTCTGTCACCTGTTGCTTTAGTGAATTTGAAAAGCGGGAAAAGAAGCCCACAGGTTCTACGTCGCCGCCTGCAGGCAGCCCATCCCCAGCAGCAGCCTCAACAGCCTCCATCCGCTCCGCTTACCTCCCATATTCACACGCCTTTGGCATCCTGCTGCAGTGCCTCAAGATGGTATCACACTGCATAGCACACACGTGTTTGTCAGGAAAACACAGAACACATGGAAATTATTGAACCACAAACGGCAAACGACCCAGACTGTCTGCAAATGCAGGTTTCACCACCAACATGTCTTTCTGATTATTCAGTGACAGAAGGACCTAAAGTCTTTGTCCTGTCTCTAACTGACCGGTACTGAAACACTCTATCGTATGTGATTAGAGAAACTGTCGTAACAAAGACGAATCATTTGGTCCAAGTCATTGAGACCTTAAGAATGTCATGGTAAAAGTTCAGTATTGAAGAAATGACAAAAAGAAAGGATGATAAAAAAAAAAAAAAAAAGATTTATTAACTTAGCTTACATGATAAGTTGAAATGTTCTTCTGGCAGGAGTCAGACTGGAAGGTTCTGAAGCTGGTTCTAGATAAGCTTCCCTGGACGCTGCAGTACAAAGTGCTGCTGCTCACGTCTCCCTGCAGTCTGGACCAGCTGTGCTCCACTCTCTGCTGCATGGTACTGCTCCCTCACGCCCTTACCTGTGCCGAAATGACGCCCCTTGTAACCACCGCGGTCCTCCTTTTGCAGGTGACGGATCGACTGATCTCTGAGCGTTTAAAGAAGACCCCGGAGGCGTTTTCTCGCACAGATGTTCAGCTGGCAGTGGTTCCCGTTCTTACGGCTGTGACTTCTTACCACAACTACCTGGAGCAGTCCAGACAGGTGCTGTTCTGATGGTCTGTGGAAGTTGTTTGCACCATACCAGCGGTGTCCGTCTCCAGGCCTGGAGGGCTGCTGTCCTTCCTGTTTTCCAGTTAACACTGGCTGCCTGATGCTTTCCAGCAATGAGAAACTGCCGGATGGACTGTTGGAATAAGAAGCGGGACGGGAGCCCGCCAGCCTGGAGCAGGACACCCCTGGTGAAGGCAAACAGGTGGAGCAAAGCCCTGCTGGGATGGCGTCACAGTCAGCTGGTGTCTTCCTTTTCCTGCAGAGGGAACTGGTTCAGTGCCTTGAGACCGGCCTCATCTACCGCTGTGCCAAGCAGTGTGTTGTGGCCCTCACCATGTGCACGGTGGAAATGCCCGACATCATGATTAAGCTCCTCCCTGCACTCATCGTAAAGCTCACACACATCTCTGCCACTGTTGCCATGGCGTCCCCGATGCTGGAATTCCTGTCCAGTGAGTTTTTCTTCTTCCTGTCTGTGTTTTCCTGTGATTGGTGCTGGGGGGGCGGCCTCAGTAACCCCGCCCTTCAGCTCTGAAGCTCTCTACCGTCATCTGCAGCTCTGGTGCGCCTGCCTCATCTCTACGCCAACTTTGTGGCTGAGCAGTATGTGAGCGTGTTTGCCATTTCTTTGCCCTACACCAACCCCTCCAAGTAAGTTCCGTCACATGGGATCCTAAGTTTCACCCCTACAGAGACCCTGACCTGATCATCCCTCCCCAGGTTCAACCAGTACATCGTGTCTCTGGCTCACCATGTGATCGCCATGTGGTTCATTCGCTGCAGGCTCCCCTTTCGCAAAGACTTTGTGCAGTACATCACAAAGGTGCGACATTGTAACCACACGGAGAGGAGGAGGTTCTCCTGGTTCATTGATTCCTCAGGTTAATGGGAGGGGTTGAGAGACGCTGTCTCAGGAGGTGGACCAAAGTTTCCTGGAGTTCAGTTTAACAGGTTCAAACATTGTCCTGCATTCTGTCCAAAGGCGTGTTTGTGTCCCTGCAGGGTCTTCGCTCCAACGCGCTGCTGCCGTTTGACGACGGTCACGAGCAAAGCCCGTTCCGAGCACGAAGCACCAGCCTCAACGAAAGGCCCAAAAGGTAAAGCCAGACCTGCTCTCATATGTTGCACAGACTCAGCCTCTTGCTGCCTGTGTGGCTCTGTGGAGTTGGGGCTGCTTGAGGTAACATCCCATAAATACTTCAATGTTTTAGTTGCAGCAACTCCTTTCAGGTTGCCATGGTTGCCATCACTTCTCTTGTTTCGTTCATTTTTTTTTTTTTTTTTACTTCTTCTGATCTGTCCTCAGTTTGTTTCACTTCTAATGGTGATGACATGAATACATGAGTGATGCACTTTAATATCAGAAGGTTGTGGGATAAATGTTCTGTCCATGTCACCATAACGAACCATGAACGCATCGTTGTGTCTTCACAACCTGTCAGTTTACCTGTATGAACCACGAAGACATGCCCTCCTCACCCCCTGCGCCTTCACTGTTTTGACACCTCTGAAGCTCACCTACAGCGCCGCGGGTGGGTGGAGGTGGTTAAACAGCTTGAGAGCGGGTGTAACATGGGGGAGTCAGGAGGGTTGCTCCTCCCACAGTTTAAGTAAACATTGCAAAGGCTGAAAACTTTAGGATGCTAACACCAGGACTCTGGATGATTCGCTTCACCTGCTTCTGAAGTCTCATTCATAGCTCCGCCTCTTTGGTCTTAGAGCCAACATGTGTTGGATCACACTTCCTTATGTTTTGGATAAAAAAAAAAAAAAAAGAGTAGTTTGAGTTAAATGGACTGAGTAAAATTTAAAAAGTTAGAATGGAACAGAAGGGAAATGAAAAGGTAAGGACTGTGATGGAGACGCCAGTTTTGACGAGGACTTTAAGGTAGAATAATGGTTAAAAATTGGGTTAGTTGGTGCATTCAGGACGAGCAGGAGGAGTTTGGACAAAGCATTTTCCCACATGTCACAGGTATCAAAAAGAAAATCAATGGTCAATTTGCAGCTAAACACAAAAGCGTTTTGTGCCGTTTTGAATATAGATTTGTTAAGAGACTTAAAAACTCAGCAAAATAGAAGCTAATAATTTAATAATTGAAATGATGAAATTAAAAAAAATCCTAGAATTATCCCAAATTTAACTCACACGTATCTAACTCAAATGTACCCTGCATGAATCACATTGTTCTCCTACACATTTATCCCACAAACATCTCATAATTATCACCTATGTATTCCACAATGACTTGATTTGATTGTGCCACAGTCATTGTTAAATGTTCCTACATATATCCTACAGTTAACTGATCACCCTCAATCCTCCATTTCTTCATCCATTTTAATCCCACATTATTCTACTTTTATTGTGCCGTTTATCCCTTATTTCAAACCAATTCCCCTCTTTATCCCATATCGCTCTCTCAGTTTGTACACCTTTGTACCCATTGACTGTATGTAAAAACTGGCTTGAGTGAGTGTGACAAAACCCATAGAAAATGACTTCCACCTCCAACCAAATGAAGTCAATTTAGTCTTTTTTTTTTTTTTGCTTTATGGGCATGTTGGAGCCGGACAGAGTCAATAAGCAGTAATTGGTCAGAGTTGGCCTGAGTCATTGTTTCTTTGGGAGCCGAAAGCAAGCTCAAGAGATTCTGTCAATCACGTTTCTAACGTTTGAGGTGGAATATCATACAATAAAATTATGATTAGCAGGAACATGTTGGAAAAAGATAGCAGAGCAAGAATGATTATTCTAACCAATATAATGACTGAGTAATAGTTGCGCATTTCTCTATAGAAGTCTATGAGATTTTGGCTTTCTGGAGCTAGCAGGTGCTTCCTGTTTGGAACGCCAGAGGGGGGACGGATCGCTCAGTCCAGTTCTCATATACAATCAATGGTTGTACCACAATAATCTCTCATTTTTTCGTTCGGTCATTCCAACACCCCACAATTCTCTCATTTTCCCCAGCCTGATTATCACAGAGATATGATCCAACAGATCATCCCTCAGTCTGTGCTGCCTGTGCTGAACCCCCCCCCATGTGAAATGATATGCTGTGGCTTTCTTAAATATATTTCCTGTGTTTTCTTTTGGGAAGTGGGGGCTTGTTTGTCGTCTGCCTCCAGCTTGTCGTGGGTGTTGACTCCCCCTTTCTTTAATCTTCTTTTGTGTCAGAGCTCTCCTGTAATCTGTTCATGATGTCCACTGCTGTTAATTTTTACTTTCTTTTGTTTTTCTTCATCCCCTCCCTCGCTGTCTCCTGGCTGATTGGGTGCCGCGTACTGTGATTGTGGTTTTGGGGGGT
>BSAI01000009.1:988901-1072383 GCA_036245035.1 Adrianichthys oophorus | reverse complement strand
GGGCGGGCCAGTCCATTACATCAATACCTCCTAACAAAAACTCTTCAAACTCTCCAGCCACATGAGGTCTAGCATTGTCTTGCATTAGGAGGAACCCAGGGTCATTCACATCAGCATTTGGTCTCACAAGAGGTCAGAGAATCTCCTCTCAATACCTAATGGCAGTCAGACTACCTCTGGTGAGCACATGGAGAGCTGAGCAGCTCTCCAAAGAAATGCCAACCCAAACCATTACTTATTATTGAGCAGTGTAGTAATACAGGTAAGTCCTGTTCAGTTTTATAAAACGTTTTATATATACCTGATATAATACCAAACATAAAAAATATTAAAGTCAAATCATTAAATGTATGTATTAAATGTATGGTGGCTGAGAGAGCTCAATACACTTCACATGAGAAACATACTTGAAGATTGGAGAACATCTTCAAAGTAAAGATTAGCAGCTGTTAGCTTTTGATTCTCACACACACACACACACACCCCACACACACACACATTTATTCATTAACTCAATACAAACCATGAAGCAGCAATTGCAGTACCTCCAATGACCACCAGAGGCACGCTTCAGTAGGAAGTTCTTTTCCATTGACTCCTATGTTGAGAAGTAACATTTAAAAAACGTTCTTCTCCTTGTTCTCCAGGAAACACCAGTTGGTTGATGTGTTTGGAGAACCCCCCCAGCCCCTTCTCGTCAGAGGTCAGCAACATGCCGCTGCAAGAGCTTTCCAGTGTCCTCATGGCCATGGAGGGGGTAAAGGAGCCTCCTGCTCAGACCGCCAGCGCCCCTGTCAGCACGGCTGCCCCTGCTCCCACCCCCATCTCTGAACCCATGTCTCATGGAATCCGTGGCAGCAGTGGAGGGAGGTCACACCTGTTCCAGCGCTCCAACACAGGTGAGTTTCTGTCATGGGGGTGGGGGATCGCCGGGTCTGCACCTTCTGTCTGTGTTTTTATCAGAGGTTCTGTTCACAAGTTCATTTCCAAAACCCTTTGTTCCTGGAGTGACCCGGTCTGCACTTCCCCCGTTTGTCATCATTCTAGGATTGCTGGTCTGTGATTGGCTGCTATGAATTCTATACACAATATCGGGCCCACGTTAGAACCTTTGTCATTTCAGTTTTACCCAGTAATCTTTCATTATCATTTGGGGGGGCGGATAAAAGGTAGAAAGATCAAAATCGATCAGTCCGTCATGAAAACATGGACGTTCCTCCCAACTGACATGGTGGAGCTTATAAGCCATAATGAGACCGAAAAGAGTCAGAAATTAGATTAGGTGTGTGTTTGTGTGACTAACACTGAACATTGTGATGCGTTTTTGTGTGACACTTATTCCTTCCCGTCTGTTGTGGTGCAGATTCTGTTGTGGTGTTGGAGGAGGGCTCAGGGGGCGCCATAGAGCACATCGTGCCTTTCTGGTCTGAAAGCGAGTTTGAGGCGATGCCGTCCGATCCCATCTTTATGTCTACAGAGAAGCTAAGGAAGACTCCGCCTCCTGGAGCACTCAGCAGAGTATGTACCTGCTATTGTAATAGAGGTAGTTCCTGCTCACCTGTGGGTGTAACCTGTCTGACCGCATCATCTCACTGACTGAATGTTGTGCTCTGACCTTTAGTCCTCCTCCACCTCCAGTCAGGATGATGAAAAGTCCACCTTGGAGGAAGTAAGTGAAGGAGCCATTCCCATTGATCAGCCCCTCCTCGGTCCCTCCACCCCGAGCAGTCAGGGGGTGGAGCTCCCGTTTCAGAGCCATTCTCAGTCCCAGGGTTTTGGCCTCAACAAGTCCAGCTCGTCCCCGGAGCTGCAGACGTTACCTGAAGCCTTCAGCAAGGCGCTGGAGTCGGACGCCTCTGGGGCAGCGGTGCTCTCGGACGCCAAACCTCACGCACAGCCGCCGCCCTCTGAAAAGGACGGCATGGAGGGTGGTTCAGGGGGGGACACTCCTGATGGAATCGCAGTACCGAGTCATAAAGGCGAAGGCTCAGCTCCATCCTCTCAGGGGGGGGGAGCAGCCCTGAGGCTGCCTCTCCCTGCAGCACCGTCGGGGCCCATTTCTCCTGGTGGGGGCCACAGACCTCGGGGTCACACAATCTCTGTGTCAGCACCTTCCAGGAGGGACAGAAGGGCCGAAAGGGACTCCTACCATGGACGAGCAGGCCCTAACACCACCGAGAAACCCTATGGACTGAGCCCCAGGTACACAGCGGGGGGGGGTCATTTGAAATTATTTTTTTTAACAGTAACTGTTAGGTTGAAGGTCAGAGTTCACACTCCTATGTGTGATCTTCACCTCCCGTTCATGGACTGTCTCTTGTGGTTTCCAGCTTTGTCTTCCTGCAGCTCTATCACTCTCCTTTCTTTGGGAATGAAGCAAACAAGCCGCTGCTGCTGCCCAAAACTCAGGTGGGCCCCCCCTTCAGCCGGACACACGTCACTGCTTGATGGGTGACAGTCAAGGCCTAAAGAAAATACAGGAAAACAAGCTGAGGAACTATCGTGATGAAAGGAAGAATAAATAAAGAGGAAACGTTGATCCAAAGTTTCAGAACAATTTTGATTTATGAAATTCATTGAGAAACAGGAACATGTTGATTAGTAAACATTTGAAGAATGTTCTATGGGTTCTTATCACACCTGCGTTCAATATTCAGGAAACATTTGGATCACATTCTGATTTTAACCTCAGAGGTTCTGTCTGGCAGGTCATCGACCGCGCTGTGAAGGTTCTGGACCAGATGCCTCCGTACGACACACATAAGATCGGAGTGGTGTTTGTTGGGGCGGGTCAGGTGAGCATTCTGGGACTTGGAGTAACCTCTGGATAAAGTCTTAATCGGCATAGTGGGGGTTCCACCGTTTCAGGTTAACAACGAGGTCGCCATCCTGTCAAATGAATACGGCTCCAACCGCTACGCCGCTTTCCTGACCGGACTTGGGAAGTTAATCCACCTGAAGGACTGTGACTCCGACCAGATCTTCCTGGGGGGGCTGGACCAGTATGGAGACGATGGCGAGTTCACGTACTGCTGGCATGATGACATCATGCAGGGTAAGGCGCTTGCAGGATTTGGCAGGAAGCGTTTGCGTCGCTGTGTGACATCTGGTCTCTGCAGCTATCTTCCACATTGCCACGCTGATGCCGAACCGAGAGAGCGACAGAGGCTGCTGCAACAAGAAGCGCCACATCGGCAACGATTTTGTCATGGTGGTGTACAACGACTCTGGGGAGGAGTACAAGCTGGGAACCATCAAGGTAGGTGGAAAGGGCATGTGTGAGCGTGAGCTGAGCGCCGTGCTCGTCCTAACAGGCTACTCTGTTGTTCAGGGGCAGTTTAACTTTGTGGAAGTGATCATCAAACCTCTGGACTACGAGTGTAACCTGGTCACCTTACAGTGCCGCAAAGGTGGGCGGGAGCCACCCCCTTCAGGGTTTACATTGTTTTTACAGGGTTTACATGCTTACATCTCTTTTTTTTTTATCCTCAGACCTGGAGGGTTTGGTTGACACAACAGTGGCGAAGATTGTTTCAGACCGCAACCTTCCTCTCCTCGTGAGGCAGATGGCGCTGCATGCAAATGTAAGCCCTCCTCATCCTCCCCACAGCCGCTCAGACATCTGCACTCTCTCTCCATCATGCTCTCGTCTTCTTCTAGATGGCGTCTTTGGTTCATCAGTACAGAGCCAACCCTTCAGACGCGTACGCCTCCAAGTGGCTGGCCAGGCTTCGGCATATAAAGCGGATCAGAACCAGAGTGAGACCAAACCCAATCTTCTTCCTGCTCTTTTGTCTGACTTTGAACCTGAAGCTGACCCACCTTGCCCCCTCCTCCAGGCTCAAGAGGACATCCAGTCTCGCTCCACTCCTGGAATCTCACTCACCCAAGGCCACGCTCAGCAGAACAAGTCGTTTCAGCAGAACACGCCCACTCCTAACCCGGAAGCATCTGGCCAAAGGAAAAGACTGGTGTCCACTGTGGACGACTTCACCGATTTTGTTTGATTCATTTCCTGACCCTGAAGGCGCGCACACTCGTGCACTCTCGGGTCTGTCTGTGCTTTTGTGTATGTAATAAAGTGGTTTGACATGACGACCTCCATATTCTTCATGTCAAGAAGATCATCTGTTTCTCTTCGGAAACTGCAACTCCTAAAAGTTTATTTCACACAGTCAACATTTCAATGTTTATTTCAACTGATCTTTATAGATTTAGCTGATAATCACGCCGACACAGGCGTCCAAATCTCTGAAGATAGTTAACAGAGGAAGAAAGAAGAGCTCTAGAACTTCCTGTTAAAGTCTTCACAGACTTTGAACTTGATCAAATGCAAAGGAGCAACAGCAGCAGATTCCATGAATCCTAAAACCTCCACCGACTAACAAACCCTTTCTCTGCACCTCCAGCAGATGGGAGGTTGGGGAACGGCGATGCTGTAGTGTCATGAGACCCAAAGAGCCGTGTGTTGAGTCCATCACCTTCCCGTTTCAGTAATTGTCATGACACAAAGGGAAGTCTCCTATTCTTCTTCTTGTAATACTAAGCTATTTTTAGCAGAAACATAAAGGTTTTCATCTTTTTGTTTCTCTCTTCTGAATTCTGTGATGTCATTACACTAAGACACGAATCTAAAAATCTCACCATTTCACTCTATTCTAAAAAAGGATTTAAACACTATCACCAAATATTTGCAAAAAAACATAACTAATGCATGACACATTTTCATTAAACTGAGATCAACATCAGGTCATCTACTTTAGTACCTAATCCCATAAAGACAGCAGAACATCACTGTAGTAGATTACCCTCCATCATGTTAGATTACTTTACCGCAAGTCTTTGAATCTCAGAGGCAACTTTTTGATGGAGCCAAAAGAAGATGTTGCTGTGGGACATCATGATAGAGTCTGACCCACAGGTGGTTCCTGTGAAGCGGTCTGCTCTGAAGCTTCAGTGATGTCCCACATTCAAGTTGCAGCTGAGTTGCCGTGTGTTTAGGTTTGTGTCTGTGAGGCGCTGTCTCTTTTAGCGTCAGATTTACAAATGTGTGAACCCAGAATATTTACCAACCACTGACTGCACAGTAGAACAGTGGTTAGCGCTCTCTCCTCACAGTAAGAAGGCCCTGGTTTGAATCTGCATGTTCTGCCTGTGCATGTGTGAGTTTACTCCAGGTGCTCCGACTTCCTCCCACACTCCAAAAACATGTTAGTTACTCTAAAGTGTGCTCGTGTGTGGGAGGGATTGTGTGACCTGTAACAGACTGGCAACCTGTCTAGGCTGTACCCCGTCTTCACCCAGCAGCAGCAGGGACAGGCTCCGGCACCCCCAATACTCCCATAGTGATATAGTAAGTTAAGAAAATAGATGGATACGTTTTAGTATATTAATTTGATTATTCTAACTATTAATCCTTATTTTGAAAAGTTCTTAAATCCCTTAGGACTATTTTGGATCACCAGCTTTTACAGAGGTTGCATTATTTTGAAGCATGGCTAATACTATGTTTTGAGTATAACAGTAATATTCTGTTTTAATGAAGAGTAGAGTGTTAGCCTGTTCAAACATCTCTGAAAGCTTATTTGTTTTTGCTCTGAATCCAGATTCAAAACACTGTAGCCAGAAATCTGATGAAAGAAAGTGCAGATCCTGAAGGATTTCTCAGCCGGGTTCAGAGGTCAGCTGTCAAACTTTATTTGACTTTGTCAAGGAGAGGATCATCCAGGACCACGGAGAGCGCTTTGAGGGGCAGAGCACATCAAACAAGAGCAGAACATCTACATCTGAGTAGCAAAAATATACAAACATCAGCAAGGATGGGGGGTTAAAGTCTCCAAAGTTTTGATATTATCATTAAAAAAATCAGTTGTGACTCAGGAACCACCTTTGGTTTTCCTCCTTTTCTTCAGGGTTTGAGGAAAAGAGCGGATGGGGTGTCCCTGAGATCTACTTTCTGGACACAGGAAGTGCACATGTTGATAAAATCAAAAGCAAACAGACATACGTACAAAGTTTAAAATCCAGATGAGCTCTGGAGACACAGAACGTAAAGTGCACCAAAAGAACCGCAAAGTCAAAATGCAGAACTGAAGCTGAGCTTTGGCTCTGTCTCAGCTTCTCTTTGGATTCAGAGTTGAAGTGCTGCTTAAACCTGCTTCAGATGGACTGACACAGATCCTGGAACGAGGTCAAACATCAAGGTCTTCATTATGACTGACCCTTAACCTCAATGTGGGCCAATTTTTGAAAGCTGAGGGGTTCGGCATGCCTGCATGTTTCTGAGCAGATCAAAGGCATCAAACTGCAGCTTCAGTGGTTCCTCTGGTTGAGCTCCATCCTGAGCTCCTGTCGTCAGCTCCAGGTCTCCTGGAGACAAGGGGGATTCAGAGGTCCTCCAGGTTTTGTTGCTATGGTAACCAGCACCCTGTGGGATGGAGACCTTCAAATGCAGCTCCTTTATAGTCCACATCAGCCCTCCACTGAGTAATTAGGGGATGGGGTGTTAACAAACATTAGGGTCAGACCAGCTGTCCCCAGATCCCCCACCCCAAAAGTTCCCCCCTCATAGTCCTTCTGATTCAGATTACCTCCATCTAAGTTGGGTGCACCTTGTTTTTGAGGTGGGGGGCTTTTCGTTTCTTTTTGCGTGTGGGGAGGGTGCTGGTGTGAGTGGGCTGATTAAATAAACTTGACTGGGAGACACCCTCTCGGTCTGTGGGGGGGTCCCAGTCTTCAGCACCTGGAGCAGTTCCAGGCGTGGATGTTAGAGAGAGGGTGGGGACGCGACTAGACACAAATGGCAAATGAGAAAATGTGGAGTTTCCTGGTGGTGGTGGGGTATTTGTGGATTTATCAGCAGCTGGTTTGGGTGGGTGGGGGGAAACTGCAGCTCTGGCAGCGGGGGTGTGAGCAGAGGGAGGTTTGGTCTTCATGAAGGGAACAGGCATGGCTGCAGGAGTCTTCTTGGGGTTGGCTGCAGTGCCCCCTTCCTCTCTGAAGGGTTCACTTCTTCCTGTCTTTTTTCCTTTGCCCTTCCACTCCTGTCCCCCTCTCTTTTCCTCTCTCCAGTCCTCCACCTTCACTCTGTGCCTTGTGTGCCCCCTCCCTGACAGATTGTCCTCTTGTCTCCTCCTGCCCCCCCTCCTTCTGCGGTGTGCTCGCTCCAGCTTGCACTCAAAATGGTACAGGTCCTCTGTTGCCATGGTGACGCGGTCCAGCTGCTGCAACAGGGCATCCAGCGTTGGGAGAAGTCTTCTTAGAGAAGCCTCAGTCTCTGCCCTCTCCCTCCAGCTGGTGCCCCCTCCTACAACCCCTGAGCTGAGCCCTAACCCCAACCCCAGACCATGGGTGATGCCTGGGGCTTCGGTTAGGTTGCAGGGGCTCGAGGAGGCAGAGCGCCATGAAGCTTCTGAGCTAGCATCAACGCTGTCTGGGGTGGGGGGGCAGTCTGGGCTGTCCAACGGAGGCAGGCAAAGCGATTTGCAGTCACTGGTGGAGGATGAGCGGGAGGGGGGCTGCTCCAATCCTTCAAAATGGACTTTGTGGCGAAACTGAAGAAAAAAAATCGATTTTAGCCAGAAACCTGTGAGAGGGACACTCAAACCCGACAGCGGGATGCTTACCTCCTTGGTCCGGCTCAGCCCCATCCACATCTTCAGCCTCCTCAGGAACAGCTCCACCATCTGGTGGTCTTGCAGGTCTGCGGCGGGCCGGAACAGCTCGGCCCTTGCTCGCCGGTAGTTTCTGAGCAGAACAGAGACCAGCAGCCAGAGCAGCACCAGACGGCACAAGCAGAAGCCCATGTGGAGCAGAAGCGCCGGGGTGCTGGAGGGGCCACTCATGGACAGTGGCGAGTGCTGCCACAGCAAGATGTGCTTGCCCCCCTTCAGCAGAGACAGACAGGTGGAGGGGAAGCTGCTGTAACCGTCCAGAACCGAGTGAAGGAGCTGCACCCAAGAACAAGTTTTATGTCAGTTTTTTTATTTAACCAAAAATAAAATGCAGATACAACTGCAGAGGCATCTATCTCCTCCTCATAGACATTCACCCCCATGAAGGCGAAAACATGTACAGTATTTGGGGGATCGTTTTTATAATACTACGTAACCTTATCCATCAAGGTAGAGAGCTTTGGAGTGACTTTTATCAATCTATAGACCTTCATGAAGGCCTCTTGCAGACAAGACTGGCTATTATGTTGGAGTCAAATGTTACTGTACAAAGTTCAGTGAGTAGCGGTGCAAACCACCCTGATGTCTGCTACTGACACCTTTATTTCTTGCAGGAGGAAGAAGGTATCTCTGCAGATCTCTTGAAAACAGATGGCAGGACAAGATAGCAAATAGAAAAACGCCAGAAATTCACAGGATGCCAGAACCTGAAATCAAAAATCAATTCCTTAAACGATCAGTGGGGAAGACTAATCCACCATGGCTGCCAGGCCCAGGAATCACAAAGTGCAACCAAAGGACAGAAAGATAACCACAGAATAGAAGGACGACCACAGAACGGATCTCTATACTTTTACCTTAACAGCACCTTGTGGCCTCCAGCTTAGTTACCTCATTACCACCATAAAAAAACCATGAAGCTTGAACGCATGAAGTTCGTTGACTTTTCACAAAAATCTTCTTTTTGAACTTTTCCATTAAGATGGAGTGCTCATTTTGTTTAACTTAGAAACCAATGACCCATACATTTCTGGGTCAGGAACCTCATCTGTCTGGATGAAAGTGTCTGATATGAATCAACGTAAACAGTCAAAGGGGACTAACAGTGTTGTTGGTGTTTGCTCATGAAAGATGCAGACACTCACCAGGTGTCCGATGTGTGCAAACGCCAGCAGGGTCATCAGCAGCAGCGAGGAGATGGCCAGCAGCTCCCAGGCAGAGTGGCGAAGAGCCCGACCGAACACCGCCCACTCTCTGAGGAAGCGCAGCTGATGAGATGCCTGACAGAGAGGGACACACACATTAACCCCTGCCTCTATAGAAGTTATCCCAACCCAATGTCTTCAAGTGTTTTCAATGTTACAGCTTTATCCACAGATTTAATCATTCTAATTTTATATGTTTCTATTTTCCCATGTTTTAGTTCTTTATAATTCTGCTGGAAATCTTTTTAACTGTTTTTCTAACTCATTTAGGTGGGCCCGTCCCACCTTCAGCACCAGGACGAACAGCAGCGTGGCGGCCATGACAGCAAACAGCTGGCTCTGCTGGGCGAGGGGGTGGAAGTCTGTGAAGCCATTCCAGGGCTGCTTCAGGAGGAGCTCCCACTGCTGGCCGGCTGTGACGCAGCGACTCAAGTGCAACCCACACACACACACGGCCAGAGACAGTTTGCACAATCCCAGGAGCCTCCATGCCGACAGCAGGTACTTGTACCCCTCTCTGAGGACCCCCAGGACCCCCTGAACCAGGAAGTACACGACCAAGCCAAGGAGGACAATCTGGAAGAACATAAATAATCAGGGGCTGATGGGAGTCGGTGCTGATGCCTCAGGTTTGTTGTCGTAGTTACCGTGAGGAGCAGCTGCATGTCCAGGCCTCTGATTGGCCAGAGGGGCACAATGTCCAGCTGGAGGCTGTTTTGAGCACGATCAGAGACCGGGAACTCAAACAGGAAGGAGAAGACAGCCAGCAGGTTGGTGTTGATATTGTAGAGGGAGAACTCCAGGATCACGGCATGAGTTCTGCAAAATGCATGTAAATATTTCCTGTTCTGTCTGCAGGAACGTTTTTGTGTTTGTGAAGCTGAATTGAACCCGGTTGATTCTGCAGCACCTGTGGTTGATCCAGTGCCGCTGCTGCAGCTGCTGTATGGAGTAGCTGGTCTCCTGCAGGCTTCTGTTAAGGAGCAGAACCTCATCACCACTGTCATCCATCCCGGTGTGACCCACATGCTTCTCCCTGGGAAGGGTAGGGACAAATAGAGATGAGAGCTGATGTCAAACTGATACGGAAGCTGCTCCAGCTTCTTCTGAGGCTCACCCATCTGCTTCCAAACCAGCAAACGCTGGCTCGCTCTCTGGAAGTCTGTTGGGAAGCCTGTTCCTGCTCCACAAAGACAGTCCTCCTCGCCGACTGATAGTAGCTGCAAAGAGGACGTTTCCATCCGTTAAAATGACAGGAAACATCAGCAGCTCCTGTAGAAGCTGTTGTGTGAATAGAAAAACATGACAAACTGTTTCTTTGGTGGAGAGGGGGGCAGAGGAAAACCAGCTCACCCAGAGTATCTCGGGTTTGTTGGAGCTTCGGCGCACCAAGTAACACACTTCCTGTGTCTCTGAGAAGCAAAGCATCTTGGAGAAGTCGCGGCAGCAAAGAGCTGCTGATCCACGGCAGAACCTCATCCCGACTGCTGGTGCAGAGAGGCGTGTCAGAAGGAAACATTTGTTCAGGAGCAGGACCTCTGCAGCAGCTCTGTGAGGGGGCATACCTGCCAACGAAGCAACGCTCTGGGCTGTGGAAGGCTCTCTGGAGCTGCGTCCGCAGTCTTAGACTGTGAGCGGCTGTCTCCGAATCCGAGTAGTTGAGCATCAGAACCACCATCAGGAAAAACATGTAAAACAGGAAATTCTGAAAGACAGCCACAGCAGCCATCAGAACCCAGCAGAACAGAAGTGACCAGCAGCCTCAGTACCACCCTCACCTTCAGCATGCTGTGCAGCATGTGGATCTTGCGTGCTTGGTTCCGAGCCTGAGACAGAGCAAAGCCCTGCGGTGGTCTGACCCTAGTGACCCGCTGGACGACTCGCTCCACTCGGGGAAACTCCACAAGTACATCCTGATCCTCCGGGCGCAGCCGCCGCACGCACACGGCAAAGTAGATGGCCTCGCAAAACGCCTGTGAGACAAGCAGCAGGGCAGAAGTGACCACAGATGCAATGGAGGACAGTAGACACCAAAATGTTAACATAAAATTGAGTTTATGAACTGAGGAACAGACAAGAATATGCTAATTAACTCATTACATTAATCCACACTTTAGTGTCCTTTGTGTGTGTGTGTTTGTGTTTTTTTTTTTTTTTTTTTGGGGGTGGGGGGGGGGTGGGGGGGGGGGGTGGTGGTGGTCCATATTAACTACAAAACATTTAAACTTCTGGTAAACCATAACTGAGAACAAGTTTGTTTACTTTCATCTCGCAAAGTTTTTCTCCTCATCTCCTTTTTCGTGACCAGATATTTTCTTCCAGGTCTAACAGAACCAAAAGTCCAAAAATTCTGTCAGCCCTCGCCTCCCCATTTCTCCAAACTACCAGCAGGCCTGTTGGCATAAGTGTGAAGAGGGCGGTTCTTTCCCGGCTGAGTCTTTGGTTCAGTGCCGGTGAGACCGGTCGGACCTTTGTCTGCTCTCACCTTCACCGGCTCCAGCAGCAGGACGGAACACAGCATGCCGGCAAGGCAGGAGATGATCCACATGGTGGCCACCTTCTGGCTGAAGCCTCGCCCCACCCATATAGAGATGGCGTTGGCCACAGCGATCGCCGCCCAACTGCCCCACATGGCGACACGTCCGCACCAGGGAGGGAAACGACGGGGGCGACAGACGTCTGTCACAACTGAAGAACACAAGAGTCACGAGTTAGTGAGGGAGGGGGGACTGTTTGATTCATGTGTTTGATTCTGGACCCCTGAGACGATCATTTTAAACAGTCAATGGAGGAGGGGGGGGGTTACTTTATCAAAGATGGTCCATGAAAAAACACCCCCTCAGAGGAACCTCCTGCTTCTTTTTTCTCCCCTGTTTAACAGTCCCCCTCCACTCCCCCACCTAGTACAACTCTGGACAAAAAAAATGGTGGTGGGGGGGGGTCCCAACACAAAGTTGTAGAGTGTTGAATGAGGCGGTTTGTGGAGGGATGTCTCCTCAGCACCTGTGTTGGAAGTGAAGGCAGTCTTGGGGGGGTCCCGCCTGACAGCGTCCCGGGGCAAAGGGTCACTCAGCTTTTGGAGGAGGATCACTTCAGTCTTATCTCCAAAAATACTTGACCTGAGGAAAAAACACACCTGTGGGCTTCAGGTTCATCTTTAAGGGTCAGTTCCGTCATCTGAGGAGTGACTTACAGGTCGGCCATCTCGCTCTCGTCCTCCTGAGGGAAGAAGTTCTGCCCGTCTGCCAGGATGTGCTTGATCAGATCCTCATCTGCAGCAGAAACCATCACTTTACGGCCAGCATCAGAAGATTATGTGTAATAAGCAAAACACCCCTAATCTCAGATTACCAGATGAGGAAAACTGCTTGTTGTGCTGCGCAGTGGGCCCCCCATGCGGGCTGAAAGTCATGTCAACTCCCAGGTGTCTGCTCCCTTGAGCCCTCTTCAGCCTGGGCATCCCCGCCCCCCATTGCCCCGCCCCTCCTACGACAGACGTGTCGCTCTGCAGCTCTGGCCAGTCCTCATCCTCCGGTGCGTCCCAGCTGTCCACGCTGAAAAAACACCAGTGGATGAGCGAAACTGATCTGAAACACCCCCCACCCCCCCATTTATCCAGGATGGGGGCAAAATAGTCGGTATTGTTTTATTTGTGCAGATATTGTAGATATCGATAGTAGACATTAAATTTCTAAAGTGCACACATGTATGTGTGTGTTTGTGTGCATTTGTGTTAGTGCTGTATGTGAGTGTGCATTTGTGTATTTATGTCAGTGTTGTGTTCTTGTGTATGTGTCATTGTTGGATGTCTGAATTTTTGTTTGTGTTGTGTTTGTGTGTTAGATTTGAGTGTGTTACTGTTATGTTTAAGTGCATGTGTGTTAAAGTTGTGTATGTGTTTGTGTGTGTTTCTAAAACCAGGATTCTGACCCCCCTGAGTCAGGACTGTGAGGTTTACCTCTTTAAGGAGGGGGTTCCTAAATCCACATTGGTTTCCTCTGAGTTGCTCTGAAAAATAAACAGAGTGGCTCATCTGCACAAACACTTTTTAAAGGATCTTTGTTTTTGTTTTTTTCAGGGTCTACCTCGCCATTGAAGAAGAGGAAGGAGCTTCCTGCCAAGGAGTTATCCAGAAAGTCATCAATTTCCACTGACTCCTGATCCCCCTGGGGGTGCACCTGCTCCACAGTCACACACTGATGACCCCCCCCCCACATAAAAGAAGAAGCTTTAGTTTGGGTGTGGGTGGCTGCAGGAGCAGCTCTGCAGGGACAGTCAGTACCTCACTGCGGCTCATCCTGAACACCCCCATCACCAGCAGGTACAAGGGGTACACCACCAGGCAGGTCACCACGCCCACTGTTGCTCTGTCCATAGGAGAGAGCCTGGACCCCGCCCTGGAGCTGCGGGGGGGTAGACCTTTTGTCAGTATCTGGGAAAACACTGGCAAAAAAAAGTGGTGGGGGTCATTCCTGTACCTGAAGCTGAGGTCCAACACAGCCCCGTACCACAGAGTGTTGGCCAACAGCAGCAGCTGCAGCAGCAGCGCACAGCACGTGGCCCTCTGCAGGCGCGTGAAGGGGCTGCGGGGGGGCCTCGCCCACAGGGACAGCCACAGGTGACTCTCACACAGCGCCCTCTGCAGCTCACAGCGCAGGAGGCGGGGCAGCTGCCGGAGCACCGCCTCCTCTGGGAAAACACGGGGAGTGACGGAGTCAGAGATGGCTGCTTTGGTGAATCAAAACCACTACTCACATTTAAAAAGACAAAACAAGGAACCACCCCCACCTGAGGCCTCCACCTCTATCTCCACCCGTCCACCTGTCCGCTCGTTGTCCACCGACAGCCACTCCTCCACCAGGAAGAAAAAGCTGCTTCCTGTCTGCAGGTCTTTCACCAGGATGTATTGCAGCATCCATGCTGGAGACAGACCTGGAGGGGGAGGGGGCAGCAGAGGAAGGAGTCTCAAAATCCTTCAAAGCGCAGCTTGGTGTGTGTGTGGATGGAGCACCTTTGTTGTCATGCCAAACCCGGATCTTCCACACGTTGCCCAGGCTGCTATCTGTGGCGATGTGGAAGATGTCCAGACCGTTTCGAGCAAACGCTCCTTTACTGTCCAGATGGCGGTGTCCGCTGCGCCCCCCCCGGCCGTACAAACTGATGCCCACATGAGCTGTGGTACCTGGGAGCACAGAGACAGATGGTCATGGCCCCTTCCGTTGTGAAATGTCACCCCCCCCACGCTCCCTACCTGCTCCGGGGCCCCAGCCGGTCTTGACCTGGATCTCGTACTTGAAGAGTCCGTCCTGTCCGCAGTGAGGGACCACGGCGGCACGCCGTAGCTCAAGCTGGTCCAGTTTACGTAAGATGGCGGCAGCCACCACATAGCTCAGCAATCCCAGCAGGCAGGGCAACAGCACAAACAGGCTGCCCCCCCCATGACTCTCCTGAGGAGAAAAAAACGTTCAGAGGTTGAAGGAGAGAACCAACACGAGGAGCAGGTCGAAGGAGACAGGAGTCAGAACTGGAGGTCGCAGAGATGAAGATGTTGAAGATGGATCGGATCAGGAATGAATCCATCAGAGGAACAGATCATGTTGGATGTTTTGGAGATAAATGCAGGGAAGCATATTGAGATGATTGGACACATTAAGAGGAGGAACAGTGATGGCGATGGTAAAAACAAGATGAGATTGGAGCTACCAGAAGAGTCCTAGATCAGATGTTAACAGGCTGAGGCTCTGGAGCCACATGAGGCTCTTTTACTCCTCTATTGTGGCTCTTTAGTTATAGAAAAATAGAAAGTGTTTTTTTAAGTAACTGTAAAGAGAAAAGTAAGTTAGTAGTAAACTAAAAGAACTTATAAATGAAGTCTGTTTAGCGCTCTTTCTGAAGGAACATAACCTCGGTGTAGAAGTCTTCCTTTTCTTTCTTTAGTTTCCATAGTCTCAGTGGAGATCACTGCCAGTGATGTGTCTAAAAAATTCCTGAGTTTAGAAAAGTGATCCTCCATTTAGAAATTGATGCCAAACAATATGAAATAATAACTGGATGGCTGCACTTGACTTGCTACGGCTAATTCTGTTATTCTTTAGCTGCGGTGTCACATTATCTGGGCACACCAGCACCCTCTGCCTTGAGGCAGGTGTACTGCGGGCCTCACCGAGTGTATTTCTAAAGCTCATTTTTAGCTGATATAAAAGATTAAATGAGTTCCAGAGAGATGGAAAGAAATAAGCAAAGCGTCTTTTATGATGATAGACCAAAGCAATAAAGCACATGTGTCAACTGCAGCTACAATCAGTGTATGAGATAAGAGTTTATAGCCGAAAGCCTCCTTAAATGTTAAAGGTTGCAGACGTCTGTCTTAGAGGAAGATCAGACGAGGTTCATGGATGTAGAGAAGGAGGACAGGAGGGTTGTTGGTGTGAGTGTGGAGGATGCAGAGGAGAGGGTTAGGATGAATCAGACGATTCGCTGTGGAGACAACTAAAGGGAGCAGCTGAAATGAGTTTACGTTCATGTGGAACTGACCAGCGCTCTGAAGCTCACAGCGTTGCTCGGGACAAACAGACCCGCAGCAAAGGAAGTGAGGTGGCGGGTGCGGCACACAGCCCGGCTGGAGTTGGTCTCTGCCAGCGGCACCATGCCATCCGTGCGCCACTGCTGCTCACTCTCGCTGAAGTACTGACACAGCGCGGTGAACACCCCCACCTCCAGACGCACGCTGGCGGAGTCTGCACGACAGGGCGTGCTCACGTTGATGAAGTAGTCAAGTGTGGTGTCGTAGGACCTGTGGGGGAGCAGTCAGAGCATTAGAGGGGGCTGCATGTCCAAAAGCAGGATCACCTCCATGTGTGATCTCATCGCTGCAACAGGGAAGTGTCTGTAGACCATGGAGGGAGGGGCATGAAGAATGAAGGATGGTGGAATCTCAACCAAAACCTCAACAGAGGTCTTTGAGCATGTGTGGTTCTGTCTGGACCCTGACCACAGCAGAAATGGATCTGTTTGCTCCACGGATGGGAGACCGACTAAATACCAAGTCGCCAACCGTTAGTTCTTCTTTTTTTGTTGTACAAAAGGTGAGTCAGTGGTTAGCGATCGACCTGTCATGGTTTTGGATCACTGGCTGTCATAGTGCTCAGAAGTAAAAGTTTTACCTGTGAGGTGATATCGGCTAGCATCATGTCACCAAAAAAAGAAAAAAAACTGTTTAAAAAAATTAGAATCAGTTTAAACCTAAAACCTGAAAAATGCAGAATTTATTGTTTCTATCATATAAAAAGTGGAAAAAAGCTTTTATTGGGAAAGCAGAGGAAAAAAAAACTTTCTTTTATTTTTGCTTTTCAAAGGAAGGTGTAACTCATTACTCAGCATCAAGGAAAGAATCAGGAACAGAAGAGGATTTAAAAAAAACCCAGGCTTTTATTGTGAAGTTTTCTGCATAGGACATGAAGTAAAACATTTTTTTCTAAAAGTGTTTCCTTTCTTCCTGATTCAGTTTTGCAGAGATCACAGACACTCCATGTGCACCAATGACTTAGGACTCAAGGAAGAGGCTCTTACTCTGGAGACAAGAAGAAGGTGTACTTCCTGTGGTTTGGGCCTTGCGTCATGTTGAGCGTGATGCGCTTGCTCTCTGTGCAGTTGAACTTGTTGGGGTGTTCATGGGCGTGCAGGTAAGCATTGATGTATGGCTCCTCCCCCAGCATCCCCCTTCCATCCTCATCTTCTGAATCTGAAGATGAATAAAGCCATCAGATGATCATCAGATCTTCAGCTTGATTTAGAGGCAAACCTTAATTAAAAACTAATTTAAAGTTTTTAATTAAGTCATATGTGTACAAACGGGGCAGCAGCAGGCGGGGGGGACAGTTCAGAGTCAGAAAGTTCTGAAAGCCCAACGCAGAAACAGGAAAAGTGGAATATTTGGTTTGGAGGAAACTTCAGAGCAACATGTCATGAAGGTTTGAACTGTGAGGAGATGAACAGACGACGGAGAGTACCACTACTCCATCCATGCAGGTCTGGACCAATCTCATTCAGAACTAGAGACTTCCGTGTGGCAAATATCAAACTTGGGAAGACTTTTTTTTAAAAACCATGACCTCACCGGGCAAACAGGTGAAGTTGAGCCGGACAAACAGCCCCGCCCGTCTGTTGGTGTTTCCTGAGCTGACCCTTACAACCACTGAGTCGCAGTGGCTGATGTTAGCAGCTGCAGGGACCCCCCTAGAGCTTGAGCCCTCAGCGCCGCTCTCGGAGCTGCTGCTGCTGTTGTTGATGGCGACAGTGATGGCCAGGCTGTCGTCCAGTCCTGAGATCGGAATCTGGGTGCCGTTTTCCGTGCGAAACTCCATGGAGGCCACTTCAGTGGAGACTGTGTAGTTGGGAACGTAGTTGAAAGGAAAGGGGTTGGACTCCACCTGGGGTGAGAAGGAGAGGAGACCATAAGAAACCCCTAGACATGAAGGTTGATGTTATGAGCAGCAACTGTAAGAAAGGCTCAATCCGAATCGCTTCCCTATCCCTATGGTTCCTTCCTATCCCTACATTACTTTAAAAAGTCATACAAAAACACAAACATGAATCAAATATTTACATTTAAATGTAAACTTTTGTGCTTTAGGGCACACCCCTTTGTTGTCACTCATCATGAAACATGCAATGAAATGCATTTCTAATCCACCCACAAGCGACGTGGGTCACCCTGCCGGCGAAGGGATAGCCTTAAGTCCTTATGGCTCCCCCTTAAAAACTTTGGATATTGCTACGGCTTCAAATGTCCCTACAATTGGAGCAATAGGGAGGTGCCAGAGGGGTAGGGAAGCAGTTTGGATTCTGCCAAAGTCTTAGCTCCATCAGAAAGTGTCATCTTTTATGCCTGGTCAGCTAAAGCCTACTATAGTATCTGAAACTTCAGCAGAAGTCCTGCCGGTTCTGCACACTTCTGCTGTGTTTAAAGCTGGCATGCACAGAGACAGTCTATGAGAAAGCTTCTTGTTCGCAGTACAGTCACCAGGTCGCTCACCTGGAACAGGAGCTGCATGATGCTGCTCCCTGCCGCTGCTTTCCCCAGACTCCTGTTGAAAGCTCTGGGGATGGAAAAGCGTCGACACTCTGGAAAAGCAATGAGAAGTTAAACTCATCAGCCGGGACGCTCTGGTTCCTGGTTCTTCCATTAGAATCAGACTGATGAACCAACCTGGGCTGTTGTTGCCATGGTAACAGAGCAGACTTTGAAGGTCTGCAAGCTTTCCTGTAGCCGCGATCTCCGCCCCTTTGAGGACCAGGGGTTCCTCGTTGAGCACGCGGGCGTGCATGAGGATCAGCATGAGGACAGAGGACAGGCTAAAGGCCTTGGCTGCCACGTGCAGGGGGTGGGGCTCCAGAGAAGCAGGGGAGGAGTCCAAAGTGTTTACCAGCTCTTCAGTAGAGGAGGAGACAGAGGAGGGCTGGGGGGAGTCCACATACACAGACTGGAAGGTGGACTGGGAGGCCGACTGGCTGACCTGATGAATCAGATCCCCTAGAAGGAGAAAGTGTCAGAAAATCAGAGAAGATCTCTGATGGTCTCCTGCTTCCCTACTTTTAAGTGATTAAGACGATCTTTGCAGTCTCTGTGGAAAAGGTAAAAAAAACGTAAACATCCGCTACATTAAAAATGTTATTCCCAGAGGATTGTCTTTCTGAAAATCAATAAAGAAATTGATTACAAAAACAAACAAACATCTTAAGACCATGAATCTCTGCCACAATACATTAGTTCATATGCACAGCAGCAACCTGCTTTTTCCTCCATTGCCTCGCATGCAAACCTTCTTGATCATGAAAATGAATCAAAAAGAGAAATTAATAATTCCGGTCTGTGCCCGGATGAGACCATATGAGGTCCAGTCTTTCCTATATCAGAATAGAGCTGTTAAAGAAAAAAACCTGGAGAAAGTTTGCACCTTTTTGGCTTTTTGCACCAAGCCTCCTACAACTGTCGGTGGCGAACATGTGCTAGTAAACAGTGGAAAAAGAAGAAGTCTCTCCCTGGTTGTCCAGTGTGAAACCTGTGGACTAACTGCGCGTTCCAGAAGTTGCATTCTGGAACGTGTCTGTAGCTTCACAGTTTACCATAGGCTGCCTCTCACCCATGATGTTCAAAATGTTGTCTCCAATCTCGGTAGGGGTGACAACACCCTGCTTGGTATCAGTCTGCAGGATCTCCAGCATGGACTCCAGCTTGTTTAAAGTGATGTTCTGACACTCCTCACAGATGAACTCTCGACTGACAGCCTGAAAAACACACTGGCTCAGCTGGATGGTTCTCCTCAATCATCTCTCCCACCAGCGCCACAAACCCCGGCCTCACCGTGCATTGGGCCAGAGCAGCAGAGGTCTGCTGGATGTCGCTGACAGTGGACAGATCCAGAGAAGTCAGAGCTCGGGTGATGTTGCTGCGGACTCGGACTCTGTAACCGTGCTCGTCTCTGGACACGCGTGTTGACTCCCTGCTCTGCTCATACTGAACACAGAGGACAAGTGTTTCAGGCCCGCTGGGCTGAATACGACACGCCTTAGGGGGGAGGTCCCTCACCTCATTTAGCACTGTGATGAGAGCCAGCGACAGCTCTCTGACCTTCTGCGAGTCTCCCTGCTCCAGCAGCTTCTTAAGCTGGCTGTCCGTCAGCTCAGACAGCCAGTGAGGGAGACTGGTGTACTCAGGAGGGGGTTCAGGCAGCAACACCTCAATGGTCCTGGACACAAGCAAGAGGCACTTTTGGTCCAAGCCAGGATTCTAACTTCAAAACTGCGGCAGCTACATGTCAGGGTTTATCTGAGAGTTAGAAAATAAATACTCTTCAGGTATGGTTTGGCATTTTACAAGTCGCCGTCACATTTCAAGAAAAACAAGTCAATTTAACAAGAAATTTGACAAGTAAGCTGGATATGGTTTAGAGTTTTTGCAAATCCCCATCAGAATCAGACTCATGATCAGTGACTGCAGCTATAGTTGGTGTCTTATTCTAGTATTCTAGTGGAGGGATGAGGTTTCTGAACATCCTCTTAAGAGTCTGAGGCTTCAAAAGACACAGAAAGCATTAAAATCTCCAAAAACTCCTCTGTAAGAAACTACTACAGCGAGTGCTTACTTGTTCAGTGCAGTGTTGGCGGCCCCCTGGTGGTCCTCCACTGTAATGGACACGGCCACGCGGTGCTGGGACAAGCTGAAGCCCGGGGGCAGGAAGGCGGAGTGTTCCTGACTGCTGCCTTTGTAGACACAGAAGTCCTCGCAATATTCCTCTCTGCAGCGTGTAACCAGCAGGCTGTACAGGAAGGGGGTCTCAGACACACCCAGGTCTCTGTAACCTTTGAGGGGGGAGCAACGATCACGAGAAAGCTTTCTATAAGACTTAATTAGCACCTTATCACCCGAACTCGACCCCTCACCTGAGCAGTTGAAGTGGACCCGGTCTTGCAGAGTCCGAATCCTCCATCCCTCAGTGTTTCCATCCCCGTACAGCACCCCCGCCTCCCCTCCCCCTCTCAGGTGACACTCCCCCCCCTCAGGAGGCAAGTTGTAGTGTAGCATAATGGACGCAGCCCCCTCCCCATCCAGACTGCTGTCAGTCACGTGGAGGGTGAAGATGTAGGAGTCCCCGTCTCTCAGGACCCCCTGGCGCAGCACCAGGTTCATGCCGACACTGCCGGTTGTGGTGGAGGACGAGTCCAGGACCAGAGTCTCGTTGTGCAGCGTCACGGCGCTCCAGCGCTATCAGGAGACACAGAAATGATCAGAAGAAACTCTTTAAGTTAGACAAGGCTGTAGTTCTGCGCGCTGTACAGCCTTATGCTAATCATTTGATCAGTGGTTCAAATCCCAGGCTTCACAGTAACTGTCTCTAAGGGCTAGACACCAAAACTGACACTGATCAGTAGGAAATCTGCTGGTTGCTTTGGATAATAATCAATGCTTTCATCAAAAAGGATGTTAGAAATTTCAGATCCACCATTATTGTAATCATTTCCATTCTTGTTAAATAAAAAATATGCATCTGCTGCACCAAACTTTATCTTTGATGCTTAGCTTTATTAATACTTATGGATATACCAAATAATCTGCATTTGGACTGGTAAAGTTATTGTAAATGAGAAAGTGTTCTCCACTGACCCTCCTGGTAAAATAAAGGTTAAACAAAAGCGTAAATAATTTAAAGGGATGGCAGGAACGTCAAGTTTCAATGTTAACTCAATGTAAAGAGACGATCTGAGGTCTTGCGGCGCGATTTGGGCATTGGGCGCAACGAGGCTGACGCGGTGCATCAACCAATCAGGGACTCTGCTTTGGGCATGTGATGTTTGCAGTGACTAGATCAAAGGGCAGAAAAAAGATTCAACATGGCTGCGCGATGCGAGGTTCCTCGACCTTAACTTCCATCCATTTTCTCAACCCGCTGGGGCTGGGGTGCTGCTGGAGACTGTCCCGGTTACTGTTGGGTGAAGGCGGGATACACCCTGGACAGGTCACCAACCCGTCACAGAACCCTGCTGCGATTGAACCCGCTACACTAGCCAGCAGCTCGTTGGACAGTATAGCATGCTCCGCTATCCTCGCAATGCTAGCCCGCAGGCAGAGCCACCATGGGTGCAGTCGTAGTGGGGGCAATCCCTCCAGATCCATGTACCTAATATTTTTTTTCTTGTTTTCATATAAATACAACCTACTCGCTCAACATCATTCATTTTTTCCATGATGTGGTCAACAAATTAAGTTTGTCGGCGGTTGCTCTGCAGCTGGGGCGCCATGGCGTTGAGCAGTAAATGTGACAAGCGTCAAAATAGAGGGGGCAGTTGAAATTTGATGCCTCGACCGCGTCCGTGGTGTGTGTGTAATCAAACATCACATGCAGTCTATTTAACAGTGTAAGCAGTTTAGTTTTCGTTCTCTGGGATCTAAGTAAATCAGGCCAAACAAGGGGTTTATCTATGTCTTTGTGGCTTGCCCTCCAGATCTGCCATCCTACCTCTCTTCTTGAAAAGAGCTGCACATGTACAGAAAAGACCAACACTTTTTAAATCTTATTGCTTTTGCTGTTAACCTGAAGGTGGTGGAAGTTAAGATTTATAAAAAAAAAAAAAAAAAACAGACGAATTGGTGTTTTTGTTTGAGTTAAGTCTGACAACATAAGGGTGTGTGCATGCATGTGGTTGTGTGTGTTTACCCCGTGGTGGAAGCCCCCGCAGTTTGAGCAGATTCCCTTTAGGTAGACGTAAGAGTTTTGGCTGACCTCATAAATGGACTGAGCCTTACAGGACACACACTCCAAGTACACGGTGGGAATGTGGCCATTCTGCACAAGTACCTGTCTTACACAAACATACATGCAAATACACAGACACAATTATTAAGACGACATTCTGTGGGAAAGAGGGACTGATCTTTCATTCAGGTTACAAATTACAAAAAAGCAGAACTTTAAGAACTGTGTTGCATACAACATACAATGGGCCCCTCAGAATTCAGCAACCCAAAAAAATAAATGAGAGACGACAAAAAGTGGTAGCAGCAACAAAAACAGGACGAGTAGTAAATGAATATAGCAGAAACAGAGTCAGACTTCAGGTTTTCAGGGATCCTCCTGTTTGTGGAGGAACTTGGCTTCTTGTTTCATTGAACACAGTCAAACCTCTGCCTCAAGAGGAAGTGCAACAAACAACTCAAACTGATGTTGCTTGAGCTGTGTCAGACACTTGACTCCCCCAGGAGTAATACAACTGTCCATGATCTAGAAGAAACAGAAGTTCCCATCACTCAGCCCTGGACAAATGTTCACTCACGGTCTGCGTGCTGGATTCTGGCGCCACACCGTCTTTGCTTATGGTCAGTTTGAATGTATACTCCACACCGGCCTCCAGTTCAGAGCCAGAGATTCCCAGTACAGGGCCGCTGGAACCCAAGCCAAAGTTCAGAGTGGAGCAGTGCTCAGGACCCTGCAAACAGATCCAGACCCCTCCATTAGGATTTTGTATGAAGAACAGAAACAGTTCTGATGCGTTGAAACATAAACTTATCACAGCACCAGAATGCAATTTATGAGCAGGCTATGAGAGGTCTAACTTCAGCGTCGCGTGCTACTAAAACTTCATGCTTTCACAGATAAAATGTCCAACACTAAACAGTAGAAAGGCTCTCAAAATAGGCTCATCACTGCTGCTGTGTATCACAAGAAGTCCTCAACTGCTTTCAAGACAGAGAAAAGCAGATTTCAGGATGTTCTTTGCATTCAGAGCAGCAGCAGAGGAATCTGCAGATCAGGTCAGAACCAGCAAGCATGCAGGATCAAATAAAGAACCTGCTTTCTTGGACTTCTGTGCACCTGTTTGTGTGAGAGTGTGCACTTGTGTACATGAGTTTTTGTGTTTGGGCCTTAGTGTGAGCATGTCTGTTGTGGTGTGTGCACATGTATGTGTGTTTGTGTGTGTGCACATGTGTGCATTGTGTGTGATTTTTGTGTGTACAGTGTGTATGTGTGCACATGCATGTTATTTTGTGTGTACCTGTGTGTGAACATGCATGCCATTTTTGTTTTTACACCAGTGTGTATGTGTGCACATGATTGTTATTTTGTGTGCACTTGTGTGTGTTTGTGTGTGAACATGCATGTGGTTTTTGTGTGCACCTGAATGGGCACCTGTGTGTGTATGCAGTGATGGTGTATATGTGTAAATGTGCTGGAGTGGAGTAGGGCTTTAAAAGAACGCTGGCTTTCTGGCAACAGAAAAGCGTGCACAAACATCTGTGCCTGTCAGTCTCTCTAATGCTATGCCTTTCTAAGTTTAATAAAACGTTGTCCATTAGGCCAATCCCGAAAGGTCTACCCACCCTTTGAAAGTATCTGAACCTCTCAGAGATGGTGGACACACCTTTCCTGCTTAAAGTTGGGCTCTAGCTACAGTGCTGTTGTCAGAGAAACCAGAAACTCCAAAGGAGTCCTATCTGTCATAAATTCCAGTAAATATTTACTAGAGATCTCTCCATTATCCCTGTGAAAACAGAGAACCATCCCACCCCCTCACCTTTGAGGTACTTTGACACTCCCAGTGGTAGTGGAGCAATGACTGGCTGTCTGGGTCCATGTTGGGGTCATAGGACTGCTCAGCGCTGAGCTGTAGGTCCTGTGTCCTGGACCAAACCCGGTATGTCCCTCCTTCTATTATGGGCTTCAACCTAGCGCACACAGATCAACAAATGCCTAAAACCGCATGCAGTGGAAGCTTGGATGGGCTAATAAAAGTCAAAGACATAAATGGTTTGGTTCTAGATTCATAGTGGATTTCAGGTCAGATTAAGAAAGTTCGCTGTTACCAATAGTTTGAAAAAGTTTCTGCTTCATTTTGTCTTCAAAACATCTTCAATTGAGTTTCTTTTTCCAGACAATTCAACATCATAGATTTGGAATGTCTAGGTTGTCATCTGCAGTCTTGTTAGAAGAGTCACATGATTGCTCACTGTTTCTCCAAGACATGGTAGACCTATCAGACCTCGCCCCTTTCTCGTGTGTCTTTTCTTCATTTTGTGTTTTATATTATCTGTGGATTAGCTCTATACAGTGTTCTCTTGTTTATCGTGGGAGTTACGTTTTAAAAATAATCTGCAATAGGTGAAATCTGCAAAGTGGGATTATAGATGCTATAAGGCTGTAAAACCCTTCACGACACACTTTATACACTTATCTCAGACAGACATGAACATTTTCACACTTTTCTCTCTTGCTTAAACTCTCAAAGTCCAAACTTTTTTTTTATTGAAAAATATCTGATCTAAGGATCTGATCAGGATCACAGATTTGAGTAAATGTAATAAACTGAACGCATTCTGTAGAGGAGACACAGCATGGAGGAGATTGATTGACAATGTCAGGAAGCAGAACACAGTGTAGTGTGGTGTGTGTCAAAATGTAAAAAAAAAAAAATGCAAAATTTCACTGAAAAAACTCAGTGAAACAGCGAGACCATGAAAGGGGAGCAGTGATATAGTGAGGTAACACTGTATTCTACTTTGTTGGTAACTGAAATGCATCCTTCTCTTTCAGTTTTACATTTTTCAAATCATTTGGAATAATTTGAATGCAACATAACCCTTTTTTTTCTTGTATTTTGCTGTAGACTCTAAAGAGTTCAGGTTCAGTCCAGCTGCTTTTCTAACAGGAGTGCAAAAATCTTGTTTTTTATACACAGAATGGTCTTTCTTTGTCTTCTGATGCACTCATTTAGACTCAGATTAGTGTTTTGTATTTTCTAGTCTTGGATTTTATCCAGATTTATTGTTCCAGTTTGACCAAATTATGCATTTAGGAAACATTTGTTCTCTTTCGTTTGTTCAGATCAGCTGGGATTTTATTAGTTGGAGCTGAGTATAAAAAACTGCCACAGCTCACATAAAAAAAATCTGCAAAGTAATTTTCCACAAACACTTCCACTTTCTACAAGAAGTTGGGTAAATACCCCAAAAGGTCCTGCTCCCCAATCAAAGTGGGCTCCATTCACTTCAATGTAAAGAAGTCCAATTTCTCAACACGCACTAAATTACACAAAAAGTGGGGTTTGTTGGTTGACTGTTGAATCTTTAACATTAGAATGTGGTTGCCCTGCCCATTTAAAAAAAAGATAGGGGTTCCTTTGTGTCACATTTAGCCAAGAGGACGACAACCAAAGAATCAAAAAAGTAAATTATTTTTGGCTGATGTTATGAGTACGAATTTACATGCAACCACATACAAAAACTGATGGAAATTCATGCTGGTCACACAGAATACGTACGACAAGATACTCATTGCTATTTTAAGGGGTTAATGTAAAAACTAGATGGTTACTGATTGGCATGGAGGATATTTTAACTGCAGCTATATTAAGGCATTACCCACACTTATTTTATATATGTGTCCAAAGCTGAAAGGGTGATATTTTTACATATTTTAGGCATTAGGAATCCAAATTCCTAATTCTACCGATACGGTTTCTCCTACCCATCCAATTGTAAGGGCATTTGGAGGGGTAGGGCTGTCCGAAATACTTGACTTTAAAGGGAAAACGTAGTGGCAAAACGGCTCTGTATCCGTCCGCCCAAGGGTATTGTGGGTCGTGGTGTGCCATGGAGGAGAAACACATTCCTTCACTTGGGTGTGCTCTAAAGCACAGAACTTTATTCCAAACAGAGAATAATCACATCTGAAAGGCTTTGCTATCTTCTTATAGCCTTTTCCTGCTTTGTGAGCATCAACTATTTTCAGTTTCATTGTTCTGAACAACTGCTTAAAGAACCCATGATGCTGATTGTTAGGGCAAGGTCACATGACTCCGATTATTTAAAATCTTTAAGATTGAAATCACCTGGTCTTTGCAAAAAATGATTGTGAACAATCCATGACACTGTCAGGTCTCACCTTTTCCAAAGGGGGCGGTGCATATTAGAAATTCTGCAGGGTTCCCAAACTTTTGCACACATTATTTTTTTTCTGATATTTTGAGAGGTTAAATGATTGAAAAAAAGCTTTGTTTTTTTATATATTAAAAGAATGTCTCATCTGTAAACAGATGCCTTTAGGAGATTTTTCAATCTTTCCTTGGGTTCTTTATGCACAGAAATATAGCATTGTACCTGGGGTGCCCAAACTTTCAATCCCAAGTGTAAATGTAAGTAATGCCTTTTTATTTAGCATGACTTTTAAAGTTATAAAACCGATGTTATGTATTTTCCGAGCGCTGGCAGCTACGCACCAACGTGGATGACCGGCAGCTATTGATGACGTCATCGAGTGGGAGTGACGTTCGAATTAGAAGACATAATTTTTTTTATGTTTCCATTTGGAGGGATAAATATAGGGGTAGGGAGAAGCCATAGGGGTAGGGTAAGAATTCGGATTCAGCGTTAGCCTAGGCCTCCAAACCCTAACCCTTCTTCCGGGTCCGGGGTGCCCTCACCCTAACCTTCAACAACATAAGTGTGGCCGAGGACAGAATGAAGCATTAGAAACATGTGTTGTCGGAATTCAATATAAGTGCAGCCAAGAAAAAAGTTCAGCACTGGCCACACATATTTTAGAAAATTACGAGCAAATAGCTGATTTTTTTTTCTGTGTTTTGGTTTGGTTTATCTGCTTTAGAGAATGAAAATGGAGGCCCAACAGTTCTGAGGAAGACTGCAGATGACAGCTGAAACATATCAAAGGTAAAAAAATACAATCTTTTACATTTTCATGAAAAATAGGCCTTAGGGTAGTCCATGAAAACAAAAAACCTATCTCCTCACATCTTATGAAACCAGAGGCTTAAGGATTTTCTACTCACTTGGCGGCCTTGACGCTTAGCTGCAGGCAGGCGGCCTTCTTCAGCGGCACGCCTTCATAGGACAGAGAAAACACTACGCTGTAGTTCCCAGCCATCAAAGTCATCTTTGGTAGGGACAGCTGCAACTGCCGCACGTCCACCTCTGCTGGCAGGTGAACCTCTCTGCTGGAGCCGGGGGTCAGGGGTCCCCCTTTCATTACTCCACCATCACAGGAGGAGGTCTGGAAAAGCTGCCACAGGTACTGTGCCCCGTAGTGAATGCAGTCCTTCAAGTCCACGTTGGCCTCCACCACGATGGGCTGGGAGCGCCATATCACCAAGCGAGCCTGTGTTACCTGCACATCTGGCTCCTCACACTCCAGCACAGTGATGTTTACCTCCACATGGGCCAGAACCCAACTGACCAGGTTGCTGCAGTTCACCTACATAAGATGCAAACAGGTAAAATTAGTTTTTTTAAAAGAGCAGCTGGAAATGGACAGCCTGATTGACACACCTGGACCAGGTAGTGTCCCTGCTCTCTATACACGTAAGACACTGTTGTGCTGTTAGTGTGAGCTGGGAGGGAGTCGTCACCAAAGTCCCATGAGCACTTCACTTGGCTGGATTTAGGTGTGACAGAGACACTCAGGTTCACTGTCTTGTTGACGAAAGTGTGTCGTGGTTCGGCATGAAGGATGGCTGTCCTCAGAAGGTGCTGAACTTGAATGTGTTTGGTTATGTTTTGACCCTGTAGGTTGTTGAAGCCCCTCAGATGGATGGTCAATGAACCTGGCTCTTCAGGAGTGTAGTGCGCCTGCGGTTTGAGGGGGTGGGGGGTCATTAAGACATTAGGATGTTAAACTCTTTGATATGCTGCGATGTTTCTGAGGATACTGGCGGAAAGTGAACAGACCTCTTTGCCCAAGTGCGATGCCTTGTGGTGGTTCAGATCGAAATTCCAGATGAAGCGGACTGGTTTGCCCTTTATGACATTGGCCACAAACCGCTTCTTCACACCCACAGGAATTGCTTTGCAGAGTCCTTCAATGGCAAGCCCTTGCACCGGCTCCATCACCTCCACCTGGAACTTCAGCCAGTCAGAGCTCACCTAAAATTTGAACAAGAAAAAAGAGAGTTTAGGCCTGTGTGTGCGTGCGTGCATGTGTGTGATGTAATAATAAAACTTTAGGTCCTATTTGGGAGAAAAACATTATGAAAGATTTGAAGTTTCTCTGGTGTTTTTACATTACCTTGTTGAGAGCAGTGATGTTCACCATGTGTGTGTCCACCCTGGTGAAGACGTGGGTGTAGGTATAAGGAATGACCTTGGCTTCTCCACCCACACTGAAGATCAACTGAACATCTGTGCCGGAGGTCATGGAAATGTTAAACTCCACCCTCTCATTGACTGCTGCCAGCTTCTTGCTAGCCTTCAGCGCCAACCCACGGATCTTGTCCTGAACAATGAACTCTCGAGAAACCATTTGTCTACTGATGTTGTTGGCTGCGCTCAAAGTAATGGTGACTGACTTTGGCTCATGGAAGGTTATGGAGGTCTGCCACCCTGTTTTTATGACTCTTCCATCCAGAAGCCACGTCCACTCCACACTGGTTCCTTTCTCCACCTTCCCCTGTAGGGAGACGCTGACTCCCGTCATTACAAAACCCTGCTCAGTCACATTGGTGGCAGTAAAATTCAACCCAGAAATGAGATCCCTGACATGGATAACCACTGACACAACCTCTGAGCTGACTTCATTAAAGACCTTCACTGTGACTTGCTCATATCCAGGTCTGTTGAAGCTGAGGGTCAAGCTGGGCTTGGTCCACTGAAGGTCGCAGTCTTCCTTGGACCAGCGATAATGGAGCTCAGAACCTTCTTTACTCAGTGCTGTCAGGTTTGTTGAAGTACCAACTGCAACTGGGTTCGGGCTGATGTGCAGAGAAACGCCACCAGCCGGCTCAATGAAGTGGATGGTTCTGTTGATGGACAGCTGCCCAAGCCGGTTGGCCGCCCACAGGACAACATCACATGGACCTGGATTGGGGTAGTTCAGCGTCACTGTCTTCCCACTTCTGTTCTCTGAGGTCACCTCTGTGGTGATTTGCCAATGAAAAGTCATGTTGGTTCCCTCCTTTAACCCTGCTTGAAGGTGAAGATCATGATTAGTAGCATAATACCAATGGTTCCTATCACTAGCGACCTTGATCTCCTCTGGTATAATTTGCAGTCCCTCCAGCTCACGCTGAACAAACAAGACAATGCTGGCCTGCTCTGATCCCACATCATTCTCGGCTGTCACTATGATGTTGAAAGTCCCAACAGAGCGGAAGGTGTAGAACATGGTGCTAGCTCCTGGGATTGAAGTGCAGTGATCACAAAGTATCCAGGAATACCGGAGTCTATCCCCCTGCTCCATGTGAGCCTCAAAGTCCACTGAGGCATTTAGAGGTACATTAACCAAGCTGGCATTTATGGTCAACCCACGGACTGGAGCGAGCACAGAAACAGGCAGAATGGTGTCATTCTGACTCACTTTGTTATTTGCTTTCAGTGTAATATTAAAGTTCCCAGAGGTATTGAAGGTTTGAAGGACGCTTTGGCCTGTCATTATCTGGCCGTTTCCAAAATTCCAGGTGTATGTGACATTGGCGACCATGGAAGAATTTCTGAAAGAGTATACACTTCCTAGTGTCAGATTATTGTACTTGGTGCCATTGTGCTGAACAACAATGGGTCCAATAGGCATCAAAACCTCAATAACAGAGCTGCTGTTGCTGGCAGAGATGTTATTGAAAACATACACAGTCACAATGTAGGAACCTGTTTCTTTATAAACTGTCACAGCTTTGGAAGAACCATGAACTACAAGATCTCCTTTGCCAAAGTCCCACTTATAGCTGTAGTTAAACTCAGGCTCTGCTTCAGCTTGGAAGAGTATTTCCTCCCCAACAGCGTAGTAGGATTTCTCTGGATTAAACCTTATGTTTCTCAGAACTGGCTGCACACACACCCAGTTGAAGAAGTTTGCCTTTGTGGCCTGGTTGACTCCACTTGTGAGTAGGAGGGAGAGAAGATAGATGCCGCTGCTGTGATAGGTGTGCGACACCCTTGGTAGTCCTCGGTGAGTCTCATTGAGGCTTCCATCCCCAAAACTCCATTCATGAAGATGTACTGAGGCATTTCCAGAAATCCATGCTTGAAAGTTGACAGCGGTCCGCTCTTGAACACATCCAGAGGGCTCCATCCTTATGACCTGGAAGACAAACACACTGACCTGTAGGATGTTCCAGCCAGAGCTTACTGCGTTCATGGCCGTCACATTCACTGTGTAGTTGCCCTCTTTCATGTACTTGTGCCTCAGATGGCATTCCGAGGTTGTGTAAATAGAGCCGTCACCCATGGAAAATGTCCATGTGATGTTATTCCCAGAACCAAGACGAGCTGAGACTTCAGTGAAAGTGTTGAGCTCAGTGGGAGCAGAGCTCTGAGCTGTCAGGTCTTCAATCTCCTCATAAACAAACATCTCAGCACAGGCCTCTGTGGAGCTGATAGTGTTGTTAACCAACACACAGACGGGAAAGGAGCCGCTTCGCCTGAAGGTGTGCGCCACCCGGCGGCCTGTCTGCAGGACAGAACCGTCTCCAAAATGCCAGGTGTAGTGAATGCCATACGGTGAAGGGAGAGGATGAGCTTCAAAATCAGCCGACTTTCCCACAAGGAGGAGCTGTGGCTCAGTCTGCAAATCCACACGGGTCAGGATGCTGTAGACGCTCATGTTGATAGTCTGACTGATGTTCTCATAGCGATTTGACACAGACACCTGGGCGGTATATATCCCTGCAAGGACAGAGGCAGAAAAAGTTAGTCCTCATGTTTAGTCAGCCATTAAATTTTGGTAACACTGTAGATGAGGTGCTGCAAAACAGTCAATATCATGTTGACAAAGATAGTTAATACATTTGTTTAGCTTGTAAGCAGTTTATTAATATGGACTTTATAGCCAATGTTCTCACTTTAGATGTTAATGAATTTATTAAGTATGCAAATAAACCTTTTTCAGCTTATTGTGCTGATAAATGTCTTACTAACACCCTTTAAACACATTAATAACATCTGTAAATGTGTTGATAAAGCGTCTTAAGGAATATTATTATAAAGTGTTACCTACATTTTTGAGTTAAAAACAAATACTGTATTTTTCGAAGAACAAGTCACAGAATTTTTTGCCTAGTTTGGTCGGGGGTGCGACTTCTATGTGATTTTTAAAATATAAATATAAAAAACCCCTAGAGGCCATTGTAGGTGTGTGAATAAATATATTCACAACAATGCAGAAGAAGAAGCGCCACTCAGTCTTACATAAAGAATTCAAAGGATTTAGTTATTTGAATTTATATAAAGAGTTTAGTTGACTTGGTAGCGTGTTCTTTATGCTATGGTTATCTGAATTATTGTAAAATATTTTGCACTAGTATACTAGATTTCTCCTATGTTTCATGAAGCTAAATAAGCATCAATATGTTATGGTAGTGCATCTATTCAGTCTATTGTTATCTATTCCGCTATTATTCTCCTTTCATGATGAAATGTCCGTTCTTGGTATTATATTTTGTTAAATAAATTTCTCCCAAAAGTGTGACTAATGCATGTTTTTTTTCTCTTTTATTATGCATTTTTGACTGCTGTGAGTTATACTCTTGAGCAACTTACAGAGCGGAATCAGACAACATTTTTTAAACCATTTGTATACATGAGAGGTCCATTTAAAGCAAACTTTTTTTCAAGATGCTCTGTTCATACTGGCTCTGGAAGCTGCCCAGTATGACCACAGACACGACACATAAATGGACAGTGAGTAGTTCCTCTGTAGCGTCCAAGCCTGTACCTTCCATTCTCAAATTCTAAGCCAACCAGAAAATAGAAACATCTTGAATCTCAGGATTTTATCTTATATTTGAGATTGAAATTGTCCTGGTGTCTGCTTACATGACAGGGTTTACGTTCGCTTCTGACTTTGTGAGAATTTGTATACCTGGCTGGGAATAGATATAGGTGATATTTTTGCTCAGGAGGACTTGATTGGGGGAGTCTGCACAGAGGAGGGATGGAGGATACGGGGGCTCAAATTCAAACTCTTCATATCCGCCGTCACCATAGAACCATCTGCAGCAGAGGACAGGGAGATGATAGAAACACCTTTTACACACTGATTCTTAGCAAAGCTGCACACACAAACACGCCCCCTTACTTTAAAGATGAAAGTGAGAGTCTTTGCTGACAAAGCAGTCCAAGGCTTGGACTGGAAGAAATGGAAACTGGTGAAGCTCATTGGGTGGAGGGAAGTAAGGATGAGGGAAAAGCAAAGGAATTCTGCAGAGCGAAAGGAACAGCAGGAGAGAAAAAAAGTAAATGCAGCAGCTGAAGGAAAATTCATGTCAGCAAACTTCTGACCACATGATTATGAACCTGGGGCTCTCTCCTGACTTATTACTGCTATTATGATAGCAGGCGAAGCGAACAGGACAGGAAGCAGGAGTGAAGAGGTGAGAGGAGACTTGGAGACACAAGTCTGAATGACCTGTCAGCCATCCTCACAGTGATACCAGGTTGTTTCTTACCGGAATGTGGCTGCCACGGTCATGTCCACAAGCACAGAAGTAGTGAGAGTCTGGTTGGAGCCCTGAGGAACCACGTCGGGCACACCCCTGACGGTGAGGTTGGCCATGGGTTGAAGTCTGTCTACGGTGACGTTAAAGTGCTCTGTAAGGGAGCTGACGTGGTTTGAGGCAGTCACCTGGAAGGATGCCAAAAGGTCTAGTGTTGAAACTGAGACTTTGACACTCCTCTTCAACAACAAAAGTTTTTTCTGATTCTCAGATTTGTGGGTTAAACTCTGGTTCTGACACAATTCTCTCTTTCTAAATGGAAACAAAACTTCTGTGATTTATGTTTGGGCCCTTTATCCTGTCTTGAAATGTAGTCCTAGGTCTCACAGGATGTGAGGTCCCTAACCTTACTGAGAACTGTGGACAGGAGTTTCTGAAGCAGTCTGAGGTCATGGCAACTTTTTTCTAGCTTCTCCTTCTAGCTAAATGAAAGCTTTCTCTGGAAGACATTCACGTTTTCTGTAGTTCTTGCTCTGATCATTGTAACGGCTTGTTTGTGGAAACTTATTCAGTTTGCAAAGGTGCTCATCCATTCAAACACACACACACGTCTCAAGAACTGTCTCAGGCACTGGAAAACCAGAGCACCTTGATGAAAAAAAAGCTACTGGAACAAGGTGCAGATGGACAAGATCCAAGAATAAGGTTCTGCTGGAATACTACTATAATCAATCAATCCTACTCAGGTAGGATTGATTGAGTGACAGTGACTGAGGTTACATCCAAAGAATGTTGAGTAAAACCCACAATCAAAGGTTCCTGAAAAGCAACTAGTAGCCCAATGTTTCAACATCTACAATGGGGAACTCCTATCACAACTTCATGGATTTCATCTATTGTGGGTTATTTTTTGAACAAAACTCCAGTGATAAATGAGGAAACACTGTACCATTATGCTGAGTGAGGAAACTGACCTAAAAGATAAGATCATGGCTGGAATAAACACCAGACAACCCTGACACCAACTACAACGGTGAAGTACAGTACCACCTGAAGTCTCCTGGAAACTGTGGATGAGGCATTTATGGCAATTCCTACCGCAAGAATCAAAGAAACCAATGAACTGGTTTACACTTCAGCAGCAGAGATCCTTGAGGTTCTTGGCTGTAAGAGCAACCATGGAAGAAAACAATACCCAACACCGAAGCAAGGGTTGGAAGCTAAGATCAAGATAGCTCGGAGGGAAGTGAGTCAAATGACAGAGGTCCAAAGAGGTGCAATGGAAGCTAACGTCAGGCATCACTGCAACCAAAATACATCGGCACATGGATCAGTTCATGAACAACGCACATAAGTGCATTGGTAGAGTGACCAGAGGAGCCAAAAACCAACTCCTGGTTGACAGAACAGTCGCTCAAAACTGCAGGTCACGACACACCAACCTGTGCACAGCCTGGATTGAGTCTATGACTCAATGCTACACACCTGGATCACTGAATGCTTGGAGTTCAACATAAACAGGACTCTAAGAGCCTTCATAAGAAACTCAATGAAGCTGTGGTTTGAGGCCAATGGAAAGCCACAAGTATCTGTCAAATGAGGCATATCCTATTGATCACCTGTCAAGTTCTGTATTATTGTTGTCTACCATGAAGATGATCAACATTTCCTTCTCTTACGTTAATTGGTCCAAATATTCACTACAAAGGAGTCATTTAACTTTTTCTTCCTCTTGCAGTCTCTGGGCTTTTTGTTATCAAACACAGAACTAACCGTCAGCTTGTAGGTGGCGGCGTGTTGGTAGATGACGTTTAGGACAGAGTTGTAGTAGGTGAAATAAGGCTTGTCGTCCACAGTCCACTTGAAGGTGGGGTTGGAACCCTCAGCCACTGAAGCAGTGTAGCTCTGAAACACAGATCTAAATAACAACCCAGCCTTGGTACAGCTGTTGGTAACAAAAAAAGAACACACTTACCACAACCGATTCCATCAACACCCGGTGAACGGGGGGCGGTTCCACCTGCAGCCCCCGGAGGGGCACTTCCAACTGAATCGATACCACCAGGCTGGCTTCTGTCACCTCGCTGTGGGCCTGTAGCTCCACCTGAACTGAGCCCTTCTGCTCCTTTGTTCCAAGATTTAGATCAAGAATTGCAAAAAGGCTGGGATCTGAGCCCGTGATGCCGGATTCTGAGCTGGATGCAGGTTGGCATAGTGTGGTGCTAAATACAAACTCAGGTGGGCATTCAGACTGGAAGCTCACACTGTGATTGCTGCCACGGTATGATGCGGTTGTCGCATATCTAGACTGAACGCGAAGGAGGAGCCGGGTGTTGCTGGGTTGCAGAAAGATGAATCCATTTTGTGAAGGGGGGTGGAGGACTGTGAGGCCCAGAGGAGGCAGCACCTGCAGCAAGCATGATGCTGAAGCTGGGTATGATCCTCCAGTGGAGCTCACCTGAGAAGACATTGGACATAAAGACGAATCCTAGAGCATTTGTTCTCAGCTGAACGGAAACCTTCTTGAACTCAGACACAATCCCGCCAGATGCTTAGATACTGACACCCCCTGCATGCTCTTTTGCAAAATGCACTGTGGGTAATGACACGAGAGCTGATCTTACCAGCAGGCTGTAGAGTCCGGGATGGGGCAGGCCGGAGGACAGCTGCGCCCCATGCAACTGCGTCTTACTGTGTCCCACATAAAGCATTCTGATTGAACACACCGCCTCCTCCAGCCAGCCGCCCACTCCATCCTGAAGCAAAGCCTCCAAGTCCAGCTCCGGGTCGATTGGATTTACTGATGAATCTGCAGGCTGTCTGGTGTTGTTGGTCCAGAACCACTTGGACATGTTGAGGGCTAGCATAGGTTGTCGCCATGAAGACTGAGCAGATGACTGACACTGAAGTAGAGAGTAGGGGCCACCGTCATGCTGCAGGGCGATTACATCCCCACCAGAAACCAGGATGTCCTCCAGCTGGTCTTGGATCTGCCAAAAACCACAACTAAGACATTTAAAACTTCAGTTCCTTGGGCATTAAATAGAAAAATCAAGTGAAATGTGGCATTGCAAACCTCACCAGAATGTGTGCAGATGGTCCAGCGGGCAGATGAAACTCCACCTCATTCTGCAGGATGTACAGAGGGCGCCACATCCCTGCGGGGAGGTGATGGGCATGGGTGCAGTTTTGGCAGGAGGAAGGATGGCATGGACTCGATAGGGGCAGACAGCTGCTGAGGAAGGGGCACCACTGCTGCAGACGTGGGCAGGAGGGGAAAGCACTGTTTGATCTGTCATCTAAGACACAAACTGCAACCGGAGCACAGGCTGGAGACCCACAACCTAAAGCCAAACAAGGATTCCATTAACTGTTCTACTGGGGAGTAAAAACAATCATACCAACAATCACAAAAACAACAGTAACAAGAATAACAACAAAAGTAACATTAGGATGGAAGGACAAAAAATGTAAATTCATGTCGTCCTGAGTTTTTTTTTATAAAACAGCTTCAAATGTGCGTGTGTGCGCGTGTGTCTGTGTCTGTGTGTTTATGTAAGGGGTCTGTGTTTTAACACCTGCTTTGGAGGAGCATGTGCATGCTCGGATGCACATTTGTGTTAATCTGCTATGACTCACCGGGCAGCAGCAGGTGTTGGTTCAGGTGGGGGCAGTGAGGTCTAAGGATCTGCAGTCGTACTTGCACCTGGTAGCTTAGCTCTTGACTGACAAACTCCAGGGTAGACAGACGCCCCTCCTGCAGGAAACTTAACGCTGGAAACAGGAGCATCTGAGGACAAACACAGGGAGGGTGGGGGTTTCAGCGGCGCCATACAAAGGAATTACAAAAAAAAATCTCCTTCTTACCTCTACAGCAGTCTTAGGGGGTTGAGGAGCTGAAGAAAACGAGGCCAAGGCGAGGTGCAATGGATTGTGGGTAGGAAACACTGGCATTCCCAGGATGAAAACTCCCGCATCTTGAACACGAACTACAGAGGCAGAGATGGGGGGATGTCACACAAAGGTTTTTGTCCCAAGACTGTGAAGCAGTCAGGGTGATGGAGATGAGGGTGGGGACATACTATTCCTGTTGATGCCCCCTTCTCACCCCCAACCCTTTTTTTTAATCCCAATGTCAAATTACTGTATATCTTCCAATAGCAGCCCTGGCATTTATTCCAAAAAATTGACAACCACCCCAAAATGTGGTACAGATTCCTCATCAGAATGTTCTTTGGCCTATGCCACCGTACAGGATTAAACGCTAAATAGAATGAGCGTTTTTTGGTCATTGCTACACTTGCTCACAGCACAATCTTAAATGAAAACCTGTTAGACCTGGCATTTTTTGTAGACCAGCGTCAGTTACAGACCAGCCCCTTTTGGAAGCCGTGACGTGTGGTGAGGTTCACGGTTGATGAGGCACTGACATTCACAGTCAGATTTGCACACATATGAATCCTACAGAGTAGCTTATTCACCATTTGATTTGCAGCAGTTAAAGTGTTGTTTAAAATGTAATTTCAACATTTTTCTTCCGTTTACAAATTGTAGCATAGAAAAAAATACCAAAATTGTTATTTTTGACTTACTTTAACTTATTCAGTGGGGATCGTTTGGGAACGCCAGGTAAAACGCTATATTATTGTGCATAAAGAACCCAAGGAAAGTATGAAAAATCTTCTAAAGGCATCAGTTTACAGATGAGACATTCTTTTAATATGTCAAAAAAATTAGGATTAATTTCCATCATGTACACTTTTAAAACAAATGAAAACAAAATAATGGTGTGTGCAAAAGTTTGGGCACCCTGCAGAGTTTGTACCTTGTACTGCCCCCCTTGGCAAGTATCACAGCTTGTAAATGCTATTTGTAGTCAGCTAAAAGTCTCTCAATTCTTTTTTAAGGATCTTCATCCATTCTTCTTTACAAAAGTCTTCCAGTTCTTTGAGATTTCTGGGATATCTGTTACACACTGCTCTTTTCAGGTCTATCCATAGATTTTCACTGATGTGATTGTGATTTCACAGGTCCATCACCTGAAGTCCACTGCAAAACCTTCAGTTTATGCCTCTTAATGTAAGACAGCATGGATTTTGAGGTGTGTTTAGGATCATTATCCATTTGTAGAAGTCATCCTCTCTTCAACTTCCAATTTTTTACAGATCAGTATCAAGTTAGTTTCCAAAATTTGCTGAAATTTTGTGGAATCCATTCTTCTTTCTACTGGTGAAATGTTTCCTGTGCCTCTGGCTGCAATACAAGCCCAAAGCATGATTGATCCACCCCCATGCTTAACAAGTGGACAGAGGTTCTTTTCATTAAACTCTGGACCCTTTCTTCTCCAAACGTACCTTTGCTCATTGTGGCCAAGAAGTTCCATTTGAATCTGGTCGGTCCACAGAACTTGTCTCCAAAATGGCCCTTCTGAATACATGAAAGCAACACCCCCATAGTTTCTTTAGGGGATGGTAATTTGGAAAGGGGCATTAAATGCCCCATTTTGGAAGAACGGTTCACCAGCATGAAGACAAGCATGTGACATTCCAGGGCCAGTAAGAAAATCCATAGAGATCTGGGACCAAGGCCAGCTAGGAGGATGTAGAATTCACACGACGTGTAAGATAGAAAATGTAGTTCAAGCACAAAAGGGTCAGGCAATAACATATTCCCAAACAGGCACGGGCACACATAGGGCCCTAGGGGTGCTTGAGCACTTGTCCTTTTATTGTGCTAAATTTCAGAAATTCATTTATCAAACATCTGAATAGGAACATATTTTCCACAGGCAGCTGAAGTAGGCACATCAACCTCCCTTTGCCTTATGGATCATTGGTGTATCCAGCTGCAAAAGCACTGCCCAAGCAGAAAGGGTCCACACTCCCGTTCCTTAGTTCCTTACTTTGTTGATCAAATTCAAAGACCGGGTCAGGTCATCAGATCCATGTTCAGAGTGGGAAGGTAGAAAAGGTGCTTAAAAATGGGAGAATGCAGACACGGGTCCTTATGGAGGGGTAGACAAGACAGGAGATACCTTGGAAGTGACACTGGAGGAACAGAAACGCGTTCCACTCAGGATAGAGCTAGATTGACTGTTTTCACGTGCAGTGAAGGTGTTTATCTGGTCAAAGCCAATTTCCAGATAATCTTCTGAGAAAGGTGTTTTCATGAGAATCTCTTTTTTCTTACATTTTGCTTCACGACTTTCTTGAAATTTTTCTTTCTGAAGTTTTTCTGTGGACTTTGCTTTATTTTCACTTGAATAACATTGTCCTTTTTCTGCAAGATCATTGATGACTTGGCTGTCTCTTTAGGCCCTTCATAGGCCACTAAAAAGGCCAAAAAAAGCAAGGCAGAACTCCCTGCATAAGGTCAGGTTCAAAGACTGGACGGAATTATTCAGAAATACTGAACATCTGCTGTACCTGCAAATCTAGCTCCTTGAAAAAAACATGAGCTTGAATTGCTTCCTGTGGATTATTTCTTCATTCCAAAAATGTTTGCCTGCCTCAATTGAGACTCAGCATTTTTCTTTAGTTGAGCCTCACTTTTTAGACCTTCTGTGGAATGCTACTGAGTATGCAAAGAAACAAAGGCTGTTGCTGTCTTTAACTGAACAAACACTCTGTGGTGAAAGACATCTGCATGCACGGTACCTGGGAGGGTGTACTGGCACATGTACATGCGCTTGGAGCTGCACAGGTGGGAGCTGATCTGACCGTCCTGATCCAGGGACACACAGGCATTTCCAGGAGAGATGTCTGGGCGAGATGGAGAGTTCTCCTCCACCTCTGATCCATTCACCCAATGCAGCTTCCCTGGGGAGTCCACATCACTCAGACCCAACCACACGCCCCGCTCCCTGGTGAAAGACCACAGAAGAGGTGAGATCAGTGAGTGCATTTGTCTGCATTCACACCAACAATACCTGCACCAGAGTTCATTTAGTATTGAACAAAGACCCTTGTTCTCCGATCCAAGTTCTCTTTTTTTGGTCCAAACCAGAGTTCAGGTGAGTTTTCACACCTGCTAAACCAAGAGGGACATTAGAGTAAACCATCTTTGGATTAGATCAGGATATAACCTGAATGAGACCAGAAACAGGCCTAGATTAGATCAGCACCAAACCTGGATCAGACCCAGACTAAACCTGCCATACAGCAGGCTTCACAGTTAACTTTTTAAGAAACATTTTTAGCTGCCATCATCTCTCAGGTTTACACACTAAAGGTTGACCAAGAAATCAGACAGGCTGATTAATCTAGCTATTTCACTATTTTTTATAAGTAAAAAAAATGTTGTGAGCCATTTTAAGTCAATTTAAAACTTGATTATTTCAGTTCAGAAACAATTGAGCCTCATATCTCCATATCTGCCCACAGCTGCATCTAACTTGTTACACAGGCTACAACCCTGGTAAGAGCCAATCAGAAACAGAATTAGCAAGGGCATTGACTGGAAGATCAAAAGAGGGGTCCTAAAACGCGAAAGAGTAAGATTTTTGGCTTGGAAATGTTACACAAAGCAGCAGCATGTCACATGCTGAAGATACATAAACACATATCAAAACTTTCCCAGAATTGTAATAAACGTGTAACAAATGTCCAAGACTTCTACATCTCACAACTACTAGTAACATTAACTACTATGAGCAGAAAACTGTAACAACATCATACTGTAAACATTAGCAACAGTTACGCTAGCTTGTAGCCTCTGTCACAACAAAACAATGATGCTGGCAATGCAGAGTCAAGGGGAGCCTGCACTCATTTCCCATCAGCCCTTTGTTTACAGTCTCTCCTGCATACTAACAGCCCCTCAGTTAGTTTAAATCATATTATCATACCAAACCAGAGTTCGTAGACTTGCTGACTGTTCCTGATATTTTCTTTTACTTGTATTAACATAGTTGACTTTTAGCTGATAGGGTTGTTAGAAAGCCTTTTGTTGTTTTTATTCAATGGCAACCTTCATGCAAAACAAAACAAACCCCAGCTCTGACTTCCCATCGTTGGGAACCGAAGTTACAAACGCAGACGGCTGGTTCCACGAGCAGCAGCTTTATTTAGCACAGACAGGCTAACGGGAGTCGAGCACAGCTAAAAGTCTATAAAGCTAAAGCTGAGTCGGACATGCAGATGTCAGGTGGGTGATTGTAGATGAGTCAGGAGAGCGGCACCCGGGAACTGTGGAATCCAGGTGAGTGGGAAAGTGCATTAGTAAGCTGGAGATGACTCCCGCCGGTGACCAAAGGGGAAGTCAGAGCCCTGACCCCTGACAATCGAAGGTCACAGACATGCAGTTGTAGGAAGAAGGACAATCCCTTGTATGTGTGTGTGTGTGTGTAAAGCATAACTAATAGTGATTTTCAAATGCGCCTTCAGTGTGCAGATTTTATGTAACCATCGTCTTTTCGCTCCTTGCTTTATATTCTGACACCAATATTTTTTAAGGAAAATAATTAACAGTTACAGATATAGGCTATCAATTGTCTTGACTGCTTATAATCGGTCAAACAGAAAATTATACATCGGGCACTTTGATTACAAATGACTCTTCCCACCTCAGTAACGCTTTCAACCCCCCACCCCCCATAAGACAAGGAGCAGCAGAAAGTTAGACTGAGCTGCATTTGAAACATTCAGAAAGAAACAGCAAATGACAGAACAACCCTCATATCTACTAAAGTTATATTTTTTTCTCTTCTGATACCTTTTAGATACCAAGAAAAACTGATGAAAAAAGAAAAAAAACAGAAAAGAAGTTTTTTTAAAAACTGGGACTGACTAAAGGTTTTACTTCTAAAACAGGAGGCGGAGTAAGGTCCATCTGCAGTAGGCTGTTCAGGCCCCATTTGAAAGCATATAAACATGTTCTGGCCTCCTGGGGTACATCAGCTGTGCTTCACAGATGTGTTTCATAATGTCTTCTCATCCAAAATGTCAACATCAGAGGTCTTTAAGTTCATTCAGGACGAGAACTCTGTTCAGACCCAAAGCAAAACCATATCTGGACAAGACTGGATTTGGTCAGCCTAATGCTTCTTCAAAGTTGCTGAAAACAATTGTAGCTGCTCGGACTGAAAACTCACTGTGTGACATTGTGAGCCAGCAGGCTGCGCAGAGCCTCGCTCCGGACCTTTGCCAGATCCCCCCCATGGTTCAAACACTGCAGCCGAGCATCTGTCCAGTTCAGTTCTGCTGTGAAGATCTGGAAACAGCTGGAGGATTCGGCGTGATACACTCCGTCATTGGGACAGCGGGCTGAAAGGACACAGATATGCAGCCAGAATGAAGCAAGTCTGAGTGGGTGCTTTCACCAACACCACTCACATCTGATGTACTTTATGTCAGAGCACACAGAATAGCAGCAAGAAGAAGGCTGTGGGGGAAGAACTGGACCCTACAAACTCCAAGATTGGCAGGAATTTAGTGTCCTGGAAGAAGATCCTTTAGAGGTGAATTCTGCAAAGATTAACTTTTTCGTGCCCTCTTAAGACTCGAAGTCCACATGAGTGGACATCACATTTTGGATTATATTTCCACAAAAATTAATTGTGCCTAACTGCGGTCCTGTGACTACGTGTGTAGACGGTTTACTCAAATGTTAGTTCACGTGTTAGGGGCTTAAAAATTCTAGATGTTTTAAGGTTGTAAAATTCTTTACTACATATTTTATGCATCTTTCTGAGACAGACATGAACAGTTTCACACTTTTTTTTTTTGTAGAAATATAAGTCCAGTGTTATAGAATTGAAAACAAAGATCATCTTTGCCAGCTGAACGCATTCTTACAGGAGACACAGCATGGAAGAGGATGATTGACAGTGGTCTACAGCCAATTAGGACACAGAACAGAAGAATGCATAATTGCAATAAAAAAGTCAGTTAAACTGCAAGTCTACAAGAAGTGAACCACGTTAAATTGGGAGGCTACTTTCAGATGCTGAAAGGGTGACTGCACTGGAGCTGAGCAGAAACTTGATGGCAGACTGATGGGTGCAGTGGATTTCTAAGATGATCTCATGAACGGTGACTTGACAAACTGTGAGGAGGTGGTATAGGGAAGGAAAGTGAGGGACCTGAGCAGAGGTTGAGAGGACTGGCATGGGGCTATAGTTCAATATGATGGGTGGAGATCCAAGGGGAGAAATCCATAGTCTGACCCAAGGTCTCACTCCAGAAAAACTTGCAGTTAATATGAAGCTTTCTTCTGTAAGCGTGCAATCAACTCAAAGCTTTAAAATGATCTTCAAATTGAAGTTAGCATGATGGAGTGTCCTCCTGGTTCCTCACTTCCCTCTTTAGTTAATCTTTAGTTACTCAGACACTGTGTGCCATTTTTTTACCTTTGGCAACCTGGACACCCTCCTTTGCAATGGTCCAGTTTACATCCAGGTCCACTCCCCCCCAGCTGACGAGCATAACTTCCAGGCTCTGATTGGCCACGACGAGTGGGGGGCAATGCAGCTCCAGTTTTGGTGGAAGAGTCAGATTCACCTCCTGCTGTGTGAAAGCCTGAGCGAAACAGAACAAACCGTTTCACACAAACCTACAGGTTCACAGACCCTTCAGGAGATACCTGAAGCCCCCACCTCCTTGTGTCCAGCCCAAGCCCGCACTCCGACTGTGTAACGTCCTGGAAGTCCGTATTTGTGAGCAGCGCTCCATGCCGCATCTCCTGCGGTGGTGAGGGGGTGTGAGCCGTCACCAAAGTCCCAGGAGAGTGTGACGGGGGTGACGGAGGACGCAGCAGACAGCAGGATTTGTTGGTGAACACTCTGCTGTGGGGGGGCCGTCACCATAAGAGAAAACTCCACCGCAAACACATCTCGAGCCAGAGTCCAGCCGCACATCTGTCAAGACAGGGGGGAAGGGTACATTTCTGTAAAATCAACTTTTTTCAGTTTTAAAAGCAGAGGTTCCAAAGTCCTGCATCTGTCCCCTCCCTGGCTGTTGTCTTAATGGTGCACCACACCCAATTCAGGTGATAAGCAACAGGTAAGCAGGGATACCCCACAACCCCAAAGACTGGAGTTGGTCACCCCTGCGAAGCAGTACCAGTCCATGGGTCACTTGGTACAGAAAAGACAACAGAACTTACATTATTTGTGTTTTATTTATTATCTGACACTGCTGTGTGATTAGCTGCTCCACTGTCTGACTCTGCCACAAAGTTGTTGGATTTTTCTGCCTGAAGTTCTTGTTCTTTTGGTTTTTGGACTCAGTTCTTCTCTGACCCCATTATCAGACCCTTGTCTGTACCGTTACATCAAATGTGAGCTTTTCTAGAGTGAGACCATGGACCAGCCCATGGATTCCTCCTCCTGGTAGGATCTGCCATCAAGTTCCTACTCAGCTCCAGTGAAGTCACCATCTCATCATGTCAAAATATATGATTCTTTATTTAGAATCTTGGCTCTCAGGGAACCTGTTTGGCTGCACCTTAGTTCCTGATGCTCAAATTAAGGTCCTGCACAGCATCTGTGTAACCGAATTAATCCTCTGTCAATGTTTTATACTGCAAAAACAGACGCCCTAGAAATGAGCCAAAAATTCTTAAAAAATAAACATTCTTCTTTTAATTGGCAAAGCATATGCCAATGAAGAAAGAAAAATGGTCTAATTCTTATTTTTAGAAAAAACATTCTAGTCACTAAAACACATTTTCTCAAATTAGGATTGTCATGTTGTTAAAAAACTTTCCTAATAAGATTTTTTCCTTGGAAGACAGAAAATAATGTCATTTTTTTAAGCAAGGCTCTTCTTAATTTTTTTTACTATTCCGTTTTTACAGTGTAGGTTTGCTCAGCAGCCCCCCCCTCTCAGCGCTCATGTTCAGACACACTGGATGCAGCTTGTCTTCAGAATGCAAAGGTTTGTTTCTGTGACCGCTGTGAGGGCGGGTGGTGCGTACCGTCATGACACGCGGGTCAGTACAGTCAGGCGAACACTCGGATTCGCTGATCAGGTTGGGCTCGATGTTAGTGCTGCAGAGACACTCGGAATGCTCGCCCAGGCCGCCATACAGGTGAGACAGAGCGAAGCACATGCTGTTGCATTGCTGCCGCGTGAAGTTTCCGGCGTTCAGAGACGTGAAGATGACCAGCTCACTGCTCCCTCCCCCACTGCTGCTGTCCTCCAGACAAGCGGCGTACCTGTGATCTGCAGCAGAGATGGACCAGCAAGAGAATTCCTGTGTTTGTGGCCTCCTGTGAGGAAGACTGCAGAAGTTCTTCATGTCTTCTCAGCAGGTCCAACCTCTGAGGTCAACCAAGGTCATTTAAAGGGAAAAGAACCTGAACTTCCAGACTGCTCTCTTACCGCAGATGAGCCGGCTGACGCTGAGTAGAGGCTTGTCGTGGAGCTCTGGGGGTTGGTGGCAGAGCATGGAATGGGGGTGTCTAACTTTTACCCCCTTGACCTGGAGCCACCTGAGCAAGCGGAACAGCTTACACTTGCACTCAAAGGGGTTTCCGCTCAGATCGCTGCAGGAGAGAGAGACATGGTGTCAGTGACCATCAGTGCTCTCAAACATCTGCTCCCCAGGACTGAAAAACATCTGTTATTGAGGCTTTGAGCGTTCAAAGCCTTTTTCAGTCAACTTTTTATAAAAATAATGAAAACAAACATGTTTTAATGCATGGAAACTGTTTAAAAAAGCCTTAATACATTCACTGAAGTGTATTTTTGACCTAGATTATCTACATCTCTGTAAATGATTGAAAATCATCATAAAGTTTAAAAAGCAAAGTGGAAGTAAAAGCCACTGTCTTCTAAAAAATCTGAATGATCCCCAAACATTTTACACCTAATCCTTTATTTCCAACAAGTGGCTTCAAATAAAAAAAAAACAAACAAAGAAGTGAGTGCAGAAAATTGCATGCAGAATGATGGAAAATCCAGTAAAAGATTTGATTCTGTCTCCATGTGATGAAGAGCTCACATCTCAGTGAGGTTGCACAGGTTGTCGCAGATCCTCTCCTCGGTGGTAGTGATTTGGTTGTTGCTCAGGTCTCTGCAGAGAAGACAGCAGGATGATTTTCAGAAGTCTGACGGAAACGGCACAGATATCTAATCTGAAAGTAATTCTCAGCAACTACCCTGAGAAAGCATGTGCGTGTTTGTGTGTGCCTGTGTACTTGTGTGCTCTCTGGTCTAATTTCTGTTTCCTGATATCCAGACTAAAGCTAGACTTCCTCTCCTATTCAACCTAAACCCTCCTCATCCTCAGCTCCTCTGAGGCTCCTGTTCTTTGTAGTTTACTTACAGGATGGACAGCGACTCGCAGCAGAAGACTCCTCTGGGAAGAGCGTTGATCTGGTTTCCTTGAAGGTGCCTGAGAAAAAAATTAAAAACCCTACATTGGTTATTTATTCCAACCAGGGTTGGGCACCAGTGGTTGCATTCATGCTTGTTTTCCAACAAATTGTCTTGGTACTGGACCAGCTACGACCCATGGTCAGAACCTTCCTGGACCCCCTTCAATTGCCTACCAGCCCCAAAAGATGCCATAATCTTCAAGATGAACAAACTGTACACCCATATGGATCAGCCGGCATTGCGAGGATCATGTTTTTTAGAATTTTGCCAGTGCATTCAACAACATCGGGCTAGCTCTGCTAGGTGAGAAGTTGATTGAGACGCAGGTTGGCACCCCTCTTGTTTCCTGGATTACTGACTACCTGACTGGAAGTCCACAGTATGTACAGCTACATAGGAGTGTGTCGGACTTGCCAGATGCGTGCTGCATAACAAGACACAGAAAAGCATGTAAGAAGCTTTTTTAGGGGTATTAATATAAACGTTCTAACAAAAAAACAATTGGACCCTTTTTTCTGTTTGATAACACCACAATTGTTGCTTCATGTTTGTCCACAGATCATCGGTCGCTTCATTCCTACTCTATTTACATCATATGACGACCGGCTAATGGTGGCCATTTTGGTCCAGTTGTTCCGCTCCAAGCACGGAGCCAATTCAAACTGTGGAAACTCAGAGTAAGATGCAGCTCAGTCTGGTTGAAAACAAACTGAGAAAACCTTGAAAGATGGGTCTGGAAGTGGTTTCTGGTTCCGGACCAGAGTCCACTTTTGTGTATTCAGACTGAATTTTTGTTCTGCACTATCGGGGGAAAAAAACTCTGGTTCACTTTAGGCGAACCAAATGTGTCAAGTCTGAATACACCCATGATGTCACCCATGTGCAGAAGTAAACACTTAATGAATGTGAACATTTTACAAAACATTGATGCACACTGGTTTTTCGCAGAGACTTCTGGGAAATTCCAAGGGGGTGGATTATTGACACCCCCACAAAATCGCAAACACCCATCTTTAGTGCACTAACCAAGGAGTAGGGTGTTAAACAACCTCAACGAAGACTCAGTTTCAAGATGGTAATATTTCCTTTTAAAATAAATACATTTGGCAGTTCTCTGTCTTGTTGTTATGTTTGCTGCAGTGGGATTATTCTGCTTCTGGTTCACATGTATTTCATGGAAATGTTTCTATTGATTTGTAGAATTACTGCATCTGCTGGCACATAATTCATATGATAAAAATATCACTTTTGTCCATCTGGTCATGAACCCAGAGATTGTTCACTTACAGCTCTCGGAGGCCTGGAAGACGATCCAGCAGGCTAGTGTCAAGGGAGGAGATGTGGTTCTTTGACAAATCTCTGTCGAGACAAAAAAACATGTCCACCTTTGAAACGTCAGTATGAAGCTGAAACACAACAAACCTGAACACAGACAAACAAACAGAAGAGAGAAAAATATCTGCATGCTTCTGTTTTTTAAATCTTGCGGGAGTTAAATAGTTTTGACCCTATTAACCTGATTTAAAAATAAATCTAATACAAATGGAAAGTTGGATTTGCCTTTTTTATATTTGTTTGGGACTTAATTTTATGGGCAGCAGAGTTCAATGTGTCATGCTTGTATAGAAAAAAAAACAGAATCTTCTCTGTCAAACAGCTTGTTCTGCTGCTGACTGGGGTTTAGGGTTTGATAGCTTAGACTATTGCTGTTTGTATAAAAAAGATGGTTTTGTAATTTATTAGTTTCTTGATGTTACAGAGAGGAGATTCAATAGCCAGTGGAAGAACCAGGCCCTCCACAACCCTTCTGACTTCTGGCTCCTCACTCTTCAGTTTTGGATCACATAGCTCAGTTTAAAATCCTGCTCTTCAGAAACATCTCTCTTGGATTGGTGAAGATGTCTTCTTCAGGAGAACCTGTCATTAGGTTGAGTGACTGTGGAAGACAGAAAGGCTGGAAGTTGCTCCCCTTGAAGGAGCTTTTAATAATTGAAATGATCTACTTATTTCATTGGTTTGGTAAATGGGATGAAGAAAAACTGCAGTTTGATTTGATACTATTCAAAACATCTCATATATTCTGTTAGTGGACCAATGGAACACATTTTTAATTAAGCTTCATAACATCAAAGCTGGTATCAAATATTATGGTGTGTATGGAACCTAGACCAATCACTGCCATCTGGCTCCAACATGGTGACATCCTTACCTCGGAAAAATGGGGGCTGAATTGGCTTTTTTTCGCTGGAGCTGTAAGTAAGGCATTTCTATGGGTGAAGTCACACCCGCTCAGTCCAGTTCTATTATAAAGTCAATGGCGGTAATATCGAGGGGAGAAGTGGACTCTGCACAAAATGAAAAGGTGACATTTAAACAGACAGCTACTTTGCATCCTCAATTATCACAACTTGAAGCCTAAACTTATCCAGAAGCCTCAAGATCTTAACCTGGATAGGAGATTAATCTCATTAATGTTGGGTTTTGGCATTCTAAAGAATTTACATGAACAGGGAAGAGGCTCTCTCTCCGCCTCCTGCCATGGTGTCCCTGGCTCCCTCCTTCATCTTTGGCTGGAGACATTTGTGCTAATTTGCATCTGCCTTTCAGATGTGCAAAATCTCAACATCTCAACAGCTGCAATCCTGCTTCAAGTTGGAAAAATCCCATTGCAAAGGCTAAACAGATTTGTTTGCATTGACTCCTCTCAGATTTTTGCATGTTCCGCCACAAACTCATACTGCATTCAATCATTCAACATGCAAAATGGATTACGTGTGCTGCTTTACTCATTACCCAACAACAGATTCTGCTGTGTAAATCATGTGCAACTCATTTTTCATATTGTATTTTTTGCTTTACCTCATTTATGTTAATAGTTATGTTCTAAAAATAACCCAAAATACAGTAGACAAAATCTATTCAAAGTATTCAACTTTGTTCTTTACTATTTCATAGATGTTTTCAGACTTTTAAACTCCTAAAGACACACTTAATACCCTTTTCTCAGACAGACATGAACATTTTCACACTTTTCTTTCTTGTTTAAACTCTCAACATTCAAACCTTTGTGGAAAAAAAGGTCCATTGTTATGTAAAACAAATGTCTACAGGCCAGTCTAACCAAATAATCTGTGCATGTGATACGGCTGGTGCGATTGATTGAAATGGTCAACAGCCAATAAAACGCACAACACAATGCATTGGGGAAAAAAAAGCCTGTAGAAAGAAAAGATCTATGAAACTGTACGATTCGGTGCAGGACAGAGAGGGGTCTTATACACGTGTGTTTTTTTTTATCATGGTGACCATAAGGAAATTGGCCCTTACTGCAGTAAAAGAGTAACCCTTTAAAGATATTCATCATTTTTCTGCATTTATTCTTCTGATCGTACGCTCCGGTTCTTGACTCAACACCTCCCTTCACTAACTAGGCACCTCATTGGCTGAACACGGGAGCACCAGAACCTCAAAGCAAGAATCAAAAGCAACATGGACACCATTAGTTCTGGATGGAAAGGTCATATCTGGGAATTATTTCATGGGTACAGCCCACATCTTCATATAGAAAAAAACTTAATAGAGAACTTTCTCAGAGGGGAGCGACCACAATGAGTCCAAGAACACATCCAGGACTCATTAAAGAGAAAATGTCGTTCACACCAGAACAACACAGATGCTCCTGTGGAAATCCTAATACCTCTGGAAGCACAAGAAACCCCTGAAGTGGCTCCAACAGCATTAGAGGGCTTCTTCTGTGCTGATTCCATTTGAAAATCTGCAGTATTATTGCAAACAAGAATATTGATATTCTAAAGGTGGGATTACTAAGGAAACAATGCAGTGAAGGTCACTGACTCGCAGGCATTTATTCATGTTCTGCACTGCTCTAAAACAGCAGATCAGACCTGCCTGGTCCATTCCTATTCTTCTGCTCAAGCTTTCACACTTGGTCTAAAGAAAACTAACCACATGCTTCAGTGTGACAATTGGTGCATTTTTGTTCACACTACCTGGTCATATTTTTCTTAACTTTGATGTTTGGTTTATGCAAAGTTTTGTTTACTCTATTCTTTTGTGTTGTGTTCACTACAGATCTGACTCTACAAATATAATCTCTGTTTTTGTTTCTGTTGTTTAGTACCTTCCGTTTATATGTCTGAATGTCATCTTTCTCCATGAAACGTTTCATGTCAGCCAAGTTTCTCCTTTTCATGATTTTGTTTTTCAAGTTTTTTACATTTCTACTGTGTGCCTGCAAACCATTGAGAGGGTTCTTAGGATACTCCTCTCTTGTGAAGAACTTTGCTGGTCAGCTCCTCTGTTTCAAAGATCTGACAAAAATGCTGCTATTTGGCTATTTGCTATTCATGGCTATTTGGAGAGTCCGTGCGACACTTCTCCACTGCCCCAGTTTGAGATGTCTATGGAGATACAGCGAGTAACAGAGGAGGAGACACGTTTTTGAGAGCACGGTAAAACTAAATGCAATACTTTTACAGAGAAGCATCTCAATAAATGATGAGAAGTAAGAGACAAGATGCCAAAAATTCACAACAGTTTTCTGCTGGTCGAAAGGAACTCAACAAATCCTGCGTTGGATTTTGTTCTTATATTGTGTTGTTTAATTCATTTAAATAAAAAAAAAATGGCCAGAACGATGGATATTGGAAAAAATTAACGTCATGTCTAGATATGATATCTTTGAGTTTTTAATGTGTCTTTAGTTTTGCATTTCAGGCCTTAGTTTCCAGTTCAAGTTTGCAGTAGTTCCCAGACTGAAAATATTAGACATATTCACATTGCAGGAGAGCCCCAAGACAGCAACCCTGTAACCCTGAAAGGGATCGAGCGGATTCAGAAAATGGATGGCTTGACGTTGTAGTAGCAAGAATTATTTAAAGGGTCTCTGTCTAGCTCTAGTGGAGAGTTCTATTGTCAATCACAAATGGAAGCTTCTTAGTGTTTCTTGCTTTCAAGGTAACAAGGTAACAACACCAACATATTTCCTTTGTTTAAAAGCAAAAGAGTTTTTGGTGGATAATTCTTAAGGCAAAAAAAAAACATTAATTGACTGTGCTTTTGTGTTTTTAATATGCATGTGCATTCTTGTGTGTGCTTTTGTGTGTGTGCGTGTGTGTGTGTGGGAGGGTTCTGTGTGTGGGAGGGTTCTGTGTGTTATTGTATGTGTGTGATTGTGTGTGGGGAGAGTTTATGTGAATGTTTGTGAGTGTGCTTAAGTGTTTCTGTGTATGTTTTTGTGTGTAAGTATGTATGTGGGTGTACCATGTTCATGTGTCTCTGTGCATCCTTGTGTGTGTATTGTGTTCAAATAAAACCTTAAAGATTAAATAAAGACAGAAAAAAGGTAAAATATTAATGACAGATAGCAACTAAAAAGCTAGATGAAGGTAAAATAAAATTAAATATCAACTAAAAGCTTTCCTAAAAGGAAACGTCTTCAGTTGGCTTTTAAAGCACTCGACAGAGTGAATCTGACGCAGTGCCAGCGGGAGGGCAATTCAGAGTTTAGGCCCTGAGACAGACTGGCAACCAGTCCAGGGGTTTCCCCTGCCTTCGCCCATGAGTAGCCGGGTTAGGCTCCGGCAACCCCGTGACCCCGAAAGGGATATAGCGGATTGGAAAATGAATGAATGAATAAAAGGTTCAGTTCATTAGATCTCAAAGAATGACCAGGGGTATATGGCTTTAGAAGATCAGAAAGACAGCTTGGGGTCTGTCTATGCACAGTTCTGAAAATGAATGTTAAAATCTATTCTAAAATGAATATGAAGCCAAAGCAAAGATGAAAGGAGAGGGGCGGCATGTGTGGGTTTATTGGCACCTAAAAAAAGTCTTGCTGCGGAATTTTAAACCATTTTACAGATATAAAAGCATGTATTGATTTAAATTTAGCAGCATTCCTCAGATGATAAAAGCAATTTTTTACAAGCTTTCTCGAATGATGTTCTCAAGACATTGATTTATCGAACCAGACACCGAGGTCCTAACACTAGACTGCATGGAGGAGCTCAAAGAAGTGAGGTGTGTTTTGATTGTGGGAAATTTAGCATCCAGAGCAAAAATCATGGTCTCTGTTTTTTTTAGAGTTGAGAAGTAGGTGACTGTCCATGAACCAAACTTTAATACTGACCAGACAATCAAGAAGAGAAGATAGCTTGGGATAATTCTTTTTAGCAAATGAACAATAGAATTGAATAATGTCAGCGTAGAAATGGTATGAAATGTGCTTACATTTACTTATAAGTTTCCTGAGGTAATCATGTACATCATAAATAGAATAGGGCCCAGAACAGAGCCTGGGGAACCCTGCTGAATAGTTTTGTTGTTTCTGAAGACAAAGCACGAACCGTGACATTGTAGGTTCTGTCACTAAGGTAAAAGATAAACCAACTCAGGACAGGACCAGATAAACGTAATCACAGTGTAGGCGATCAATCAGCAGCCCATGGTCAACAGTATCAAATGCGGATTTCAGATCCAGTAGAATGATGACCATGTACTGACCAGAATCAGCTGCCATGAGTACATCATTGGAAACTTTTAGGAGAGCAATTTCAGTCCAATGGTTCTTCTAAAAAACAGATTTGAGACATCACAGATACTGTTTTGATCTAAAAATGAATTAAATTGTTTGACAGTGTGTGTTCGTGTGTGTCTGTCTGTGCATGCATGTGTGTGTGTAGAGTTTTTAGGGGCAGCCGTGGTGCAGCAGTAGGGTGGTCGTCCTCTGATTGGAAGATTGCAGGTTCGATTCCCGTCTGTGTGTCAAAGTGTCCTTGGGCAAGACACTGAACCCCACACTGCCTCTGATGGAAGTTTGGCGCCAGTGTTTGGCAGTGGAGCCACCATCAGTGTGTGAATGTATGTTTGAATGGACAAATAGGACTATGACTGTGAAGCGCTTTGGGCCTTCAATGAAGGTAGAAAAGTGCTTTACAAGTATGTGTGTGTGTGTATTTAGCATTTTTGTGTGCCTGTGCATGCTTGTGTGTGTGTATCGTGTTCATGTGTCTTTTCTGTGCATGCTTGTGTGTGTGTCTGTGCATGCTTGTGTAAGTGTAGCCTGTTCATGCGTGTGCCTGTGCATGCTCGTGTGTGTGTGTGTGAATGGTCTGCTCCCAAAAGGAAACATCTGTACATTCCAGATGAAATGTGTAAGGGGGCGAAGAGCGAGTTTTACTCTGCCAAACCCATTAGAGAAGGAAGGAGGGCAGCAAGGGAAAGCTCCGCCCACTTTAGGATCACTTAAAGCGAAGCCCCTCCCCTGGATGCTGTCCATGGGGCATGCTGAGGAGCAGCACATGTTTAACCTGATCTGATTATATGACCTTCAACAGGTCTATTAGCAGCAGACTCCTGTTCTCTGAGTAACCTACACAAGATTTTGCTTATGTAAAGGCCCACCCCCCACTCCAACACACACATATGGTTTTGTTTTTCGAACAGTGTGGCCAATGATCTAACCAGTCCTTATAAGGCCTGCATGGTGCCACTTAGCTGCAGAAAGAAAGAACACCCGCGCATGCTCTGGACTGTGCGGTAAAGGGAGTGGCCTGAGAAAAGTGACCCCTCCTGTTTGGCTTTAAACGAGGAGGAAATTAGTGTGAAGAAAAACCTCCATCTCTGTGTTTTCTTCTGGGATGGAAGAGCAAGAAGGAGTCTTGATGGTGTCGCTGAAATCCTAAACCCAGACTCCTCTGTGGTTGCTTTCATCACTCCACTGCCCCTTTGCGTCTCTGCTTTCTTTATCTTTGCTGTTTCTACAGCTGATGTGGGTTTGCATCTGGCTAAAGCAGAAGCAGAGCAAACGTGAGGAAAAAGGTGGGGGAATGGAGATTACTGTGTGACAGAAAATCCTGAGAACAATTCCATTGCTGTTGTGTGGGCCTCAAACACCTCACATTCAAGCATGGTAGATGAGTTACTTTTTCACTGTAATGGATCTGACAAAGACCAAGATAAAAAAAAACAGGAAAAAAATCAGCTGGTCCCAGTTGTCCTCTGACAATGATCTCTGAAGAAGCTTCTGCAGCTTCTCATTACACCACAGGATTTTCTCAAACTTCTTCAAGATTTTGTCTTTTTCAGATTTGCAAGTAACATCCAGGCTCCAGGCTTTGTTGTTAGAGTGAATGCCATGTCTAGATGAAGAAGGTTTTCAATGGAAGAGGCTGTTGGTCCTTCTGCCTCACAGTCTGGCTCTTGGTCTTTCTCACATTTTCCTCTCCAGAACATTTTGTCCTTGTCTCCAGCTGCTGTCTGCTGTCCAGCAGCAGCTCTGTGCAGCGCTTGAACACGCTGAACTCTCCAGCTAGTTCATGCTGTGGATGCATGTGAGAGAAACAGCTCAATCTTTCTCTGCTAAATAAGGCTGCACTGAAGTCGGAATAAGTTTCATCTTAGCAGGACAGCACAATTAAACCTCCACTTTCCTGAATGTTATCACAATAGTAAAAATTAACATTAATATATTTTCTATACACAGATGTCTGCCCACTCTAATTTGAATGCATGACTTGATTTATGTTGTTTTAACCAGATGAGAACCTCACAGAACCCCACTGTGGAGATGGAAGTCTTGCACAGCTGTGCTTTCTCCTCGTTTGTGACGGCGGTTTTTGTATTGTCAACTCTAGTCTGGGATAGAGCAGAGAAAAGGATATCTACTCATCTAGGAGATTTTGATGTCATTTCCCTCATAAATCCAAAAACAGAATTCAGAAGAAACAGATGAGGCTAACTTCTGCAGGACAAAGGCCAGGAAGCAGCAAAAGTCTGTTCTGCCCTTCCTCATGGCCTTTGTTTCCTTCTCTCTTTTGCCAAAAAAACAACCAGAAATCATCAATTCATATTTTATTCATTTTCACAAATATTGTAAAATCTAGATTTGTTGGTTTTGCTGAATCTTTGAATCATTATTTCTTTACAAATCCTGCCACAGCTTCAGAACCACATTCTGATTCATGATGACTCAACAGGCTACAAGGTGACTGAATGCTACCATGAATTCATTCATAAATCAACTGGTTTGTAGTGGGTTGTAGAAAGCATGGAGCCTTGTTTGTTGGAATGGCAAAAAAACTTCCAAAGGGAAGAAGACATGCCCATACATTCAGACCTGACAGCTGTGACTTGCTTCTATAAGGTCAATAGTTCCAAAACTGGATACGCTTTCATCCAAGAAACACAAATCATTGTATTTTAGAAATCAGCAGGGCCCAAAGAAGTCTTAAAAATGATGCAAACCAACTGGAGCTGGATCATATCATCCATGCTTCCATTTTCCAAACCTGTTTTATCCCTTCTGGGGTCAGGGGCTGCTGGAGCCTAACTCGGCTACTGTGGGGTGAAGGTAGGGTACACCCTGGACAGGTCACCAGTCTGTCACAGGTGTCATATCCTTTCCTTTTCACCATCAAAAGCATCAGATAATGAATTCAAAACCTGTCATATTTAAGGTCCAAAGAGAGAGCTTCTACATTAAAAACAAAAATGAAACAAATAATTCTCTTAATATCTACGCATGGAAACAATCATTACACAATAATCCTTCATAGATTAAGACCTTAAACTTCCTTTTAAATTTAAATGTGTATATGCAGCAAGAAATTTTTGAAAACTCTTGTAGAAGTGGTTTATATCAAACATAGTGACCAGATGGAAGGAAACGTTTGTTGTCATGTCTGGGTCAGCCACTAAATCTAAATGAGAAATGGGATTCCTCTAACATGTGATGTTGTGGCAACAGATGGCTTCAAGGGTCCAACAGGTACTGCAGTTTTCTCTGTCTATGTGGGTTTGTTTTTCTGGGTTTTCACTCAGGGGCTGCCCACACCTGATCCATGCTTAAATAAAGATCCTCGTGAGCATGTCCACGGACAACGGAGGAGATGCTTAGAGTCTTTTTCTCATTCCTTCCTCTCATTCATGAACTACTGGAAGCTAGCTTGTTGCTTCGGTTGCCACAGAAACAAAACACATTCCCCTGGCATGTGGTCAGTACATCTGATTTTTTTTTCTCTTCAGTGTTAAGTCAGTGATTTTAGGTGTTTGGACGATGAAAAGTTCTTGAGAAGGTCGGACTGGGGTTTAACCCTTCTGTGTGACAGCTGAGGTCTCAAAGTCCAAAAGACCAGAGCCACACCGACCAACACACCACATTCAGACACGTCACTGCAGGAGGGTTGTCATAACAACCACACAATCATCCACACACAGGACCACAGCTTTTGGTCAGTGGATGAATCTAAATGACCACATGTGTATTGTTGTGTGAACGTCTGTTTTCAGAGGTTCACTTTTGACGAACAGAAGATTTATAATCATAAAATATTAAACACAACACACAAAACACTTGGTCAAAAGTCCTGTTTAAGGATCCAAAACAGAAAGATGTTTCTGTCATCTGCACACAGGGCATCGAGGTACTGAACTCTCTGGACTCTTCTTCTCAGAATAAACTGCAGAACTGCAGACAACTTCTTAAACCGTAAAGGCTTTAGTGTTAGCGACCAGGAGGCTCTGCAGAATTTGAAATATGCTGAAACAGAACAGCTGTCTGAAAATACTCTGGTCTCTTCACAAGCAAGAGATAAGGGTCATTTTTACATTTCTAAAAATGTCATGCATTTCATCAGAAGAAAAAGGGGGGATGACCAGAAAATCATTCAAAGTTTTTTGTCATTTTTCACTTGTATTCCAGACATAAACTCACTAACACACTCCAATCCTGCAGATATATTTTGCTTCATTGCCCAAGAGAGGTGAACAAGGATTTAAAGTTAAGACCAGTCAACATTTTAAAAGATGACCTTTTCAGGCTTCCACAGAGCTAATGTCCATCAACAATCCTCACAATATCTATCAAATGCAGCACAGCTGTATTATGATGTGGTGAGAATGATTCCAGATCATTCCCACCGTTCAGCTTTTCTAAACTCAAGTTGTGTCTACATTAGTGACGTGCAGTGAGATTTGTAGCTGGTGAGGCACCGACTCTTTCAGAATTAGAGTTACAAACATACGAAGTCGTTATATTTACCAACTCCTGATTTTGATTTATATCTCACATGGGCGTTGTTTTTATAAACATAGTAGCTTCAAATTGGACCAAGGAAGAATGTAACATTTATAGTAGTTCAATGTGGCTTCAAATAACACCAAGGTGATTACATCAGACAGGATAGAAAAAAGGCACAGCACCACTGAAGGTGCACGCTCTCGCACACACACACAGATTTTGCACACTGGTCTAACTTTTACTTGTAAATAAAGTCCATACCCCTCGCCTTCTGGACAAAAATCTTAGTGACATTAGTATAAAAGTTGTCCTTATCTTCTTTTAGTCTTAGAAGTCTCTCAGTGTCTATAAAGATGTGTAAATCTGGTGTTGGTTCATCCATTATTTATTGATTCATATTTTGATTGAAAGTCCAACTTTGAGACATTTTTAATGACATTTGATGCGCCAATCAGAGCAAAACGTAAAATAATGGACTCCTTTTGAACTTTATCAGCAACGACCAATGTATGTAAGCTTAAGAGTTAAGGCAGGGTGACCACCTGCCTCACTTTGTGTCTGTTCAGTGCGCCTTTATGTCAGATACAAACACTAAATAAACAATAGACAAATGTGAAACACATTACCTATTAAATTGAAAGTGAAGACATGCATATAAATATCTACAATGTATAAAAATATTTTAATAAAGCATTACATTTTCAGAATATGCTGAGGAAGCAAAAAGAACTCAACCACCCAGGTGGGAGGGGATTGTGCCAATCTAACATGAGGCAGAGGGCTGTGTCTCACCTAACAGTCTACACTGAAATTGAACTGGAATATTTGTAAAATAATGAGATTTTGAGTATTCAAATGATTAGAATAATACATATAAATTGTGTTTATAGCACAGATAAGTGGACAAATATTTATCTTTTTGTTGGTATACATCTCCTGATGGCAGGTGAGGGTGATGATAGGTTAGGCTATGCGTCACATCTGATGCAACAAAAGCAAAGTTAGCAGAAAAGTGATGTAGGATAGAAACTCTGAGATCTGAGAAGAGCTAGCTGCTCTTATTTTAGGGCAAAACTCTTGCTTTTGATTGAAAAGTTCAATCAAAATCTGAGCCCGCTTTGGCTTTTTTACCAACATTTTTTCAACAGTTATTTAACATTGGTACAGGATATTTCTGTGTCATTGATCAGATACTGAAAAATCTTCTTAAGACATTTAGGCCAAATTCAAATTCCTCCCCAACCCCTACAGCTTCTCCCTACCTCTACATTTAGCCCTCCAAATGGAGAGATATGGAAAAATAGTGTCTTCAAATCCAGACGTCACAAACAAAATAAAATCAATGCAGTCGCCATTTTTGCACAATAGACAGACACCGCCATGTTGGAACCAGAAATTGTCATAGTGATTGGTGCGAGTAGGTCTGAGTCAATGTTTCTATGGCAACCACTCTCTCCAATCAAGAGTGAGTAAGAACATGTTAAAAATAAGATGGCAGAGCAAGAACGGTTATTCTGACAAATAGAATGACTGAGTAATAGCTGTTTATTTCTCGATTTTGGCTTCTTCTTCTCAATTACAAGAGGGCAAACTGCCACCTACAGTATGGAGGAAACATCTATGCTCAGACCCAAAAACATTACAGACAACGTGAGCACTGGAAAGGGAGAAGTCAAACTATAGGACAACTGTGATTTAATAAGTATTTCTCTGGATTGATTAGATAATGCACATTTTAGTAATTATCTAAAACCTCTAATCTACTTCAATCTTTTCCAAGGTCTCAGATTCAGACAAAAGATTTGACCAAAAGCAAAACCAGTGGAGAACAAACATAAAACTGGACCGCTGACAGATCCCATTCATCAACACACAAAATAGTCTTGCATTGTTGGTCTAAAACACAATAAACTGTCAGTTTGAGGCTGCCGACAATGATGCAAATGTTTTCAGCAAGTTTAAGATGACTGAATAAATATCACATCAGCATAAACAGAATATTTTTCAGTTTTACTCAATTTATGCAGTTTTACTGCATAAATGTACCTTTGTGTCATGAGTAAAAGCTTTAGAGAACAAGAAATTCCTGTTCCAGTGTATTGTTATAGCAGAAGAACGTTTAATCTGTCTGAACAGAAACCTCAAGGTACAGGAAGACTGGAAACAGAAGAATTAAATTCATCCAGAGTGATTGATTTAACGTAACACCAACAGAGAACCATGTAACATTCACTGTTGGAGACGGGGCCTGTGGAGGGTCTGTCTTTAATTACTCTGACACATAACAAATCTTTCATCTCTTCATCCTGTTTCTGTTGAGATCATCATCAAAAGCCCACTGACATGTAGGAAATCTGCAGGAATTAAACTGGATTTTTTCAGACCCTGAAGATGACCCAAAACAAATACTGAAAACTTCAAAAAACCTTCATTCAAAAGTAATCAATGCTTGTTTTTCCCAGGGTCCCTGAACACAGCACGCATGTGATGGACTTCAGCTTAAAAGAGTGTTTCTATCAGGAAAATGAATAACAAAGAACACATGGCTGCTGTCCTAAAAGAACACAATGTTGTCACCGCACTGTGCACACACACATTTGCATACATGTGTAGACACGCACTACGAAACAGACACAAATACACAAAGACTCACAAACACACTTGAAGACACACACACACGCATGCACACACCTACACACTGTTTGTGGGATCAATAAAGTTTATTCTATTCAATTCTTTAAATACATAGACACACACATGCAAAAACACATAAAAGACACAAACACATACAAGCTACACGCACAAACTCAAGCATCTACATATTACACACAAACACACATATACAAACAGACAAATATGCATATCAGGGTTCTAGAGAATGACCAGCTATCTCTCAATGATGCAAAGATGAAAGGCTAAAGCTATGTTCACACTAAACACAGTTCAGGTTTCAAATTAGCATCCGCCGCCTCTGTTTTGACGCGCGTCAAATTAGCTGCAAGAAGCTCCAAAAGTGTGATCATAAACCTGACGCTCCTAAAGCCCCTGGAGAGAGTTTGCATGTGGGAGGAGATACTGTCAAAAGTTTTTAACAGCCTCATTGCAACATCGTAGAGAACTTGCATGATGTTGAGACAGCATCTGAGGTTTATTTTAAAAACAAACGCGTCAGTATCAACATTTTCTCACAAGCTTATTTCAATAAACAAAAGAAACCCCAAAACTCTTGTAACACCATAAATACACTTCTATCATTCTCTTCCTCCCAACATCCCAATCTGATTGTAGCACTTTTCTTCAGGCCTTCTTGGCTAGTGATCATGGATGTTGTTGTTAACATCCCTCTTCTAGCCGGTGCTCGGCCACCACCATCCTCCCAATGCTCACAGTCTCGGTCTAATTTTTCTCCAGTCACAGTGGAGGACATCCATGCTCTACTCAACAAGATCAAGCCCTCTTCTGGATATAATTCCAACTCCAGTTTTTCTTAATGTGTTTGAATGTATTGGTGCTACTGTTGTTGACCGTATAAATCTGTCTTTGGTGTCTGGTTCTTTGTGAAACATGTTATGATCAATCCTGTTCTTAAAAGCCTAACTTAGACCACTCTGATCCAAATAATTTCCAACCCATTTCAAAACTTCCTTTCACTGCTAACATTTTAGAGAAGGTCATAGCTGAGCAACTAAGGTCATTCTTAGAGCAAAACAATATTTGTGATATTTTCCAATCCTGCTTTAAAAAGAACCTCTCAACTGAAACAGTTCTTTTAAAAGTTTCCAACGATGTGCTCATGGCAGCAGGTTCCAGTTAGTTTACTGTTCTCATTCTTTTAGACCTGAAATCTACATCTGATACTGTAAACCACAACATTATGATTGAGCGTCTTCAAAATGACTATAGTTTATCTGTGTCAGTCCTAAGCTGGTTTGTCTCTTATTTCAGTGATAGATCATATAAGGTCACTGTTGACTCATTGAAACAAAAAACTCTGTCTAGTGGTGTTCCCCAAGGTTCTGTTCTGGGATCCATTCTATTTAATCTCTTTATGGTCCCACTTGGGAGACTCATCAGCAAATTTTTCCACATTTTCTATTATTTATATGCTGATGACATTCAGTTCTATTGTTCCTTTGATGGAAATAGTAACAAAAATCTTTCTTTTTTACTAGACTGTTTGGCCAGCATCAAAGTATGGTTACAGGAAAACCATTTCCTTTTAAACCCTAACAAGACAGAGACATAAATTTTTGCTTCTGATGATAAAATACCCTCCATCAAAAGACACTTCGGTTTACTGGGATCCTCTGTCGAGCTTAGTCTTAGGAATGTCGGTGTCTGTTTCAACAAATCTATGTCTCCAGACTCTCACTCGAAGCTCCTAGTTAGAAACTGTTCTTATCACCTGAGGAACCGCTGCTAAACTGAAGACAGTTGTATCTCGGTCTGATCTTGAGCTGATCATCCATGCTTTAATCTCTTCTCGTTTAGACTACTGTAACTCTGTTTTTACTTGTTTTAACAAAAAGTCTCTTAAACTTCTCCAATTTGTCCAAAACTCTGCAGCAAGACTTTTAACTAGAACCAATAAGCGAACTCATGTCCCCCTCTGCTTTTATCACTACATTGGCTTCCTATTAAATTTAGAATAGATTTTAAGATTTGAATTTTAGTTTTTAGAGCCTTGCATGGACAAACCCCGAACTATATTCCTAACCACTAGTGTTCACTCCTTACATGCCTGAGATTGTTTTAATGGATTTGATCTGCTTTAGGAACCCTGTGTCATTTTGTGTTGTCCCTCTGATTTTATCTTGTTTTAAGTTTGTGAAGCACTTTGTGACTCGCTTTCTAAGATAAGTGATATAGAAATTAAGATTTACTGTCTTACTTACAGTTAGCATGTCTGCCATGCCTGCGTTCATGAGATCATCTGTCTGTATATTGACTTAGCATCAAATTTGGACATCCATCACATTTGGTGTGTTTGTTCCCACTGATGTTTTCAGCTGTTAAACATATAAAACCAAACTTCTCTTTGACTCTGAAAGTCTCCCTGTGCTTCATCAACAGACACACATGAAGCCTATATTGTGGTCTAAACCAATCGGAGAAAGAGAAAGCTCCTCTGATTGGCTGGGACCCAGATATTTCTCAATGTGTGCGTCTCCATTAGCAAATGTCAAAGGAAGGTGAGTAACTCGCAGCATCTCATAAACAAAGTGGATGTTGTCTCAGAGGATGAAGGGAGATTTAAAGACAGAAGGACAAATTCCTGTTAAAACTGTTCAGGCCTGATCTGTACAAACAAATATTAAGACTTCATCCTGTTGAAGACGTTTTTACTCTGGCAGTGGTGTGGAGTCACAGTGGTGGCGTAAGCAGCCAGCTGCACTGCAGTGCAAAAAATCCACTGTGGGTCAATTTTTTCAGTTCACGGATTGTTGTATGACGCTGATTGTACTGCTAAATTGGTGGTTTTGGTAAAATCCCAAACATAAACAGCACTGAACACTGACCCCATAAGGCTCTCAGTAGTACTGCACCCAAAGCACCGAAAATGTGACGTTATACAAGAAAAGACAGCAGTTTGCTCCAAGAAATGTGACAATGAAATGAGGCTTTTACTTTCAAAATGTGTTGTTTCATTTAAAACATTAATAAATGGGAGGGATTATTCATTTAACACAAAGCAGTTTGAAGTATCAGCTTGATGACATCTTTACAGAAGTCCAAATGAAATCAGTATAAAAATAATTCCAGAACAAATCCATGTTTTTCCTCCAATTACTATTTTTTGCTTTTTCCAAAAACAAAAACAGGTTCAGGTGAGAAATACAGACAGCTTTCAAAGACCCACTCCAATGAAAATTATGTTTATTTATGTTTTTAACATGTGAAGCAGCTGGATAGCTAAGTCGGCTGGGCGTAGGACTTCCATGTGGGAAACCATCATCCAGTGCAGGTCTCTAAGCAAGACCCTTCACACTACTGTCTTAAGGGGCAGAGTCTGGGCCTCCCTGTGCCAATCCCCCACCTTGATGAAATACAGGGTTGAGTTAGGAAAGGCCACATGGAATAAAGCTCTCTGCAGTGTGAAAATTTCAACCCCTGATGGGATGTGAAAATAGTGTTTTGTAGCATTTTTCTGAAGACGGAGGACATGTGCATCCACTTTTAGACAAATACTGTAGATCCAGGCACGTCTTTGTTTTCCTCGTCTGACCTGACATCGGGCTCAAAACTTTGCGGCTGGATAGCTCCGATATTAAGTAAGTTAGCAGAGAGAGTGTAAACAAAGAATTGATGGGATATGAGTACAGGCTTACTATGTGCCCACAACTCAGAGGATGAATTGTGGAAGTACTTCTGCAACCTTTTACGGGCTAGTTCACTTATTCAGATTTTATGTTTCATTGGTCAATTTTGAATGTCTGTATCAACGTCAGCTACAACTGTTTTGTCTGCTACTTTGGTAAAGTGGAGACATGCTGCAAGGCGGTTACTGGGGAGATGACGGCAAAGAAGGTACGCTGATAAGTGTTTATAACATATAGATTGTCAGGAAAACAGTGTGAGAAGAGATTTGTTATAATGAGCCTGCATTCATCCAAACGCATTTCAATGAGTTGTTGTTGCATGACTGCTATTGTGAGCGGCTCTCTGTTTACATCACATAAAGCCCAGCTGCAGTAGCTATTTTGGTTCAGTTGTACCTCCGTGAAGCTACAGGTGATTGGCAAGACACTTTCATTTTAAAATGCACTAAACCACATATCTTGCAATTATCCCCTGTCTCCAATAAATGCAGGGTCTAACATGTATTTGCTACTTTAGATGCTGGCCTCCTATATGTGAAACAAGTGTGTCTAGTCTAGATACATCCTTAGTCAACTATATGGAAGCATTTGGGAGCTGGGAAGGTAGTATCCTAAAATGACCTCTGCTGTTTTGACCTGTTTTTCTTCTCAGGTACAGTACACCCTTTAATATGCTGTATGTATGATAAAGACTGTAAGACGATAGCTGAAATAGTGCATTTGTGACTGGTTCTAATACATTTGAAGCTAAAACTGTGAAAAAGTTCAAAGCATCTAGAAAACAGACATGAACAATAATAATACAATACTGAACATGAATAGACATATAGATAAATGTTATTGTCACTACTATTAAGAAGATAAAAACGCAAAGATTTTTTTTATTTAGTACAATTGTTATAATATTATTTTGATTTTTTATCTGAGAGAAAAAAAATCTTCTGTTTGTTTTGTTTTTATTTTCTCCTTATTTAATAATATTCAATTCAATTTTATTCATATGCCTCAATATGAAAGCTATAGCTGTTTCATTGAATTCACACCAGTATTTATGCAAAGAGCATAAAGTCAGTCATAAAATATATTCCATAGCTGGATGCTAAACTAAAGTAAATAGACTAAGCTAAACTGGCATCTTCAGCCTTAGACCCTCCTTCTCTTTGAGGAAAATTCTTATTATTATTATTATCGTTTTATTATAAGTAGCAGTATTTTCTTCATCTCTTTTTATTGTTATTTTTTACCTTCTCTGATTTTTCCTGCTCCATTTTAAACTTTTCTATCATTGTTATACTATTGGAGTTGTAGATATTATTAATATTTTCATCAGTTGTCTTAACTTGTTCAACATGTTTGAACAACAAATTTAACAAATACAAATTGTAAAAAAAAAAAAAAAAAAAAAGTCCCTGTCAGCAGCAGGAAATGGACAGAAGTGTCAAACTATGCTAGTCAATGCAGCGTTGTTAAAGATGTGGAGGAGAAGGAGAAGTCAGTTCATTAAAAATATGAACTTGTGCACGTTCCGTGCACGCTCTCGCGATCGGCGCAGTACTCACAGCACACTGACGGCCCGCGGGAGCTCCGCTGCGGCGGGGGCCCATTCCAGACCCAGGTTGGAGCAGTTAACGGTGCAGAGCTGCGGAGGCCCCAAGCAGCTGCAGTTTACGGGACAGGGGCTGCAAATCCCGCCGCGGTCCGCGCGCGCCACAGAGCCGCACGCTCGCAAACAGCAAAGCGCCACGAGCAGACCGGGGAGAGCGCAGGCGCCATGTTTCCGTTTGGATAAAGTCTGTCCATTTCCAGCAGGCATCGCTCAGTCACACCTCATCGCCTCCGCGCGATCCTCGGATGGGACAAACGCGGACAAAAAGGGACAGAAGCCCGCGGCCCCTTTCCCGCGTTCATGTGAGGAGATCAGCGCAATCTGCCTTTCAACAGCCGAACGCAGAGAAATACGTTTTCTGGACAAAATTCCCCCTCCTCTGAAAATCTAACGGGACTCCAGAGTCTTGTAATAGGAGGAGAAAAGTTTGGAGAACTCCCTCTCTCCTCCTCCTTCTTCAACCTGCAGTTCCTGGAGCTGCCGCTGCTGTAAATGAAGCTGATTTATTATCTTTAAATAAAGCAAACTGTTGTGCTTTGCGAGCTGTAACAAACTTCAAAGACCATCCAGACGTCCACAGGTTCAGCAGGTCTATCTCCTGCCTGAAGCTCTGATGGCTTTTCTGTCTTTCACACATAAAGGGTTCAGATCAAGTACTTACCTTTTGACTAACTCTGATGAAAATCGTGTGTTTTGTGTTTTTAACGTGTTCTTATAGAATTGGTAATGGAGGATAAAGGAGATTAAACCTAAAATTGCATTTTTTAATTCAAATGGTTATAAATCAGCAGCAGACAAAAATTATGTTGGAAAAAGCTTGTAGGTGTGATATAAAAGCTATTACAACAAGCTCCCCGCTCTAGTCTTTTCTGATGCATCCACTTGCAGACAAATAGATCCGTGTGCGTCTTTGTTTTCCTCGTCTGAGCTGAAATCTGGCTCAAAACTGTAAAACTGGATAGCTCAGATATTGCATATTATACTGACAGCATGAGGTTGGAATTTTTATTGATCTTTAAAAAATGTTCAACACTGTAAATCAGTGAATTATGTTAAAAATATAAAATCTGGAGAGATACTGCATCAGAGGGTGGCTTTTCACTGGATAAAGAGTAATATGTCAACATTGATCAATTCACATCTAGATCTCTTGACGTTGCTTGTGGTGTACCCCCTGGCTTAGTGTTGGAACCAAAATTGTATCTCTTAAGCTGGGTTCTGTAATGATGACGCAGAAGCGTTTGAATCCATAAGCAGACAGTTGAGTTTAATAGCAAACAAAGCCGACATGGCAAAATACAAAAGAGTAGTCAAAGGACAGGTAGGAGTCAAACATGGAGCTAGGCAGGGAGATGAGTAAACAGGCAAGATCAAAAACATGGAAAGGCAAAAACTAGGACTGCTTAGAGGTGAGACAAGGCTTCACGTGGAGAGGATTCCAGATGAGGCCTATAACAGATTATGCTGATGAGGATGATGCAAAACAGCTGGTGCAGACGTGGAGGAGAGAGTGACAGTGGAGGTTAATATTCTGGAGAGGGTTCCCTCTCGTGGTTGGATGTGGGACTCTGGGTCTGAGCCCTGACAGAGCCCCCCCTGCAAGCGGCTCCGGAAGAGAGAAGGCCTCAGATGACGTGGACAACCCCGTGAATGAGGAGCAGGCTGATCTGGGTGAGTATGGTGAAAGTCCGAGATCCGGGAGGGGTCGAGGATGTCTTCTGAGGTGATCCAGGAACGTTCTTCCGGGCCGTACCCTTCCCAGTCCACCAGATATTGGAGCCAACTACCCCGCTACTGGAAATTGAGGAGCCTTTTGATGATGTAGGCCTTCTTGCCATCCACTATAAGAGGGGCACTGTGCCTGACTGACTCTGGAGATGTAACCCCATCAGCAGGTCCGGTGCAGAGTTTGAGCAGGGAGATGTGAAAGGTCGGCGAGATCCGGTATTCTGGGAGCAAGGCTAGACGGAATGACACAGACGTGATTGGTTTTATGACAAACCTTGGACTGAGCTTCTTGCAAGGCAGTTTCACACTGAGGTCCCGAGTGGACAGCCACACCCACTGGCCGGGTTTGAGGTCAGGCCCTGCACGACGGTGCCGGTCAGCATGTGCTTGGAAACGACGGATGGTATTGCGTAATTGGATGTGAGCAGCCTCCCAGGTTTTCCCGCTGCGCCAAAACCAGTCACCCATGGCTGGCAGTTCCGTGGGACCCCAGACCAGGGAAAGAACAGCAGTGGGACACCCAGAACACACTGAAACGGGCTTTAACCCATGGATGCCTTTTTCAGCAAGTTCTATTCAGCCCAAACCAGAAACTGGCTCCAGTCCCCCTGATGTTGGCTGCAATAGGTCCCGAGGAGCCCGGTGATGTCCTGGCTGAGCTGCTCCATTTGACCGTTGGATTGGCGTGATATCCAGAGGTTAAGCTGAAGTTTATGCCTTGTCCCTTGCAGAGCTCCCGCCAGACATGAGAGGTAAACTGAGGACCCCAGTCGGACACAATGTCTTTGGGGATGACGTAGTGTTGGAATACATGTGTGATTAGCTGCTCTGTGGTCTCCATAGTGGTGGGCAGCTTGGTTAAAGGGAGCAGACAACAGGCCTTAGAAAAACGGTCAATGACCGTGGAGCGTGGCAGGTCCATGATGAAATCTACCGCTATGTGAGACCAGGGCCAACGTGGTGTAGGCAGAGGTTGAAGGAGCCCTACTGGAAGCTGGCGTAGAGTCTTGGTCATTTGACACTGGGTGTATGAGGTGACAAACTGAGACACGTCCGCCTGCATGGTGGGCCACCAGAAGGAGTTCTGCACAAGGGATTGGATACCTGCCATTCTCGGGTGCCCTGCTGCCGGAGTGTCATGCACCAAATGGAGGACCTGCTGTCAATGAGATGGGGGCACGTAAACTCGGTCGACTGGGCAGGATGGAGGAGGTGGGTTGTGCTGATTGACCTCCGACAGCTCCCATTGGATGGGAGCCAGGATCAAGGAGGCAGGTACCACCAGTTCAGCAGAAACCAGTTCTTCTCCTTCGGCCTCATGCAGGTGGGATAGAGTGTCCGCCTTGTCGTTCTTGGAACCAGGTTGATAGGTTATCTGGAAATTGAAGCAAGAGAAGAAGATGGACCAACGAGCTTGGTGGGGGTTTAACCTTTTAGCAGACTTGATGTACTCCAGGTTCTTGTGGTCAGTCAACACCAGCCTCCTTTATAGCGAGTAACTCCCGATCTTCCACGTCGTAGTGCCTTTCCGCGTCAGTGAGTTTCCTGGAATAGAAAGCACAGGGAAACAGTTTGGAGGGTTGACCATGGTGTTGGGACAGTACAGCCCCTATGCCTGTGCTTGAGGCATCCACCTCAATGACAAACTGGATGGAGGGGTCAGGATGACGTAGAATGATAGATTGTGACAGATTGACTGTGATTCCAGGGATCACAGAAGAAGAACTTGAGCAGAAGCAGAGAAGTGACCCTTCATTGAGATAGGTTATTAACCAGTTGGAAACAGGGGAACCGTGTCTACCTCTGTTAAGAAAAGAACTTCCAGACCTTCCTATTCTACTCAGAGAGATTAAAAAACTAACTCTAAGCAATGGAATTCTCTACCGAAAGAGACAAGTTGGTGATGAAACATGTCGGCAGTTAATATTGCCTGACAGTTTAAGGAACATGGTCATACAAAGTCTACATGATGATATGGGTCATCTAGGAATTGACCGTACTCTTGACCTTGTGCGAGCAAGATTTTTTTGGCCAAAGATGGCTGGTCACATTGAAGGAAAGATAAAAACATGCAGTCGTTGTGTTTATCGAAAAGCACCACCAGAGAGAGCAGCTCCTCTGGTGAACATATCTGCCAGCAGACCCCTTGAACTGGTATGTATGGATTTTCTTTCACTTGAACCTGACAGAAGCAACAAGAAAGATATTCTTGTGATCACCGATTTTTTTTTTTTTTACAAAATATGCAGTTGCAATTCCGACTTCAAATCAAAAGGCTAGAACAGTTGCGAAATGCTTGTGGGAAAACTTCATTGTTCATTATACTTCATTGTTCATTATGGTTTTCCTGAAAAACTGCATAGTGATCAGGGACCAGATTTCGAATCAAAGACAATCAAAGAGCTTTGTGATGTTGAAGGCATTCACAAAATCCGAACCACCCCATACCATCCGAGAGGAAATCCGGTTGAGAGGTTCAACAGGACACTCCTTAACATGCTCGGAACTCTCAAAACCGAAAACAAAACACGCTGGAGTGAGTTTGTTAAGCCATTAGTGCACGCTTATAATTGTACCAAACATGACACAACAGGCTTTTCGCCATATGAATTAATGTTTGGACGACAACCTAGACTGCCCATTGACCTTGTTTTCAACATCAGTGGAGATCAGCAGGATCAGAGTTCTCATTCACAATATGTTGAAACACTAAAACATCATCTTCAAGAAAGCTACAGGCTGGCTACCAGCAATGCTGCAAAAACGGCAGAAAGAAACAAACGTATGTTTGACAAACGTGTCACGGAGTCTGTTTTGACCACTGGTGATCGTGTTCTAGTAAAAAATGTTAAACTTAGAGGAAAGCACAAAATAGCTGACAAATAGGAACCAGTTGTCCATATAGTTGTACGCCAAGAAGGAGGTTTTCCTGTTTACACAGTCAGACCAGAAAACAGTGACGGTCCACTCAGAACACTCCACAGAGATCTCTTGTTGCCGTGTGGTTTTCTACCATCCATTCAAGACATACATGAAGTTTCTGCAAAAGTCACACGTCCACACACACGTCAAACTCCAAATGCTGTCTTAAGTGGGCCGGAAAGCAGCACAGATGATGATGATGATCTGGTGTACGTTTATCCAAAACAAGTTCCTTCTGTTGTTAACAGATCTGTTGATGAGTACAATGTTGTGTTGGACCTAACTGGTCAGACATGTCCATCAAACAAACAACCTTGCTTGGGCAATGAGACTGAACTAGTCAATTCTCCTAAGGGATCAGCAGACCATGACATAGAGAGTGCATCTCAAAAAGAAAGAGACTTAGCTGAAATCACAGATGTCCCTGACAGTGCGGAATCTTGTGATAGAATCCTTTCAAATGTGACACAGGCACCACCAGCACAAAACACTGAAGAAAATGTGTTACTACTGGAGGTAGATAATGAACCTAAAGACTTGGAAAAGAGAAATGTTGAGAGTGCCCGTGAGTCCAACTCTGTGCAGACTAAGGAGAATCTTTGTCGAACTGTTGATGAGAGTGACTCAAAGGAAAATTAAAAACCATTTTCGGTGAGAAGATCCTCACTACAAAAACAACAAGCACAAAGGTTGACGTATCCTGAACTGGGTAATCCTTTGGTGACAATTGTCCAGACTTTCTTTAAGACTCTGGGATCAGTTATTTCTGATTCAATTGTACAATCTAGTACTTATCAAATACCTGAACCTGAGGTTGTTTAACCAGATTTTCTAATGCACAGGGATGTGCAAACCGTACAGGCGGGAGAGTGTAACCCAGGTTACTAGATCTTGTTAGAGAGATACGTTTTTTTTCTTTCCTGTAGAGGGCGCTGTAGGTTGGGAGGTGCAGAAAATCTTCTGCGGAAGGATACATGAGCGGAGGGATACATGAGTTGGTTGTTTTGTGAGCTGAAACAATCTCAGAGACACTGGAAAAGAACGCAAGCAAGTTGTCCTTGTTTTTTCTGTTTTCTCCAAAAAAAAAAACAGTAATCCTTTCTTGAAATATTACCTCTCAAGACAACTGGAGTTATTCTTTTTTTTGGTTTAGCATTGACAGAGGATTTGGTGAGTCAAATGTGCCTTCAATATTTTCTTTTCATTTTGTCTACTATGAGGCTGAATTATTTTGAAAGGGATTTTAATTTGTATTGTAAGGGGATTGCAGTGGAAATTGCTATTTTGAGTTTGCTTATTTTCTTGTTGAGCAACTTTGACCTGTGCTAATGAGCCACAAGGTCCTGCTAGCTAGCTAACCCTCGTGTGAGTTAGCAGCAATTCAGATTGTGCAGTGCATTTTAGCATGACCTGTATTTAAGTGCTATGACTGAAGTGTATATATATTTGTATATATATGTGTGTTTTATTTTGTATTACACTTGCATGACAGGTCAGGTTTTTTTTGTTGGTTTGTGCGATTCACCTCCGTCACGAGTGTCAAGTTCCGGCACAACGCAGAGAGTGGAATCACAGAGATGGCGAGCCACCCAACTGGAGTCTGAACACGAGCAACTGACAAGAACTTGGGGACCCTAGTTGCTACGGGGAAGAAACTGAACCCTGTGTTCCGTCATGGTAGGACAGTCTACTTTCCACAGGTGCTGAGTCACCAGGAACCCCCTAAAGAACTGCAAAGGACAGAACAGACTCTTGGTATTCTTACTCTGGTACTCTTTTGGTATTTTGTTTGGAATATTGTTTTGTTTTGAGAAATTTTATATTTTGTTTATTGCATTTTGTGAACCAAACGGGTAAAATATGTGTAATTAAATTGGAAAGATTTGGATATAATTAATATAAAAAAGGTAATTAAACTAAAAGTGTTTAAAAAAAAAAAAATCAAAGCCTTGCAAGGTAAAAATTTGATCAGCCCCGGGATTTATAACCAATTTTTTGTTTCAAATTAGAAAAAGAAAAGTCAATAGTGATTACTTTATTTGGGTTTTCTGTTTTATTTTTTATATATTTATGTTATCAATTGGAGATTTTTTTTGTCATAAATAAGCCATAAGTTTAAAATCCATGTTGTGGTCTGTGGTTAATTCTTTTGGTCTATTCAACTGCTCCTCAGAAAAAGAAAAAAAAGAAGCTAGCAGAAGCATCTGATGTGGGAGGTCTGATGAACCCCTTTTGGAGTACTTCTTGGATGTATGCCTGCATGGCTTCGGTCTCTGGTGGGGCAGGGGAAAGACCCTTCTATTAGCTGGAATGTGTCCAGGAATGAGATCAATAGCACAGTCATATGGGCGATGAGGAGGAAGGCGTGTGGCGTGTTGTCTGCTGAATGCCTCCTTGAGATTGGGACCATTCTGGGCCAGAGTTGTCCCAGAATGAGAGGACAGCGAGGGGAGTCAATGGCGAAGAAATTGATAAATTCCTGATGTTGGTGCTGGACATGGAGATCTGGAGTCAGGAACTTGATCCGGCCTGAGCCTAGGGGACGACCATCTACAGCAGAGACTGCCATCCCTGAATCACAGAGGCATTGGAGTAGTTTGCCATGTCTCAGCCCACGAGCGTTGACGGCCTGGAGAAGTCTGCCATGTCGCAGGAGCCTGGAAGCAATGGGCAGCTGGATTGGAAACACCCGCCGCTGGATCCGAGTTTGGCAAGCATTCTGTAACGATGACGTGGAAGCATTTGAATCCATAAGCAGACAGGTGAGTTTAATAGCAAACAAAGCCGACAGGGCTAAACACAAAAGAGTAGTCGAAAGACAGGCAGGAGTCAAACATGGAGATAGGCAGGGAGACGAGTAAACAGGCAAGATCAAAAACACGGAAAGGCAAAAACTAGGACTGCTTAGAGGTGAAGCGTGAAGAGAAGTCCAGATGAGGCTTATAACAGATGATGCTGATGAGGATGATGTGGACGTGGAGGAGAGAGTGACAGCAGAGGTTAATATTCCGGAGAAGGTTCCCTCTCGTGGTCGGGTGTGGGACTCTGGGTCTGAGCCCTGATAGGTACACACAGAACGTGATTTGTGCGGCAAATTTTGGCCGCATCTCTTTAAATTTTGAGTGAATTTTGTGCGCAATGCACCGGCTTCCTCATGCAATGTGACCTATTCACCTAGTCACTTTCATGTCTACCTGACGGAAGAGAGGAAAATGACTTTGATGATGTGCTCACTCTTGACTGGTAAAAGCACGAGTGGCTGGCTTAGCTGTGGACAGGAGGAGTGCTTCCCTTCCATTCTTATGCAGCGTTCATGCAGATGCTGTGCGACATGTTCAATTCCCAGCGGGTGGTAAGGACTCCCGGAGAGCAACTGTGTGGAATCAAGCAGGGACAGCAGACTGCAGCCGCCTATTTACTCAGGTTTCGTACCCTGGCTGCGCACATGACTGGTCTTCCGGAATGCTGACAACTGCCTATCGGGAGGGGCTCCCAGCAGAGCTGCAACGAGGGCTTAACTTTGGATCAGCTCATTGCTCTCACCTTAAGACTCGATAACTTGCTGAGAACCCGGCAGCCATGGAACCCGGTCTCAGGATCTGTCTCACCAGTACTCCCAAGGAGTCCTGTTCGGACTACATGCCCGTGCACCTCGGCTCCACTCAGCACTCCCAAGAAGAGTGGTTGAGACGTTCTCAGAAGAATCTCTGCTTCTGCTGCAGTCAGCCGGGCTACATACCAACACTTGCCTGAATCATCCTTCACAGCGCTCTGGAGAGTCAGTGAGTGAACCCATATTCACTTTCACCCTGCCAGTGACTCTGCGCCTTCAAGGGCGCGTGGTAGACACAGGCCATGATAGACTCTGGGGCAGCAGGGAATTTAATTGACTTGGCTTTGTCCCGCACTCACAATGTCCCCCTGTTTATCTGTGACACACGAGTAGCAGTTACCGCCCTCAATGGGCCCTTGAGAGCACTTTATTGTGAGATTGGAGCAATTTACGACCTAAACTGGAAATCATGTGAGCGAATGTAAAGTGCATTTTTCAAAATAAAACCTATTCTTCGGTACACTCGCTTTGCTGTACTCGCTGTTTTCAAGGTGTTGTAAACATTACGTCATTTCCGCTGTCACAGATTTACAAAGTGTGTGGTAGAGCATAAATTTGGCCATATAACTCCAAGGGCGACGAGAGGCTGATCATAGAGATCCAGAACTACCCCATCCTTTTTGATACAACCCATACTAGGATGAAGACAAAATGGACAGAGCCTGGGCTGAGATATCGCAGGCTGTTGGACTTGATGGTGAGTTTGTGTAACATGGACATTCACACTCAAAAAGTTAGGAAAAGTACGCCCAGCTTTGTAAATCCACCAATTGGAGATGAATCACGTTGACAAATAAGTGTTGTGAATATACTCCAAAATCACGGCGGAATGAGGGTTTGTTTACTATGACGTCATATTTAAATGGCAGGTTCTCACGTGAACCTACGTGAGTTCAGAGGTCTGCGAGGTTTGCAGCAGAGCCTGTCTGCAGCAGGAGCACAAGCAATCCATAGTCAGTTTGAGTCACCTGCCATAGCTAGACCACCCTGCAGCTGCTGCGGAGCCGGAACGCATGTGGTGTGAGCCTGGGGTGATGTCTCCAGCATCATGGGCCGTGTGACAGACTGTCTAGGGTGTACCCGCCTTTACCCAACAGTAGCCAGAATGGGATCAGGAAACTCCGCTTCCCCAAAAGGGATACAGCGGGTTAAGAAAATTAATGGAACTTCAGGAGAACTATGGATCAATCTACCATATTGGATCTGCTTTCTATCTGCTGTCACTGAAAACTTCAAGTGCCCAAATTTGAGTCCCTAATTAGTTTATGCAACATGGCCACCTCCCCAAATTTAGATTTTTTTAAACTCTGGCCAGCCGTGCCTGCAGCTTAATTTGTGCCGCTCCATTGCGCTGTTGCCAGACCTTTGCGTCGCGATGGCCGCTCAAATCGCGCCACATGATCTCAGATCGCATTTGTATTGTATTGACCTCGTCTGCAGTGGCAAAGGAAAGCGATTTTATATGCTGATCGTCGCGGTATGTTAAATAAAGCATCAGTTCAGAAAGAAAGTTCTGTTTCTTACTGAGTGTGTTTGACCAGAAGATGAAGCAAAAAGTTGGTTCTAAAGAAGCCAGCGCAGTGACCTAGAACATTTGGAACCATTTAAAGTGCAGAAGCACAAGATTTGTTTCTTATGTCTGTATATCAGCATCTTTGTTTTCTTAGAGTGATACTACAGACATAAACTTCTTTAGAGTTCTGCTTATCTTACTCTTGAGGTGTTTTGTGCACACAAACTACACTTCTGGGACATCTGAGTCAACACTTTATAAATTAAAACATTCAGACAAAATTAAGAAAAAAAATTTCTCTCTAGCCTTTTTTTTTTGTTTAATATTGCCATATAAAATAACATTGTGAAACATGTTGTTTGATCACAAATCAAAAGTGTGATTAATCTGAATAATTTTTTAACTGACAGCACTAGGCAAAACCCGAATTGAAAAAGCACAGGTCAGACGTTTCTTGTAGTGGATGAGAAGGTTTCTGCACATAGGAGAATTTTGGTCCACTCTTCTTTGTAATTACTTCTAAATCATTAAGATTTGGTGGTTGTTGCTTGGCATCTCTGAGCTTCAGTTCTCCACATAGGTTTTCTATAGAATTGAGGTCTGAAGACTGGCTGGGCAATGACCTTTTTATATGCTTCTTCTTGGGTGTATGTTTTGGGTCATTATCATCTTGGAAGACCCATCCACAACCCACTTACTTTAATGTAATAAACTCTGAACCTGTCTTATTTTTGCTCAGTCATTTTCTGCACATGGAAATGTAAGCAACTTTAACTGAGCAGAAAAGATCTTTTGCAGCTCTACATCTCATACACATTGTGGAACACCATCATTAGCATAAAGTAGAAGAATAAAAATCTTAATTGCCTTCATAATCACACAAATAGCACTCAATGAAGCACTTGTAACCTTCGTCTAACTTTGACTATTCTTACTATAACTATAACTTCGATATTGTCCATACAAATTTGGGGAAGCGGCTGTGCAGTATTCTGCAGGCATGGTTACTGACATTTGTATTTTGATGTGTGAACGATCTATAGGAGGAATAAAAATACAGCTTGGTAGTACTTTTATAAAATTAATTTTGCACAAATTTCCATTGCGATTGGTAAGACAACCTTTTATTCACGTAAAATTGTGTTAAAATAGTGTTTAGTTGTCAGCTTTGCTGGTCTAAACCCTTAAATCTGAAGTAACTTTACACAGTAGAGGTGACGTCAGCATTTTGTCTGTCATGTGAAAAGGATCTCTTGGACCAACAGTTGTCACCTCAACCCTAGCTTCTTGCTGAGTCTGTTCTGGTCTTGTGCAGGTCTATGATCTTCTCCCTTAAATCCACTCAAAGCTCTTTAGTCTTTCCCATGTTGGAGAGTTTGAAGTCGGACTATTGGACGGATTTTGTGGACATGTCTTTTTCTACAGGTTATTAGTTCAAATTGGTGTCTTCAATTAGGTGATGGGTTTATTAGGAGAGTCTAACTGGTCTGAGTGAACCAGAACTCTTAATAGTTACAAGTAAGTTAAAAAAATACATATTTTCGGTGTTTAACCATAATATTAAAGATTCAAATTTCTAGAAAACCAGAAACCTGTTTATTTTATGGTGAGTTTATTTCCTTCACAGACAAGATTTCTCTTTGTAAAGTGCATCAACCTTTATTTCAATGGCTGGCCCTCTGACAGAAGCAAAAGTGTTGCTTTTAACAGTTTGGCTTATGTAAGAGAAGTGTTTGGAGCTGTGAGGAGGAACATTCTTTCATCCTCTGTGTCTGGATTCACACTGTCAAAAAGATCTCCAAAAAGCAGTGGAAGGCGGAGTTGCCAATCCAGACAGGTGGGACCCGCCTTGATAAGAGACTGACAAATTGTATTGCATGTAATAATAAAATGCAAAATATTTGAATTAACTTTTAAATTAAGTTACAACAGTCAAGGAATTATAATGTATTTTCTCTGATTAAAATAGAGTGCACAAAGCTTTTTCAAAATCCATTTCCAAGTTGGCCATTGAATTGTCAAATGCAATGCATTTCCAAAATGCATAATTAAATTGTATATTTAATTGTCGATTAATAATTGAATAAAAGTTGGAATTACATGTGAAAATAACGTCCATTGTGTCAGGGCTCGAGCTTCCATCTCCCCATCCGACCACCAGAGGGAGCATTTTCCAGAGGGTTGACTTTCCCCCAAAACCTCAACTGGACTCAATTTTCCATCAGCCTCTGTTCCCAGGCCTCACCAGCTGTTACTCATCATACAATCACTACAAATGGTATTAAGGTAGACACCGGGCTCGTTCAGTCTTGTTTTGCCATTGAATTCAGTCTGAATGTGTCATCTGCTGTCTGTGGTTTTTGACCCTTGCCTGTTTTGATTCCTTCCTGTCTGTTTCTGTGCATTGTGACACCTGCCTGGTTTTTGACTTCGTCCTGCCTTGCCCTTGTCTGTATGCTCTTGCCATTAAAACCAGCTGCATGTGGATCCAATCGCTTCTGCCTCTTTGTCACACATTCACTGTTGGCTAATCTAGCTTCTCTGGCAAAACTGAAGTCTGTGCTCTCCAAAGCAGAAGCTTTACTTTTATTATGGCCCGCAGCAGCAGTCAATGACTGCAAGGACCATATTGTTTTTGCAGTTGGGAAAACTTCTTTGTCTTTGATTCAAAATTTGACCCTCGCCAAATGCGCGAAAAGTCACAAAAGTGACAGCGAGCTAGACCGTAATAAAATGAATGCGCCGAAATTTGCTTATTTTCCACAATATGGGAAAATGACACTTTGTTTCTTCCGATTTTCAACGACCACAGAATTCTTGTTGACCTTTGACCTTGAGAAGAGGCCGCCATCTTGAATAAATAAAAAAAAACATCTTTTATCCAATCCAGGTGTGCTTTGTCGCTGCTTTGCAAGTGGGGTTGGGTCAAAGGTGGGCGACAATGGCTGCAGTGTCATGCAAGGGCGGCAATGGCGCACGGAGGCAAGGGCAAAGGCAGTGAGGCGTAGAGACCGGCGGAGAGAGTTAGGGTGGGTAGTGCCTGGGAGACATCCAACGCCACTCACAGCTTTAATTTAAGTGGTTACCTTAAGGTGTATATTGTTAAAAAGACACATTAGTATTTATTGATCATTTTATTTTCTTGTTGCAAAGTACATTAAAATAACAATGTGTGTTAAATTATTCTAAAATTGGGCTTTTCTACCTTCGTACAAGGTTCCATCAGAGGCAAAGTGGGAATCAGTGTCTTGCTCAAGGACACTTTGACACATGGCAAGACAGGAATTGAACCTGCAATCGGCTTTTCTTGGTTTTTTCATTTTGTATACAATTTTTGACTTCTTTTTAACATACATTTTTGGCTTTAAACTTTTAGAATTGTGTTCTACTATTATAGTAAATTATACATGTATACATGAATATAATAGAAAGCCTGTATTGTCATTACATACGGTATAAGGAGATTCAGTGATTGTTCACCTTGAAGTAGGCAGACAATACAGAAAAATAAAAAGCAGAAAAAATTGCAACAGTTAAACAAATGTGCAAGGATCAAAGCAAAGATGTGCAGAAATTCAAGTGGCTTGTAGTGCAAAATTGGCATTTAGTTTCCTGACAGCTTTTGGCAATCAACTATCCCTGAGTCTGTTCGTTCCGGCCGGTACGGCTCTGTAGCTTCTGCCAGAAGGCAGTAGATTAAAGAAGTGGAAACTGAGGTGAGATATACTTCATAAGCTTTCTGTTGAGGCAGATGAAGGTTATTGTAGGCAGGGGGCAGCCAATGAGGTTTTGTGCAGTGATGGTCACTTTCTGCAGTCTCTTCCTGTCAGGTTCTGTGCAGCTGGAGCGTCAATCTGACACAGCGTAGGTCAACATTCTCTCCATAGTGGAGTGATAGAAGTTCACCAGCAGGTTTTGGTGGAGTTGCTGCTCCCTGAGAACCCTCAGGAAGTGTAGCCGCTGCTGAGCCTTTTTGACCAGAGCAGAGGTGTTGGATGTTCAGGAGAGATCTGCAGAGATGTGGACTCTGAGGAATTTAATGGACTCCACCCGCTCCACCTGTTCACTGTTCATGTGCAGTGAAGCTCTGTTCCACAGGAAGTCCAGGATAAGTTCCTTAGTGTTGGAGATGTTCAATACTTTACACAGTACATGTTGAGTGCACTCCACTCTCCATGTTTCAGGACTTTATCCCTGTAGGCCGTCTCTTTCTCCTTGGTTATCCGCTCCACCACTGTTTGCTAATGATGTTCTCCAGGTTGATGGTACTGCATTCATCCCACTACAATAAATGCAAAAAATAAATTCATGAATAAGTAATTAAAAGTAAAAATCCAACAATGAAAGACAATATCTGCATTTAGATGGACATGAGTAATCAGAATTAACGCCTGATCAGAATAAAAATGCGTCATGGAAACATGCCACTCAAAATACTCTGGCAGTTTATTCTGATTGTGTGTCATTACTACGCTGGTTTTTATGTTCTGCATAGATGGTGTGAGCTACGCAGGAGGCTTTGGAGCAGAACAGAACAGAACCGGCTGGCTGCCCCGCGCGAGCGAACCGTGTCTCCGGGCATGGCAGACAGAGTTTTTAGCTTGGTGTCTGTGAGCAGGGGAGGGTGCTTTGTTAAGGTGTGTGCTGCAGGGGAGGCTTCAGACCGCAGTCTAGCCGGCTGCTCTCCCGGGAGAACTGTGTTTCTAAATAAAGGAGCGGCTTCAGGACGCTGTGTGAGCTGCCGGAGGAATGTGGAAATGCTGCTCTGAGCAGTCCTGAGAAACAGTGTAAACAATCATGTGAATTCGTGTTGCCAATCTTGTCCAGACAACATAAAGGCTGATGTTATTTTACGTGCGGTCAAGATGCACATTGCTGCATTGCTAAGTAACGCACCGTCACACACGCTCCATTTTAAAGACTCTCGCTTTTTTATATTGTGTCGAATGTTTTTATCGGAAGAGTTAGCCGGCAGGAATCTTAGTTCCCCCTTTTTTAAGTGGGTTTTTGCATGCAGTTTGCGGTGCTCCAGACAGGGGGTGTTTTGTTTGCTGTGAAGTCTGTTGTCACTGTTGGTTTTATGGAACTTTATTTATTCTGCAGGTCCACCTCTTCCACTGTTTTATGAGCCATTGTTTTATTGTGTTTAATAAAACCTAGTTCATTTCAAGAAGTCTCTTGTGATGCCTGGCTTATGACTGACAGGATTAATCCTGTCTAACCCCATTATTAATGATTAACCCCAGCAAACAAACCCCATGATTAACCCCAGCAAACAAACATAACAATATCTATTTAATTCTTTTACATCTAAGAATGTTTAGTTGTCTGTGACATGTGTCATAAAACTGTTGTTATTCAAATTAATCTATTTGCATTGTTTAAAAAATACTTTGTGTTAACTCTTTAAAACAATAACTAATTACACAATAAAAAAAACAATTCTTGTTTCATTTTTTGCCTTGATGGGGGTGTGGAGGGGACTAATTCTGGTAAACCAAAAGCAAATTTTGTTTAATTGAAAACATTTCTTTTTACCGACCAAAAGAAACTTCATATATACATTTTTTTCATTAAAATGAATACAAAAATACAAAAATGAATCACACACAAATGACATGAAGTGAAGTTTAAAAAATATTACTATATGTAACAAAAAGTATATTTACATGATTTGTGGATAAATTAATAACTGCTGTACTTATTGAAGAGAAGGTGGAGGAGGAGGAGGAGATCTCGTTTTTTGATGCTGGAGCTGTTCAGCCAACCAGTCGTCCAAAGATTGTCCATTTGAGGCCTGTGGGCAAAATGTGGCATTACCATAACGGCTATGGCCATAGTCCTTTGTTTTTGGTTGTCCACATTTGCTGCACGTGTTAAAGTTTACATCTCTTGTGTATTTTCTTTTCTGGATGCCGCTGTCTTCCTCCATGGCCCGTCTTCGTCTGTTTCTTTGTGTGTAACGTGACACAGGGGCAGTAGTTGCAGTAGCAGGTGGAATGAGGCCTGCACTAGATGTTGTGGCTCCTGAAAACTGTGTAGTGGCAGGCACAGTCATACCTGGGGTTAGAATTATTGTTCCTAACAATGACCCAGGTGCTGAAACAGGCAGCATAATTCTGGTTGCACTGGTGGCAGGTGCGATGGCAGCAGCAGCAATGGCAGTAGCGGCAGAAGCGGCACTAGCAGCAGGCCGGCGACCTGGTCTAAGCGTAGGAGCCTGTCCTTCTCTATTTGGAGGGAGAAAAAATTGGAATCTTGGCCTAGATGTGGATGGTGCCTCATCCATCTTTTCTTTTGGAGCTGGAAGATGTGAGTCAGCCACAGCAACTGGATCTGGCGCAGTCAATCCCTGAATAAGAACACTCATTTCTTGGTTTTTCTGCCACCGCTGAAACCTGAAAATGAATCAACAGAATTATGTTTATGTTTCACAGAGCAAAAGTCAATGAATTAAAGAAAATACTGAGTCTTGCTTACCACTGAATGAGTGTCCTCTGATTGAGCTCAACCAGCTGGATAGTTGTCTTTTCCATTAGCCTTGGACTGCTCAGAACTAAATCCCGGATATGGTGGTAATCAGTGAGGATTTTGGACCACCTAGGAGTGTTAACACCCGCCTTTTTACTGCTGGTTTTGTGAACAGCACAGAGCTTTATACAAATAGCTTCAACCAAGCGGCTGGTGCTAGGCCACTGAGCTGGACCCCCAGGATGTCCAATCAGACACCTTTTGACACTCTCCACTCCTGGTGTCACCCCAGAGTGTTTTGGTGCTTCAAAGCGGCCATGTGTCAGTTGAGGCTGGTGCTGAGGCTGATATATGACCCGCTTTTTGTCAGCATCTGGGAGGGCTGTCCAAAGTCGAATGGCCTCTGTTACTTGTGGGTCTGTGATGTAAGAAGCCTCACGAAGCCCAACAAGGTAAGAAGCCAGATCCTGGACTTTGTCACAGCCAGCAATGCCATCTGGTCCCTCGACAACTGCCTAATGAATGCAAATGAATGTTAGGGATAATGATATCCTGAATAAGATTAAAATAAAAAGATCATTTAAAATGTCTTACCTCTGCCTCGCTTGAAGGACTGCTTTCAATGTTTGTGGGCTGTGACACCCCCACAGAGGAAAGATGCTGTGCAGATGTGGATGGTTCATCTGGTGATATTGAGAGCTGAGGCAGAGGTGAAGATGAGGGGCTGGTAACAACATCATGGTGGGGGTCACATAACACTGGAACAGTGATGTCCTCCACGATGTCTTCTCCAAACCCCTCGTCTTGTAAATCTTGGTCATCAACTCTCTCCACCAGCCTGTCCTCCTCCTCCTCCTCCTCTGGGGTCTGAAGCACTGGAGTAAGTGTCTTGCCAGTTTGACCATAAAGGTATTCGATACCCAGCAATTCACCTACACAAATAAAAAACAAACAAACAAATAAAACAACTGTTAATACTGTCATGACATTAGGAGCTAAATGGATAAATCACAAAATAACAAATGATAAATTTCTTGCCTGTATATGCTCCAGGAGGGCGATAACGCTCATCCCAGGGCTTCCCAAGCACTGCTTGGCTGAGCTGGTCCACAGCCTCTCTCACGGCGCTCCCAAATAACCCAATGTAGGAATTTCCTTTAACAGCATCTTCCATTCGGTCATCATTCCAACACATCAATCCCTCAAGGAGGTATGCTTGGAAATGAGCATTGCTGGCACTGGTTCCTGAATTAAATAGAAAGGGTTTTAGGTGAGTCTGTTTGCAAGATATTAATTGTTGACAGACAGGTTAGGAATCCAGATGCTCAGTGCACATTACCTGGTTTAAAACGGTTCAGGTGGAGGTGAAAGGACTCCAAGGAGGTTGACCCACGGGCACACCTGTAGCAGCACAGCTCCACGCCCCCTTTCTTCAGTGTTCCTGTCTTAATGTACAGTAGGAACTTAACGGGGTCTTGGATGCACAGCAGGTGGGTTTGCTGCTCCTTCCAAATCTGTTTGATCCTTTCATGATCCAACAGTGGAACTCCAAGTGTGTCCTTCCCATCTGCACTGTCGAACTGATGGATCAGTGCTCCAATTAATCTTGCAGTCTCCTCCACTCCCCTGGTCCTCCTCCAACAGTGAAGTGCCAGCTCCCTACGAGTAATCTGAGCACTGACTGTCCTTTCAGAAATATGGCCACTTTTCTTTGAAGCCAGCTCAGCCTCCTTGACGTGACGAAGAGCAGCCACATCTTCATGATCCCACTCAAAAATGCATGTGGACAAACGTGCCATAAAAACTCTGTAGAGTGGATGAGCTTCTGTTGTGACACCTGCAGCAAACCGGCGCATGAAATGCCAAATGTCCAGGCGCACTTCAAGCTCATCCCACTCTGAAAACAGGGTCTTCACCAGGGACTGGCCGTGCCTATTGCAGCAGTCTCTGTCCACGTACAACACTTTTGGGGGTGCCTCTCCTGCCTCTGTAGCGTTTCATCAGGCCAGCTGCCATGGCATCCAGTCCATATCCTTCAGCAGCTGTCAGCACAGAGACAAGAACTTGGCCATGTTCATTCCCCACATTCATTGCCTCTGCTGATGGTGCCAGAAGAAAGCGGGTGGATGTTGCCGAT
>BSAI01000009.1:952260-980253 GCA_036245035.1 Adrianichthys oophorus | reverse complement strand
CTTAACTCAGAATTAGCCCAAAAAACCCCATTATAAGCCAAATTAGCTAAAAAAAAGTTAGCATATTGCTAAAATGTTAGCTTAACTCAGAAATAGCCCAAAAAACCCTATTCAGTGTCAACACAGTGGAAAAAGTTAGCATGTTGCTAAAGCACTGGCTTAACTCAGAAACAGCACCCAAAAAAGCCCATTACGCTCTCTGTGTGAAATTGATGAAAAAAAGCAGTTTTTTCAAAATGGCGGCTTTTCTGTTGGTTTTATCGCCATAGCAACCATTTTATGTTTTGATCACCCTGTGACACCGAACAGATAGACGTAAGTTTCAGAAGAATCGGCAAAAGTCAACATTAGGAGGTCCTTAGCAACAAAGGTTATGCGCTAACCACGCCCACTTTCCTAATATGGTCGTATCCGCTCCTATTATATCATGTCCAGTTCTGGTCAGAGGTCAACATATGAAATTTTCACAAGAATCCGTCAAAAAATGGCCGAGTATAAAGACTGCGCCACTTCTTCAAGCTTGCTACGCGAACACCGTTTAAGATACAGAATTACAATTGGTACCAAATTTTCAAAAATTTCTTCCCGATGATGCACTAAAAGTTTGAAGACGATCGGGAAAAAAAACCCTTGGGCTGAATTTTTGATTTAGCTAGTAGTAAAAATGATTTTTTTGAAAATTCAAGATGGTGGCCTCTTCCCAATGTCAAACTTCAACGAAACTTTTGGCGTCGTTGTAGACTTGCGCTAGCTGCATGTGTGTGAAATTTCGTTCAAAACGCGACAACAAAAGGCCCGTTTTCACGTAGTTGAAATTCTCTGAGTCTCTGATTTGGAAACAAAATGGCTGCCAAACCGTTGGTCGTGTGGCAATCACGTAATAATTTCAAAACTTCCTTTGGATATCCCAGATAAAGTTCCGTTGGTTTCGTTCCTTAATTCTACAAAAAAAATTCCGAATTTTTTTTTTTCGCTGAGTCAACCGTTTTTTTTGCGTCGCTTTTCTGCTTACCCTGGCCTTAATTTTAACGTTACAGTTTCAAATGTTACATTGTCAAGTTCAGCTTGACGTACCGGAAGCGTGGATATGCGCTTCGTGATATTTCGATAAAACATGTGCGAACTAGCTAACACCGTAGCGGTTGCGAGCTCGCCACGTGCACGCCATTCAAATTCTACAACTTCTAATTCCAACATTTTGTTCACAGTTCCTGGCCATTGATGCTCGTCAAGTTACAAAACGATTGATGAAAATCCCTAGGACGAGTTTACGTTTGAAGCTTGTAGTAAACGTGCTTTTTTTTGACAATTCAAGATGGCGGCCTCTTCCGAAGGTCAAAGGTCAACGAAACTTCTGTGGTGGTTGTAGACTCCGGCTGGCGTGATGTGTGTGAAGTTTCGTAAAAATCGGAAGAACCAAAGTGTCGTTTTCCCATATTGTGTAAAAACGGGAAATTCGCCAAATCTCGCACTTCGCTACAAAATGGCCGCCACGGCGTGGGTCGTGCGGCCCCCCCATAATGATTTCAAAAGCTCTCCTGGATACCCCCGACGCGTGTGTTTTGGTTTCGTGTGCGTATTTCAACATTTTTTTTTTTGCTCCTTGAACAGATTTCGGCCCATTCATTTTTTTGGCGGTATCGCTCGCCGTGATGTCATCGTTTTGGGGGGGTCGTCGTTCACTTCAAAATAAATTATTTTACAATTTTCCCCAGGTTTGTGGAAATTTTGGTGAGTTTTCGGGTATGTGGCGGGGGTCAAATTTAGGCAAACAGGTGTCGTTAGAAAGGAGAATAATAATAATAATAATAATAATAAACAAAGCAGATACAATATAGAAAAATTTGCGCCTAGGACTGTGTGGGTTCGTGCACTTTTTTTTGTACTACACACTAGCCAGGTCTGTGGGCTTAAAGGCCTGTTCCTTCAGGTCGGTCAAAGGCTTTTTGTATGTTTTTGGGTCTTTTCGTACGTGTAAAAACAATACGGTCCTTGCAGACAGGACCCTGCTGCTGCGGGCCATAACTAGCTTGAACCACCACTAGATCTTTAAGTAAGTTTTTCACTGGTTATGTTGTTGTACTTTTTCTGTTACAACTTTATTTTGACGTAACATTTGTCTTGACTTGAACTATTTGAATGCAACAAAAGTATTATGTTTTAATAATGTCCTACCAAGGAGGCAACATGTAAGTGGCAGGTATGTTCTAGTTAATTCCTCACTGCTTAAATAACTTCTGAGTAGAATATAATAAAGTGTTTTGATGAGGTGCTTTCTCAGGTGAAAACAGATCCTTCTGTAATTCATCCTTTCCTTTATCTGCTTCTTGGACGCAGTCTGTCAGCTCAGAGTTGACCTTTTTGACCCAAATATTTGTGTTTTAGTTCATGGACATGCTTTTCTAACCTGCTGCTGCGTTTCCACATTAAATCATGCAAATATGCGTTCCTTGTTTTTATTTCCTCACACAGATGCTGGCCCTGCTGTGTCATCCCCTTCTTCATTAGTTCCTGCAAAGATGTGGAGCACTCCTGTCCATCCTGCAACAATGTGCTGTATCTGTACAAACGCATGTGAAAACCTGAATGCCTTGCAGTCTGCATCCAGTCAGGAGCTTGGTTTCTCTCTGTTTTGTACAAGAATCCCTTTCCTCTTTTCTGATCACCGATGTGCAATCAAGCTGTGAAAAGGAAATGTGAACATTTTAATAAATGTTTAATCAAAACAGGACCTTTTTACATGATAATTGTTCTCCTCTTGTATAACAAACATCCACTGCAGTTGTATTTTGAGTCAAATTTATTTGAATTTCTCTCACATAATCTATAATTCTGTTAAAACCTGCCCAGTTTCCTGCATGGTTGTACATGTCTGATCAGGTCTGGTTAGTCTTTGAACAGGAGACCATTTGAAGCGTCCAGGTCATGTATGTTAATGCAGGGGCACTCACCAATGTTTCCATTTGCCAGCCCCAAGTAGAGGTAAATGCAGACGGTTGAGTCAAAAAGGGCATCTGATCTAAAACCAAAGGTAAACTACGTGGATTCATTGTGGGGTGATGGTCTGTGGTGACCTCTCAAGGGAGAAGCCAAAAAAAAAACCCCAGCAGTGATCAGTTTCTTCTTCATGCTGATGTTAACAGCTTTTCTGATAACAAAAACATGACTTTATTACTTTAAAAATGTTCAGCTATAGAGCAAAAACTACCCATTTTGTTAAAAAAAATATATTGATAAAATATGTGCACATAAAAATTATAAGAATTTTTTTTCCATTATTTCATTGCACAAAATGTAATTAGAACCTTGTTGTATTAAGGACTTCACAGTCTGCCTACTTTAAGTTTGTAAACATTTTAATAACTTTTGATTTGAAAATGATTTTTACTTTACTTATGTCAGTGTTTGCAGTATCAATATTCATGAATAAAATTAATCTTTTTTTTTTTGTTGCATACCTGAAGGTTGAGATACTTTATGTTGATTATGTCAAAAAAGATTAAACCATCTTTGCTTTGATCAGAACATATTTGTCAAAATTAGGTTTTTGTTACTTTTCTTATTAGTTTTGAGATTTATTTGTCTCTCACATTGGTGAAAAGATCTAAATTTAGCATCTGAACTCATTTTCTGCAATCATCTGGTTGTTCTGGTTTTGCTCTTGCAGCTGTAGTTTCTGCTTACATTAAGAGGTTTGGCGTGTTTGCTTATCATTCCTTTCGTCATGCTCTTTTAGTTGTTTAAACATGACTGGAATGTGGGTTCTACCTCTGTGGCTTTGCAGTGTTTGAATGTGACCAAGCAGCATTGGACAGGAAGCAGATCATATCAGTCAATAAAATGTGCAGCTCTTTACAAATCCTCATGCTGATACTCTAAAAACCTGTTTCTGAACTTAACTTTCAAACTGAAGCACCAAGCATCATTACAGGCCTTGTCCTCAGAGCTGGTTTGATCTGAGGGGGAGGATGACCCCATGATGGCACTTTATTTCGGTTATTATTACCAAATCTTCAATTCTTAATGTTGTGGTGAACTTTCCAAAATTTTATTTTGGAATTAAAATGGAATGCTGTGATTTTTTTTGAGTATATTGGAGGCTATGATTCGCCGATTATGCCTAAGTGCGTGTTCAAAAATCGAGGTCTGGAACAATTTTAAGGTTTTCCACCAAAAGATTTATTTCTGATACCAAAGTATCTAATACGGGCTGCACGGTGGCGCAGTGGTTAGCGCTCCTGCCTCACAGCAAGAAGGTTCCCGGTTCAAGTCCTGGCTGGTGGACCTTTCTGTGTGGAGTTTGCATGTTCTCCCCGTGCATGCGTGGGTTTTCTCCGGGTACTCCGGCTTCCTCCCACCGTCCAAAAACATGCTTCATAGGTTAATTGGTCACTCTCAATTGTCCCTGGGTGTGAATGTGAGTGTGTATGGGTGTGTGATTGTGGCCCCTGCGACAGACTGGCGACCAGTCCAGGGGTGTACCCTGCCTTCGCCCATGAGTAGCCGGGTTAGGCTCCGGCAACCCCGTGACCCCGAAAGGGATAAAGCGGATTGGAAAATGAATGAATGAATGAATGAAAGTATCTAATACAAAACGTTTTGGGTCTTCAGCTGGCCCTATGAATTACATCTAAGCAGATGCTTCTTCTGCAGGCACACAGAAAAAGGAAGACACCCTCTCACCCTTTGACCCAGACTTTTATACAAGCTGTCTTTTCCCACTGTTGGTTCTTCCCATTCTACAGCAGGTGCATCAGCTCCCCGTCAACTCCTGCCTGCACACATTTTTGGTGCAAAGCAGCATACTCCTTATATGACTTAATCTTGCATGCTGTGGGAAATACCGTATCGTTCAATCACACAATCATAAAAATGCCTGCAAAGTTTAAACTATGAAAAACTATCTTGTTGTTTAAGGATACAATGTCTGCAAAGCTTATAATTTTGAACACTTCATTTTCATACTGGTTAATACTGGATTATCATGACACACACAAGAATTGTTATTTGTTAATACTTAATTTCTTTAATATATATTCAAATAAACCTTTTTTGTATGTTTTATACCTCTGTTATTAGTTTTATTAAATGTATTGGTCCAAATTTAAAATTCACGTGATATCAAAAAGGGGTAAATATCATGATGTCAAATTGATATTAAAGTTTTGATGTCAATTTGATGTTGAGCTTTGAAGTTGATTTAACATAATTTCAACATCCATTGCCCACTGAGCTATAAGGCCTTGAATGGTGTGGCCCCATCCTTTATTAAAGATCTCATGGTGCTTTAAAATAGTTAAGTATGGTGTACTGGGGTCCTGTCCTCTATTTTCATTTACTTTTCTCCTCTTCTCCTCTATTCTTTATCATTTATCCTGTATTAAATTGTGTTTAGTTCTCCACGCCTCTCTTTGGTGCAGTGTGATTCATGTGTTGTCCCTCTTTCCCACTCCCCTCCAAGGGAGTGGGCAAAATTCCAGATTACAGGCGTATCGTCTGTGATCCTGTTCTTGGCCTGGGCCTCGCCTCTGGCTCGTCTCACACACCCAGCTGTCCCCCAGTTCCATTTGGATGAAGCCCATCTGCTACACTATTCAATTGTGTAGTTGTGGAGTTAGATAAGAAAATTTTTCTTTAACAGTTCTGCCTGCTGATCCTGGGAGAGGATCACTCCTTCATGTGAACATCCCTGAGGTTTCTTATTTCTTTCTCCTGAATCTGTTTTTTATGAGTTTTTTCCACACAGAGAAGGAGGGTCTACAGGTAGGGATGCCAGTTTAGTTTAGTCTGTTCAGTTTATTATAGCAACTGGCTATTGTTCATATTTTATGACTGACTTTATGTTTTTGTGCAAATACTGGGGTTAAGCCTTTTGGGACAACTGTGTTGTAATATTGGGATATAAAAATGAAATTGAATTGAATTATCTTTGCCTGGGCTGCACGGTGGCGCAGTGGTTAGCGCTCCTGCCTCACAGCAAGAAGGTTCCCAGTTCAAGTCCTGGCTGGGGGACCTTTCTGTGTGGAGTTTGCATGTTCTCCCCGTGCATGCATGGGTTTTCTCCGGGTACTCCGGCTTCCTCCCACCGTCCAAAAACATGCTTCATAGGTTAATTGGTTACTCTAAATTGTCCGTAGGTGTGAATGTGGGTGTGCATGGGTGTGTGATTGTGGCCCCTGCGACAGACTGGCGACCAGTCCAGGGGTGTACCCTGCCTTTGCCCATGAGTAGCCGGGTTAGGCTCCAGCAACCCCGTGACCCCGAAAGGGATAAAGTGGATTGGAAAATGAATGAATGAATTATCTTTGCCTAAGATACCCCCTGCTAAAGAGAAATGCCGAAGATTTTGGTGAATTTCATTGCCAAGTTTTAGGCAGAGTTCTGCGGACTCCTGGGAATGACTATCAGCTTGTCATAGGGATTCCATTCTTAGTCAAATGGACAGTCAGAGAGGTTAAACGAACAGTGGTATACAGACCTCCCTTCATATTATGATCCAAGGTCATAAGTATCATTGTCTGTTACTGTAACTTGTTTGTTTATGTTCCATTGTTTAGTTGTGCATGTCTTTTCCAAGTGGTGGTGTGATCACAGATGTAAATTCACTTGGTGCAGGACTTTTACATCACTTCTTCTTGTTGTCAACATGGCAACAGTTAAACTATTTGATTTAGATTGTTTCATAGTAACATTTTCTGAGTTTTGTCTCCTTTCCTTTCTGAACAATTTAAACAACAAGATATATCATTAAATATAAAAAATTATATCTTTCAATTATATAATTAAACCTTACAGATTGGAGCCACGCTTCTCTCTGATCTTTTTATATTTCAAAGGATATGTTGGCAACAGGAAAAGGCTTTTTACTCTAAGTAGATGCCCTCATGCTACTGCAATCACTTTTGCACCAAAATTAACTGGTAATAACATGTTTTTTGTTAACTGGGTTAATAAAATGTCGGTAAGTGGCGGTATCCTCATACACTATATATAGTATATAGTAGTATATAGTAGAAGAAGATCTGCACATTATGTGCTCAGTAAGGATTTTGTAGTCCTGATCTACTACTTTCTTTTTTGTTAACATTAGAATAAACTTATTCATTATACATATGCATATATGTATACACATGCATACACACGTATACATACATATATACATACACACACCATGTTATTGTTTTTCCTGGGGCCCCCCAAACGGCTAAGTCCGCAACCGACTTAAGCAATTTACTACCAAAGCCTTTTGCCAGCAGCATATTGCTGCATTCAAAGCCAGGGGAACTCTGGACGTCTCATACAGCGTGCCTCCTGCTCCTCCAATTCCCAAAAGAGGCAGCTTATTTTCACAAAAGCCCAATGAATTGTTTTAGGGTGAGCAAGGTTCACACCCAATACAACAAACAAATACTCTAAGATGTCCTAAATTTACCTACCAAAAGAAGAAAATAAAATGTAAAGTTTTAAACCTGTACCAGGACCAGTCAGGTTTAGGGCATCTTGCCAGGCACAATTGCCCCTGACAACAAAATTCCTGGGACCATTCGAAAACTCTAACCCCTCCACCATGCGGGATCTTTGGAAAGGAAGCAGGACAGCTGCTCTCTAGACCCCAGGTCAGCAAAACAGCAGGTGCAGGGCAGAAATGTGGGAAGACTTGTTCAATGCCTTGCATAACCTTCAGATGCACACATGGGGTTAAGGGTTCAAATCCTGGGTTTTGGGGACAGGGGCTCTTGTTCAACTCTGTTTATTAAAGTTGATTTCTACATCTTCACCTTTTGGGTTCCTGGACCACCTGAACTTTCATCCATCTTCCTGACCTGCAACCCAGCCTCAAACTCCAGCAACCTGGGGCCATGGGGTTGCTGGAGCCTAACCTGGCTACTATTGGGTGAAGATGAGGTACATCCTGAACAGGTTGCCAATCTGTCACAAAGCCATAATCACATACTCAAACACACTCACATTCACACCTAGAGACAATTAAGAGTCATCAATTCATCTATGAAGCATGTTTTGGGGACTGTGGGAGGAAGCTGAAAAACCCACGCATGCCGAAGAGTACATGTAAACTCCACACGGAAGGGTAGCAGCTGGGATTTGAGCCGAGGCCTTCTTGTTGTGAGGCAAGAGTGCCAGCCGCTGTGCCACCGTGCAGCCTCCATCTGCATCTATCATAGTTCTTTTTGGCTTTCAAACATGAAAGTCCCCTCTGGAGTGTAGAACTCAGTGAAATCGTGTTTTTTTCTGTTCCAGGATTGACACTTGTTCCCAGCTTGATCACCTGTTCCACAAAATTCCAAATGCCAGTTAGTGCTTCAGTACAAATGCTGTCTACAAATCATCCCCCACCATGAAGCAGGAAATAACAGAAATGTGCAAACGGGTTACTTATTCTGGCTTCATAGTGAACTGCCGAAGCTCCCGAGCTCATTCCTGAATACAGGTGCCGCAGAAAATCATGCAAGCAGCGTGGGAGAGCAGAAGTAAACTGGTCTGAATCAACACCTCCGCAGATTCAGTGTGAAGCGGGGAGAGGGAAGAGCAGACAGAAGGAACAGAAAGAGATGGAGAGGGGGAGTGGGAGGGAAGAGTTAAAGGGACTAGAGATATATTTAATGGTGTGGGTGTGTGAAGCAGCCAGGGATGCATCATAACTGTGCCTTCTTCTTCTTGGAGCAGCTGGACAGTCAGAGCATTAGCAGAATTTAGCTGCTTTGTCCAAGTTCTGTTTTCATGATGGAAGCTGCTTTGTTTCTGCAGCCTGGACCACTTTGTTAACTGGAAACAGCAAAGATACGAGTGAACCTTCATGAGCCTCCTGTCTGTCAACAACCGAGATTTCATCCGAGGTGAGTTTGACATGATTGCACGAGACAAAGCTTCTGTGGATTCTGTTTGCCTTTGTTCTCCTTGCACTCAACGCTTCCAGCGTGAAGTCTTACAGCATTTTAAATTATCTTCAGTTTAGGGGGAAGTTCAAACTTTTTTTGCTTCTGCTTAGATATGAAACCTTCAAACTAAATTTCTGAAACAACTTAAGAACAGCATAGGAATGTGTTGGTGTACACATTCATAATAGGGAAACAGGGACTCAGAAAGCTTCACATCTCAGATCTCAGTCATCTGTTCTTAACCAGGACATTCAATTAACACACAACTGAAAAACACTGCTGGGAGTCTGTACTCTGAGCACTGACACAGTAAAGTGAACCGTGCCAAGGCCAGCTTGCAGAGATGGTTTAGACCTCAGTTCAGTGGACTTTGCTGCAGAACAGGTCTGCTGTGATTGGTAAACTCACCACATCTCAGATGTGTTATGCAACCACCCTCACGTTAAAAACAAAGAAATTGTGAGGAGGAGATGCAAGTTCGTGAGATGGAAGAGCAACATGTAAGAAGCATTTAGACCCTTGGATTTATAAATGGTCTGCAGCCATTCCTGGTGTGTTCCTTTCTTCTTCAGGTTTCTCTGGTTGTGGACTTGAACAAGCAAAATGAGGTTTGTGGAGTCTGAGATGGCCATCTCTCTGGGTTTTTGAATTAACCTCCTAAGACATGAGCTAATACTTAAGCTAACTCTACACATGTAGTCACAGTTAAGTAGAATTAGCTATATTGTGGTAATATATCCCAAAATGTGATGTCCACACATGTTGATGCCAGGTCCTAAGGGGTTAATCCGCACTGTGAAGTCTGATTTTTGTGTGAAATCCAGCTGTGAGACAATAATCTGTGGTAAATGTCTTCCTCTAGCCACATATTCTGTCTCTACTGACGCCTTTCCTCCTCTGCAAAGAGACACAAAAATGCTGCTCTAACCCTCTCATGAGCTGTTACATGTGCTGAAAAGCAAAGAAACAGGAACATTTGATTGACAGGAAGTTTCTTAGTTATAGATTATTAGTTTTAGCACAAACTTGTTTTTATATGTTGCGTGTGGTGTATGAAAGCCTTACTTTCTGTTGACCATTTCTGATCAGAAATGAGCGCAAGTAGATGTTCTTTCTGCTCTGAATGTATTTGTCTGTGATTTGCGGTGCTGAACTTGACTCCTCAAGAGCCCGGTGTAAAATGGAGCGGCCCACGCTGTCTCCCGTATCCATGGAAACTCCTGCCCAGTGCTAAATGCAGTTCTGTTCTGTGCAGCAAGCCTGTGTAGACGTGTGTTCATTAAAGTGTGTCTCTGTGCATCTGTGTCTGCATGTAAATGTTTGTACAAAGACAAGATGTCCTTATGTGTGTGGATTTTTTTCATGTAAATGTGTGAATGTGTCCCTGTGTTAATGGTATGTACTTATTATGGACTTTCCTACTGTAATTTAAATCAAACAGCTCTTTACAGTTCCAGTCCTATTCACACCAGAAGAAACATGTTGTTCTCTTTGACACATGGGCAGGCAAAGCGAAACCAGACCTGTGACCTTCCCACCCAGAGGTCAATACAGCGCATTCCAAATGTTTAGGCCAATCATATTTTTCTATGATTTTTCCTAAATACTCAATGCAAATGACAGTCAGCATCATTTTAAAGTCACTAACCATTAGGGTATAGATTATCTCCTAAAGATAACAGTTTAAAAACAAATTAAAATGCACTGCTCCACATTATTACACACAACAGAGTTCCACAACATTTGATCGATTAAGAACTGAAAATGGTCATTTGTTGAATTTGCTGCATTAGGAGTTCATATTTACTGAAATCTAAAGCTGTTCCAATCAAAAACATTTTCATGGGTCAAGTTACATTTTACAAAAAGCACGACTTTTCTTTTTGTACCAGTGGTCAGCCAGAAACTCCTCAGACTTTCCAGAGATCATTTTCACACCTTCAGGGACCCTAAAGGGGCAGACCAGCTCTCTGCCCATGATTCTGGCCCAAACCATGACTCCTCCACCTCCTTGCTGAGGTCACAGCCTTGTTGGAACATGGTGGCCATCCACCAACCCCCCACCCACTACTCCATCCATCTGGACCATCCAGGAAGGCATTGAACTATTTCATACTTTTCAGCATAAAATAAGGGCATTTCCTTGAGAGTCCATTGCTTAATAATGTGGAATTTCTTTATTAGTTTTTCCTTTTATTAAGCTCAACTGGAAAATTAATTTTCCAAAGCGTTCAGAGACACAATGTCATCCATGAGTTGAATTGAAAAGCAAAGAATTTGATCTTTTTAACAGTTAAAGACATTTAGCATAATAATTTGGAACACACTGTAGGGTGTGTGTGTATGTGTGCGTGTGTGTGGTTGCGTGTCTCTGTTAGTCTGGACATTACTTGGCTGTTACCTTTCCTTTTCATCTCTTTGTCCCACCCCTTCAGATGGCCCTCACTCCTGTCATCATTTGCCTCTTGTTGATGGCAGGCCTGGCCTCCCCCAATCCTACTGCTCCTCCTCTTCCTCCACGGGGCTGTGGCCCAGATGTGGACCCCCCCTACAGAGTGCTGTGTGACCTGGAGGCGGTCTGGGGTATTGTTCTGGAGGTGGTAGCATGTAGTGGTGGCCTCACCTCTCTGGCTCTGGCGGTTCTCCTGATCATCAAGCTGCGGGGGGTTTCCGACCCTTCGCGGCGCTCTGGCCTTGGCCCCCTCCTCCTGCTGCTGGGCACCCTCCTGGGGCTGTTTACCATCTCTTTGGCATTTCTGGTGGGGAAGACGCAGGTTCTTTGTGTGGTGCGCAGGGCCTTCTGGGGCCCCCTGTTCGCTTTGTGCTTTTCGAGCTTGCTAGTGCAGGGGGTCCGGCTCAAGAGGCTGGTAGGGGGCCAGCCGAGTCCTTCAGGAAGTGCCCTGGCAGCACTGGGTCTGGCTCTGGCTTTGGTTCAAGGAATCATCTCTGCTGAATGGGTTCTGCTGACTGTGGTTCGGGAAGGACACCCCGCTTGTGAGTACCCACCCTTGGACTTTGCCCTGACCTGCAGCTACACTTTGGGCCTGCTCCTCATTGCTATGGGCCTGTCTCTGACTGTGATTCTGTGTGAGGGCGAGCTGGCAGCAGACGGAGGGGATGACAGCGAGGAGGACAGAGAAGATGAGAATGATAGAGGGAGCTGGAAGTGTAACGCCATCTGGGTCTTCCTGTCCAGTCTGGCATCAGCGCTGCTGTGGGTGGGCTGGCTGGGATTTTACCTTTACGGCAGCCAGGTGTTGAGGGGAAGAGGAAATAGAGAGAGAGGAGGAGGAGGCAGGGATGCAAAGGTGTTGGATGAGCCTGCTCTGGCTGTAGCCCTGGTGGCCCAGGGCTGGATCCTGTTGCTGTTCCACGCCATTCCAGAGTCACGCCTGTGTCTCCGGAAACCTTCACCACCCGGCTCGGAGGACCTCTTTGACAGCAGCCAGAGATCTCCAGCCAGACAATATGGAGAGGAGCTCTCTGGACATTCCCACCCCTCCTTCCAGGAAAACCAGGCCTTCTCCATGGAGGAGCACAACTCAAGTAGGTGAAACACAGCATTTGTCTGAAAACTGTCTCAGAACCTAAATCTTTTATTTTACATCACATCAGCTGAGACTGAACATGCTGGCATTTGAGTGTCACACTGAGTGAGAAAAGCACACTGTTGCTAGGCAACTCCCAGCATAAATGGATGATGAGTTGTCCTGTAAAGGCGGAGATAGTTAAAAGCTGGAGGAACTTCACGGATCAGTTTTAGGACCAAAGGTTCAGTTAAATGCACCTACACTGGCAAATGTGTCTGTCAGCCTTAAATCAAACAGAAATATTAAAAACACATGAAGGAAAAGTGAAGTAAAAAATAAGCTGATTTTGGTTTTGTGAAGCCCTGTTTTTGTATTGAACTTTTCCCATCTGATCCATGTCCAAAGCCCTTCATCTCTTTTATAATCCATAGTAGGTCTGCTGTGACATTGTCCGTGAAAAACTGAACTGCCCTCCCTTTCAGAGGATGAAACCCACTTTTTCAGACCTGTGAAACTACTTGAATGAGTAGAAAACATTTCAAGAAACACTACTTTAAATCCAGATGCCATGACTCAGTGTAAATACATTACCTGGTGGAATGAGATCAGGGTTTTTCCCCCTCTTAAGCCCTTCTTTTAAAATTCAACAGTTTAATTAAAGTGGCATTTAATTTAAACTGTCATAAAGTTAAATTCCCAGTAGTTGTCACACATCTAGGTGTGTGAGATTTGCTCTCCCCATTTGACCCATCCCCTGGGGGAGTGGTGAGCGGCAGACCTGGATTTGAACTCACAACCTTGTGAGGACATTGGCTCTCGAGGCCTGAAATTTTAGAGCTGAAATGTAGATGCTCTTTTACGCTCTTTACTGTGCAGCAGCGGTGTGTGGTGAAGTTTGCGTCTTTGAGGTGTTAGTTGTGATAGGTAAACGCCTCCACTTGGGGGAGGAGCTCCCCAACCCCAGGAAAAAACACCTCTAAATGGTTGAGAACTATGGTCTCAGAATTGGAGGTGGTGATTCTCATTTCAGCTGCTGCACCCTGAAGCTCCTGATTTGAAAAGATTTTATTTGAGGATTGGAAGACATTTCAAAGGATTCACTTAGTCAGATCTTCTTCTTCTGTCCTTTTTCGTTTTAAAATCTCCAGCTCTTCGCTAATTTAACCATTTTCATATCTAAGCTTGTAGAAATTCCTTCTTTAACCTTTGTTCCCTTCCTTTCATAACAGTTCTTTGAACTATTGTGCTGTGAATGCTGATGGCAAACACAGAAGAAAAACTTTAATCCATCTCAAATCCATGCTTTTTAAGACTTTCAGCTACAAAGATCATGCTAACAGTCGAGTTGAAAGCATTTGACTTTTAAAAGGTCATCACAGTGTCTTACATTAAAACTCTCACCATTTTCAATGGATTTCAATGCCCAAAATGTTCAGGAGTTTAAAGACTCTGGCCTGCTTTTTTAAAAGCAGTTTGATTAGATAAGATTTTGTTTTCTGCCCAAAACCTATAAAGTCCAATTAAAAAATGTGTGCTTTAAAACTTTCCACTAGAAACATTTAAAGCTAATCACACACTGCTTGGATTTAACCTAGGCCTCCGAAATGCAACTTACCACGGCAGCCGCCCAGGCATCGCCTTCAGAGGCCACGTCTACCAGCCCACTGAGATGGCTTTGGTCATGAACGGTGGAACCGTAAGTTGGACAGAAACGTCTCTGGTTTAGCTAAAATACCTCAAAAATTTCTAATGCTCACCTTTCGTCTGCAGATGCCCACAGCCCCTATCACCTACACTGGACGGCGCTTATGGTAGCCAAAGAAGAGGATGGGAGCTGGACAGGAAACGCCCAGATGGCTGTGAAGAAGAAAGTGCTTTACTGTGTTTGTCATATGAATTCCTCACTTTTGACCAAACGTACATTTTCCCTGCGTCTGTTCTCAGAGGAGAAACCTGACGCAACTGCAGTTAGAGAGCCGCTCAGATCACCAAGCAGTGACACCATGAAACAAAAACTTGTAAACCAAAAAGCTAATCACACACTGCTTAGAAAAGCTTTTCTTATAAGTGCTTATGATTATGAACATGTGTTTAAAAAGCCATCGCTGTTTTTCTGACAGACAAGGTTAAAGATCCACATTCTTTATCAGTTATCACCTTCACTCTCACATCTAAAAGGATGTTCATGAACCAAGAATCAGATCAGAAGAAGCCAAATCCAGAACAATAATAAACTCAACTCCAGTAAACATCTCACCAAAACCACAGAGGACCGCATTTATGGAAACATCCTCATGCAGCTTATAGGATAGTCAAATCCAGTATTTTCTATCTGAAATGTAGCCCAACACAATCAAATTGGATTTGGTAAAAGAAAACCAGTGGTTGCTGTTGTCTGTGCCACTAAATAAAAATAAAATGATTGACCAAAGAGAGGAGGAGAACCAAAGGGAGGAGATGCTGTCAGCTCCATGTGGTTGAAGGAGAGCAAAACAGCCATAACGTGAATCTGAAGAAACAGGAATCATGCTGGGTAATGGTGGTGCCGTGAGGAGCTGCAGGAGTTTCTTTATAGATGAGAATCAGAGGGCACTTCTCTTCTTCCTGAAGAGATGGAGGATTTTAGCAGGCACTCCTCTTCAGTCCATGGGGTGTCTCAGAGAGGAGGAGACCTCAGCTTTAATGTTTTGCGTGTGCGGTGGCGTCTGTCATGTTGTGCTGCTGATGCGGCGTGCTAGTCTGCAGAATCAGCAACAACTTCAGCTTCAGAACCTCCCTAAAGCGTGAAAATGCACATACACATTTCTAAAGTGCTCCATAGAAAAATAAAAACCAGTAAGACTCCGCCCCCTTCTGGAAAGGGTGCTTCTTCTGCTCTGTAACCATCACATTCAAATGATTAAAAAACATTGACATTGTTTGCAAAGAAGATTCACACATTTTAGCATTCATTTTCAAATTAACTTCACTTTGCATTATTCTGATCAGTCCACAAATTCCAATGATGATAAATCCTTGTTTAACTTAAGGGGCTTAAGGAAAGCTAATATTTCATGTAATGTTTTTTTTTCTTTTTGCTTCATCAGAATATTTATTGTGAGGATGACGCATAAAATGAAGAGCAGCATCAAATCAGTGTTTTGACACAAGTGAATGTTCCATAATTATATGTTTCATGAAACTGCACTTTCCTCAAATCTGCCTCTAGTATATTGATGTAAATTAGCAGCAGACGCCCACGCAGCTGGTTTGTTGGCTGCATTTCAGGGTTGCCATGGCGACTGCAGACAGCAGGACACTTCCTGTCTCTGGTGCATTCAGAAGAATGAAATAAAGCCATGTAACTCTGGGATCGTCCCTCTACCACCAAACATGACAACCTTAAAAGACTGCAGGTCATTTGGAAGGCATGTATATTTTTGTTCAGAGGTACAAGCAAAACATTTCTACTTTTATTTATTTATACATTTCTCCTGCCTGTATGTAAGCTTAATGGGTGGGGCCAATTAGATGACCCCTCCCTCTCCTTTGAAACTTTCAACCATTGACTGTATAAGAGAACTGGACTGGGCAATCCCTCCCTGTCTTGTTCCAAACAGGAAGTACCTGCTTGCTCAAAGAAGCCAAATTTCATAGATTTCTCTTGAGAAATAAACAGATATCACTCAGTCATTCTTTTTCTCAGAAGAACCATTCTAGCTCTGATACATCTTTTTAACATGTTCCTGCTTATACTATTTTTCTTTTCATTACATTTTTTCTTCATCACAAGTTATTCAAGTTAAGTTGGCCAATCGGATGCCTTAATAAAAACATGTGGTGCCTCACCTGAAATGTTTGAAACGTTTGATTGACAGAGTCTCCTGAGCCCGCTTTCAGTGGAAGGGGTGTGTCTTTCCAACAAGCTCACTGGCTGACTGGTGACAGTAGTTGCCATAGAACTATTGACTCAGACAAACTCGGACCAATCACTAATTACTTACCTTGTCTGGGCCCAACTGGTGACGTCCAAATTGGGGAAAAATGGCGGCTGAATTGAATTCATTTCACTGGATCCAGATGTAAGGCATTGTCTATGGGTGACGTCCATTGACTGTAAAAGAAAGAACTGGACAGAGCGTGGCGTTACCCAAAGAAAATGCTTTACTTTGTTCCAACAAAATGAATTAAATTCAGTCGACTTCTTTCCGCAATACAGACTTCAACATATTGAAACCAGACGACGTTAGTAAGCGGTGATTGGTCCGAGTCGGCCTGAGTCAACATTTCTATGGCAACCACTGTCTAATCAGGAGTGAGCATACTGGAAAACCACACCTCTTCCACTGAAAGCAGGCTTGGGAGAATCTGTCAATCAAACATGTTGAATGTTCGAGGTGGGGGCTGGCGAGCATCACTTGCTTTTACTGGAGCATCTCATTGGTCAGTTTGTATCTTGAATAACTTGCCCTAAAAAAATATCAGAAAAAAATAAGATTAAGATAAGATTTTAGAAAGAGGAACCAGAGCAAGAACTGTTATTCAAGCATATAGAATGCCTGAGTAATAGCAGTTTATTTCTCTATAGAAGTCTATGGGATTTTGGCTTTCTGGAACCAGTGGGTACTTCCTGTTTGGAAAACAAGCAGGGGAGGGGTCACTCAGTCCAGTTCTCCTATACAAGCAATGGTGACTTCACATCCTGTAAACCCACAGTTTCACCTTTGCTTCCCCTTGACTTCATCTTTGTTTGACGCCCCCTTAAGGAGCTGTTTGTTCTCTTTTCCTTGTCAGGAGAACTTTCAGCAGATTTCAACCTGTGACGTTCAGGGCCCTTCAGTTTAAAAGGATTCTCTACTTGAGTTCATTGGGTTGATGAGCTGAGATAAAAGTTTAAGAAGCAATATGACAACCACTGCCATGGACCCTAAAGGTGCATTCACACCTAACGCGGTAACACGGTAGAATACACATCCAACATGGTGGATCGGAGTTCCTGAATTCTCATTCATTCATGTATCCCTTTCGGGGCAGCGAGGTTTCCAGAGCCCGTCCAGGCTACTGTTGGGCAAAGGCGAGTACACCCTGGTCAGTCTGTCGCAGCAGCTCGCTATGCCAGCTACTGGGAGACGAGCTGTCGGCCAAACAGAGATCCCTTGCGGAATGGAGAAACAGCCTGCTCGGGCCTCCTGAACTTTATGATGTTCTTTTCTTATTTTCATCAAGACCATCATAAAACTCCGGCGACAGGCTGGCGACCAGTCCAGGGGTGTCCCCTGCCTTCGCCCATGAGTGGCCGGGTTAGGCTCCGGCAGCCCCGTGACCCCGAAAGGGACAAAATGGTATAGAAAATGAATGAATGAACAATCATAAAAAAGGTCCCCTAATTTTATTCTTGTTCTTATTTTTGCTCTGTTGGGTTAATGCGGGACAGCGAGTCTTCAAACACGGACAGAGAGATTCAGAAACACAGCGGAAGCGCCGTCATCCAGACACAGCGGGACTGAAGCTCACTGTACAGAGAGAACCTCTAAATCAGGGGTGCTCACAGTTTTTTGGTATGTCAGCTACTTAAAACACATAAAATAATGTGACGTTTTTATTTTTAAGTGCTGTCACCACAAGAGCAATTACAAAGGAGTAGTGTTTGCTATTTGGTGACTGAATTGTACTTTTTTGTGGGAAGATGGTTTATGTATTTGTTTATTTTTGATGGCCCACAATCTACATGGAGACGTGATCACTGATGTTTTGGTAGAGCTCTTTGAAAAACAGAAAACTGACCTCTAAACATCATCCGTCTCTTCCATGCATTGTAAAGGAGATAAACACAGACACTGCTTCATTTAGTGATCAGCCTGTAAAAACATTAGCTGGTAGCTCCACATGCGGCCGGGGACGGCGAGCTTAGGGAACACATTTCTGGCTACGCGGTGAATTCCACGCAGATTGGCCGCGCAAATCGCGTTCGGTGTGAATGCCCCTTAACAGAAAGATCTGCTGTGTTGTGTGTTTGTTTTTCATAACTGGGTTTGCAGGTCTTGTTTTACAATCAGTCTTTTTAAGATAATGGCATATGAGACGTGAATTGCAGTCTGAGAAGACCTTCAGTTCAGTGTGACGTTCCCGTGATATTCTTCTTCAGCAGCTAGTTCACTTTTATAGCTTTCAAATGCATCATTCTTAAACCTGCCTCTGTGACCTGTGACCTCAGCATCAGAGTGGACGAACTAACGGGGTGGAAAACTCTCAGATTTTCCTCCCCCTCCAGCATTACTTTATATTTGAAGTGCTTCAAATGTTAATAAAGTTTTGTGAGTTCGAGCTGAAATTGTGTTGTGGTTTTTATTGGTTGTGTGGATGGTTGTGGCTGATGGCTAGGCACTTCCTCTGACTGCAGACTGTCAGCTGATGATGTGGCACAAAAAAAAAAGCTGATCAGAAGAACAAGATGTTCAGAAAACACCTGATGAATCCAGAGCGAGCCACAGAGGAGGAGCCAATCAGGATTCATTTTCCAGAAAGCTTCTGGATGTCTGCATGGAACTAAACTTCCTGAAAATTCATGAAAAAGCTGGAAGTTAGTGAGTTTTTGGTGCCTCCTGTTTTGAACCAAAATCCTTGCACATCAGAAAGATTCGACTCCTTAACTTCACAAATAAACTTTCCTGTCAAACCAACTTTTTTTGGCCAAAGTCAGACTAACTTCCTTTAGGCAAAACATAAAAGCATCACATCAGGAGGGCGTCTCTGTCTTTGGCCGAGGTTCAGATCATTTAGATGGTTTAGCATCCAGAGGTTTGGCATGTTTAGCATTTATAGAGGTTTAGCGTGGTTAGGTTCTTCTACTTGCTGTGGCCCTCTTTGGTTCTGCTGTGCAGCTCTTAGCTCCTTTTTCATTCTGGTCCAACAGACCAGAATGAAAAAGATTTATATAAATAACAAAAATCACATTAAAACACCATATCATTAAAACAAGCATATCTCTAATCATATTAGTCTGGTATTAGATCTACTCGACTACTCTGATTTGGTGCCTGATGATCGCTTTATTTTTTTCTTGGACTTTTATAAAAAGGCATTTGACACAATTGAACACCAATTTATTTTCAATTCTTTAAATGATTTGCCTTTGGAGAACTTTTTATAATGATGTTAGAACTCCAATGGTACCAGCTCTATTAAAATGAGACATGGCTCCACTCCTAGATTTGACCTAAAACAAGCCAAGGATGCCGCATCTCACCATATCGGTTTCTACTTTGCACTCAAATCCTTACAAACCATATCTCATCTAGTTATGTGCAGGGCATCACCATAGCTGATAAAGAACTCATCATTAGCCAACTGGCTGATGATACAACACTCTTTTTAAAAAAATCATCAAACCTTTGTAGCCATTAATCAATGGCTACAAAAGGACTTATCTTTAAGAGGTAGAGTACTGATAACAAAAGCAGAAGGATTGTCTAACTTATGCTGCCATCTGCTTACATCTTGAAAAAAAAAACACTTGTAAAGACATTGATCACATTCTTCTTAATTTTATATGGAAAAGTCAAACGCATTACATAAGAAAATATGGTATTATGAATTACTATGAATCATATGGACTCAATTTTCTGGACTTCATCAATCTCAATAATACCTTTAAAATTTAATGGCTAAAAATGTTCTTAAGAACCCCACTTCTATCTGGGACATAATACAATTTCAGATTTTCTCCCATTTTGGAGGCTTTAATATTTTTAAAACTGTAATTATAATTCCCCACAAAACTTTCATCCTTCCATAAGCAGGTCATCTCGGCGTGGAACCTCATTTACAAACATCATTTTTCACCACATCAGTACATCATCTGGAACAACATAGATCTTTTATGTAAAAATAGACACTTGGATACAGAATAGGATTCTACTGGTGGCTCAGCTATTCAATAAAGAGGGGATACTGCTTAATTATAAAAAATTCTTATCACAGTATAATTTACCTGTTATTCTACAAGAGTTTTCAGTGATGCAGAATGCTATACCCTCAGGAACATTAATGTTGTTGAAGAATACTGATACCTAATCAAATTACAATATTTGATCCAGTAGGAAGAATGTGCTTCTCTTATGGACATGGTACTAATATAAAAATATGCTGATTGTTCCAAAAACCTAAGTTCTCTCTCCCATTTGAATCAATTAGATCCAAGTATTAACTGGAAAGTAGTTTGGATGATCTCTCATAAATATTTAATAATAAATAAGGTCCATAAGATTTACTCTGTAAAACATTACATGACAACATTTTAAAAAGATGTGAATACTAAATGTACTTTCTGTGAAGATCACTCAGAGACTGTTACACATCTCTTTTAGTACTGTTTGTCCACACAGTAATTTTGGAAAGGCTTCAGTAGATTTATTATTTACCTATCTTCAAACACTTCTCCCTGAAATGGGAAAATATGCTACTTTGTTTTTTTTCAGAACCTCAAAAAAAAAAGCACAAGATTTATTTTTTTATATAATTAATTTCTTGACTCTTCTGGCAAAATTCTACAGATACGAATCAAATGTATCTTTTTGGTTTATTCGTTATATATATTATGTGTTTGTATTCATGAAAGCACAGATCATCAAACTGTAACCTAATATCCCGCTGGCACAGTGAATTTATCTCAATACGAAATAAACATTGAATAAAAAGCTGTCGACAGTCATTACTTTAACAGTAAAAACTCAATCATGGTCATCTTTGCAGGAAATAAAGTTTCGGGAAGTCTTTCCAGCAGTTTGCTTTCTCTCTCTGGAACACCTCATCTTAAATAACATATTTGTTTAAAAAAAAAACATCCTGCTGCTACATTGATATTAGCCTACCTTTTCAGACCGAGTTTTCCACATGACTCCATCATACATAAAACATTAGAAGAGCACCAGTTTCACATAAAAATATCTTTTTGTAATGTACAAATCAATTTAAACCGAATAAAACCACAAACCAGTAAAACTAAGCATAAACAATTCAGTGCTTAAAAATAATAAATAAATAAATAAAATAAAATAAAAAATGAAGCAAAAATAATTAAATACATGCTGCTCTTAGCCAGGAGATTCTCCACCTCCAGTCTCGTGTTTCCCTTTTTGACGGATGCTTATTAGGATCTGAAAAACAAAGAAATGATTCAATCACACCTGGTGACACTCCAAAGAACGCACTGTTTTGTTTTCTACATTCCTAATGAAAGGGGATGTCTCTCAGAAGTAAGATGGTCTGTCTATGTGGTTTGTGAAATTTAAGGCATTTCTTTGGTGATTTTGGTCAACTTTTCACTTGGAATTCACTTGAAGGACGCGGACCTCTAGCAGGAAGGGGGAAAAAACTACTTCCGGGTCAGGAAGGTAAAGTTGCATTCACGTGGAGTTTTGAATTGGACCAAGGTGAGAGCGGGTGAAAGAGCGTGAGTGGCTCAGCGCAGCCACAGAAACCTCTTTTGGGAGATATCAGATAGTTTTCTCCGCTCTGTAGGCCGGATGTCCGCGTGGCTTCGTCGTTAGCCGGTTAGCACGCACGAGCTGCGCGTTAGAAACGGTGCTAGAACCCGATTGTTTATTTAGTTCCATGTTTGGTTCGCTTCAGTCGCAGGCGGATTCCCTTCAAGACGTAGTTTTTGTGTCTGAAAAGTCTGCGTGGCGACGTAAAGAGGACATCACGATTGACCAGGTGAAACTGATTTGTGATGCACTTCCGCCCACATGAACGAGTGTTTCTGTTGTAGTTGGAGCGTGCCTGTGTTTTGATGCACCTCCAAAAGTGTGATCATAAACGTGACGCTCCTGACGCGTGTGGGAGGAGCTACCGTCAAACGTTTGTAACAGCATCAGTGCTGCAGAAGACAAGGATGATGTTGAGAGATCAGGTTCCGTCTCTCTGTGACCCACTGATGACTTGCAGTACCGCTTTAGTCCACAAAAGGAGAAACAAGTCAAATCAGAGGACCTTTGTATTATTGTTCCATTTCAAATAACATAAACATCATAAAGTTCAGAAAACCCTCACAATGATCAGCTTTTCCTCCATGTTGGTTTTGGATTCCAGCTGTTGATCACATCCTCAACACCTCACTGGTGAAGCAGAGCTCCTGATTGGTTGATTTAATGGGCAGGTATGCCAAAGTTCAGGTATTTGAGCTCTGGAAAGAGAGTTTTGGTTTGAGAATAGCACCATGCAGCCCCTACCTGAGCTCAAATTTCTGCCCTGACCAGCCTGTGAAGGACGCAGCACCACTCAGACTGATGATGTGTGCTGAAGCGTTTCACATGTGTGAGACTCACAGTCCAGATGACTCATATTTAAGACATCACCTTGATGAATGAGAACCTCCATCAGCATAGCTAGCCTGTGTTTATGCAGAAACCACTCAGAGAAGTTGCTGACATAAACCAGTCATGGATCCAGAATCTTTGACTTGCTGATTACTGTTTGTGTTAAAAAAAAACTTGTTGAAAACGTGCAGAGAACATACAAAAAACACTTGCACAAACATGCAGCGAGTGTGCAGACAACACGCTGACAGAAAGTGAATGTACTGAGGACAAGCTGAGAACATACGGAGAATGTTCGGGAACACACAGACAACTGTTAGGTTCAAATAACCGAAAACATTTCATTCTGCAAAAGAATGAAGACAGAGACAGTTAGGTTCATTTTACTTGCAAGGAGAGACGGAGAGGAGATGCCCCAACCGCCTCTGAGCACCCCCTTTCGGACTTTTACTATTTATTAAAATCTGTGAGTGTCCTAGTTAAAATCGGATATAGCTCTGAAGGAGGGGTGAAAGGAAAGGAAAAAACACAGCAGCACCTGTGGACAAGAGTTAGACATAGTTTGTAGGTTCTGCAAATGGATGACAAAAGATTTTAGAATATGTACAGTTCACCCTAACACAACGAACAAAGAATTCACCGAAAACATGAACACTAAAGAACTCTCCTGCAGGGTCGAATCTGCGGTTACTTATAAAAATGCAGAAAAGCGTCAATTTGTCTTGATTTGTGAATGGATGGAAATCTGCAGCAGCAGACGGTCAGGTCCTCCTCATTCCTGCTGCTTCTACATAGCCCTATTTCAGCGACAGGTATCAACGGGCTGCGTTTGCTTCATTCCCAGGTGTTAGCAAATATTCTGGATCAATAAATCTTTCAGGTTTAAAGGTTATCTTCTGGCTGCTCTCAGCTTTTCATGCTCCGATTCTTCTCAAACATGCCGCTCTGTGAGACAGATTCCGAGCTGGATGAAGGTCTCTGACCTACAGTGATTCCTTCTCCTTCGTCCTTTGCTGCAGGTGAAGAGATTGGACCTTCAGAAGGACATTGACCTGCAGTCTCAGCCCGAGCAGCCAGCCAGGCCTCCGGTTTGTGTTCTTCAGCTCCACCTGCACTTCCACACAAGTTTACTATTTACTTAGACTTTTTTTTTTTTTTGCCAAAAAAGGCCACATCTTCCTTTGCTGTGAGCCCAAAGGAGACGAAGATGGAGGAGAACAACTTCGAGACGAAGAAAAGACGTAACAAAAGACAAAAATGTCCCGGTGAAATCAAAAACTCCACTTCTGAAGACATAAACCATGCAGGTGAGGAAGAAGAGAAGAAAAGGAGAGCTGGAAAGACAGAAACAGAGGACGGAAGCAGTGAGCGGAGAAAAAAGAAGAGGAAGAATGGTAGCAAAAATAATGTTGAAGAGGACAATAAAGTTTTCAAGAAGGAGAAGAAGAAGATGTTGATGGAGGAAGTTGCTCAGGGTTTGTTAAATAAAGAGAAAAGAAAGAAAAAGAAACAGAAAAGAGAGACTTTTCCCAATGAAGAGGAAGAACATAAAAGCAAAGACACGCTAAAGAAAGCAAAGAAAAGACAAAAGCACATCTCATCTGAAGAAACAGAGCAAACTCAGGGCGACGCTACAGAGAAAAACAAACACAAGAAGGGGAAGAAGAAGGCTTTTAAACTGGAGCCAGAAGACGTGAACGAAGAAAAGGATGAAGAGCCTGAAACTAGAGAGAAAACCACGACAAAGTCCGTCAGGAAAAGAAAAAATAGTCCCTCTGAGGATGGTGTGATAGAGGAGAGGGAAACACCAACCAAAAAGAAGAAGAAAACTAAAACTAGAACAGAGGATGGTGAGACTCAGACCAAGGAGGTGAAGATGAAAAAGAGAAAAGACAAGAAGGAAAATGGGTCTGAAACAGCTGAAATGGAAGCGAAGACAGAAGAGGAAAGTGACCGACTTCACAAGAAGAAAAAAGACAAACTCACAGATACGGGAAATGGAGAGACAGAGTCCCAGAAGAAAAAAGAAAAGAACAGAGCAGCTCACGTGGAAAATTCAGAAGAGCCGATAAAGAAGACGAAGAAAGGAACTAAACTCAGAGCTGAGGTCGACTACGAAAATGGCAAGGAATCCAGGACAGAAGCAGCTGACGGCAGGAAAAGCACCAAGAAGGTGGGAGGGCTTCTGAACACGGACATATTAAAGAGCATCAAAGGGGAGTGGACGGACCCTAAGGTGAGCCCCCTCCACGTGTCATGGGTTTCATCCTCTCCCACCCTCTCCTGACCTTTCTCTCTTTTAGGACGTGGTTTTCCTGTCAGAGAAGAGCGGGAACATGGATGAGATCACCATTAACCAGGTGGGGAGGGGTCTCTGCTGCTCCTGGAACTGACCTTGAGTCAGCTGGTCCGGGTGAAAGCTCCCGTCTCCTCCCAGGAGATCTCAGACAGGTTGTCTGTTGACAGGTTGAACATCAGATGTTCAGGAGTTCAGTGGGACCATAGACACGTTCTGTCTGCCAGCTGCAGTGATGAATCCACTCAAGGTCGCACGGTTTCAAAAAACAGATTTCAATGGTTTTTAAAAGTAAACGAGAATCTCTTTTCTGCTACAACCCTGACTTCAAAATGTCATCACTGCCCCAGCGGGTGGATATAGGCAGTCTGCAGGTAAAGACCATACAACAGCATCGCCCGTATGTCATAAGTGCGTGGAACTTACTCTTATAAAAACTTCATGAGACATTTACCACATGCATGACAATGGTACATTCCATTTTCTTGATGTCCCTTGAGGTGACCGCACCAACCTCAAGGGAACTGCATGACACACCTGCACTTCTGTTAAGATGCGGCTGGTCGTCTCCAAGACCCTTCACGAGCCCGAACAACCCAGAAACCTGCGGCGCCCGTACGGGTCAAGCCCCCATATGGGTGCACGGGACTGAGGCATAACCAGCAGCAACATCCACTGTTCTCCTGTCTGCTGTTGGTGAAAGGCTAACAAACTAACCAGCTCAGTTAGCTGCTGATTCCTTTAGTTAAAGAAAGTACGAGTTTATGCCTTTTTTCTACAGAAAAATTACCAAAATGCATTTATCACAAATAAGGATGCTGGAACATACCAGAGGGAAGTTTCAGTTTGTGCAGAGCTGTTTCATCCAGAAGAAACTCGGCTGATCAAACTTCTTCAAGCCGGGAACAACTCGAACAGTTTAGCCGTCATGCCTTCAAATGCTGACTTTGTTTTTTTTTTCAGGAAAGAAGGCAAGCCTTACAGATGGAGGTTGAGAAGGCATCCCAACCCACGGTCAGTGTGGAGGCTTTTTTTGCACCCCCTCAGACTCTTTATAAATCCTTCTTCATAGTGAGACTGCAGCTGTTCTCGTTTTTCTACATTTGTTGGTGAAATTCTTATGAGTAGATAACGGTGTTGCCCCGGTGTTCCCATGATGCATCAGCCTCACCTGCAGACATGTGAAGTGATAAGCCCTGCCTTCATGTTTGTGCCAGCAGGAGCTGGGGCAGTGGAGCACCGCGCACTTTGACAGCTCCCAGCAGCAACAGAAGTTCCTGCGGCTCATGGGTGGGCTCAAAAGGGGCGTCAAGATTTCTGGGGCAACTTCTGGATCAGCCAACATGGCGATGGGGCAGACAGAGCAGCAGCAGCTGCAGCAAGGCCTGCTGGGAGAGTTCGAGCGAGCCCAGCTGCGCCGGATGGATTTTAACCAAAGGGGGGTGGGGCTTGGCTTCACACCGGCGTCCAATAAAAAGTTTTCCATTGACATCAATGCATGCCGATCAGTCCGCTTCGATGACTGATCGCTTCACAGTTGACCTGAGGTTTGCTCATCCTGGAGGGGGCCATGTTCCTTTGACCTTTGAGTTTTTAATAATTTTTTTAATAACCACAAATGTTTTTCCAAAAATATTTTGGAGAATTTAGAACATAAACAATTCCGGTCTGGGGTTGGTGATGACTTCAGCCCATTTTGGAAGCCAATGTTTGGAACGCCATGGCGTCACTTTGCTGCTTACATAATAAAGTTGGAAAAACTTTAATTTTTAATAGAATCCGTGTCACAAGTTATGAATTTCATTTTTCATAGTTCTTCTGATTTTTATAGCCATGTGCCATAACCCCATTAACTCTGAAGCAGGCCTCACCGCGAGCTTTTCTTCTAACATCTGGACTGGTTCAAAGACCAGAACTTAAAATGATCTGATAATTGAACTTTCAGGACCATGAAGACACTTCAGTGAAAATCGGGTTTTTAACATGTTCTTGTGGAGGACATTTAAAAAGAAAATGAACCTTAAAAATGCATTTGACAGTACCCGCTGGCAGCAGAGCAAACTGCTTCAGTCGTCTCATGTTTTTGTGGAACAATGAGGGAAACAGACTCAAGGAAAGACTCAGATCTCCTGCTGTAACAAAAGAGGTTCTGCTCTGGAGAACCTCAGGAGATACTAGTGGCTTTCAGGACTCACCCTCTGCTGCCTCTGCTCAGGAAAGAACTCTCATAATCACGTTTGTTTTGGTTTTATTTCATGTTCCAGAGGACTACAGGGACAGAAACAATACGTTCTGGAGTCACACAAAACAAAATCATCCAACTTCACATAACACTGTAGGCAGATCAGCAGGAGCGCTGAGATGCTTCCTGCAGGAGAAGCGGGCTGGATCAGCATCTGTTCCTGAACAGCTCATCTTCAGAGTCCAGGAGACATGACCCCACTCCCAGAATTCAGAGCAGATGTTCCATCCGAGCCTCGATAACATTTTATCCTCCAGCAGAAACGATGAAGACCGAGAGAGCAGCCCCACCCTGAAAACAGAAAAAGGCAGAACCCCCACCGGCCTCTGGACTTCTGCTTTCACACAGGACAAGATGCTGCCTGGGGGAGGGGGGGGTTGTTTTTAAAGGTAGTAGTTGTGTGGTCCAGGCGCAGAGGGGTGGTGGAGGATCCTCACGCCTCCAGATACTCGGGCTGGACTCGTGCCACTTTACGGAACTCCTTGGTGTGCGTCTGTGGACACTGCATCTCACACCAGTTGATGGGAACCATCTGAGCTCGGGCTGTGGAGACCCCAGAGCCCCCGCCAAAGTGTGAGCACATATGAAGAGTAATGCTGTGTGGGTGTGTGGAGATTTACAAACATGTGATCAAAAGTTTATGTCAAAGAAGGAACTCGCGCCATCGCTGAAAAGGTTTAGAGTAAGAAACACGCCAGCATGAAAGGGTTAACTGCAGACACTTTAGCTCTGA
>BSAI01000009.1:885369-952250 GCA_036245035.1 Adrianichthys oophorus | reverse complement strand
GTCCCCGGGTCTAAAACTTCTGTGCATCTCCACCTAAACAAAGCTCAACGTTAGACCATCAGGAGCAGATGGCGTTGGGCCAGACAGATCTTGCTCACCTTATCTTTCTCTGTGGCGCGAACGTCTTCTTTCCTGAACACACAGAAGAGCATCAGAGAGCACTGCTACAGTCACATCTGCTGCATCCGCTCTGCCTCACCTGATGGTTCCTCTGAACAGGTCCTTCAGCGGCGTGGAACCCACATACAGGATGTGCACTTTGGCGAACCTGGAGTTGATGCTCGTCACCTGTCACATGACACCGCAGGTTTTTAAAGATCTGACAGTTAAAATGTTCATTGATGTCCCTGAGGCACCTCACGCCTTCAGACCAGAAGCTTCTGGGATTCTCTGTTTGCTCCGACAAAAGAGACTTCCAAGAAAAACTTCTAACCAACTCTTTGGAAAAGATCTTCTGACCTGCAATTTGTTTTCAGAGAAAACAAATTTTGGTTTTGGAGAAACCTGTGATTACTAAAATGGTGAAATTTTAAATAAAGGTTTTCTCTTATAGAATCAGTCAAAATCGCAGTTAATCAATGTAAGCTAATATTTTTCCCATCTTATTTCTATATGAAGCAAAAATTAAATGCACACTTGCGCTCCTATCTGTTCTATGACAAATACATCTCTTTGACTCTGAATGCCTCGCTGTGGTTAAACAACAGACACAGTAAAGGTGTCAAACTGTGCCGCTGAATGCAATCCAAAAGTGGTTCCACTTTAAAAGTGGAACCACTTAAGAAAAGAAGTGAGTCTACAGCTCTGAATATAATTATGGATGTCTTATTCTTTTTAGAATAGGACCAGGTATTTTATTTCTGATTTTAAGAAAACAAGCAAGAACACAGAACATATTTGTCACACGTTTTTAGGTTGACATTTTTTCACAGTATGGACTTTGCCATTTTTGAACCAGACAACGTTAGTAAGAGGCGATTGGTTCGAGTCGGTCTGAGTAATCATTTTTTGTAACAACCACTCTCACTAATCATGATGAGTAAGCTTGTTGGAAAGCCACACCCCTTCCACTGAAATCAGGCTCAGGAGCATCTGTCAATCAAATCTTTCAAACGTTGGAGGTGGGGGCCAGCAGGCACCACACGCTTTTACTGAGGCTTCTGATTGGTCAGTTTATAACTTGAATAACTAGTGATCAAGAAAATCCATGAAAAAAGAGGATTATCAAAGAGATACCAGAGTAAGAATGATTATTCTAGCAAACAGAATGACGGAGTAATAGTTGCTTATTTCTCTATAGAAGTCTAAAGGATTTTGGCTTTCTGAGACCAGCTGGTACTTCCTAACTGGAATGCCATGGGGGAGAGATCACTCAGTCCAGTTCTTTCTATACAGTCAATGAGAGAGGGATACTCTGTCCAGTTATGATAGACTGTCAATTGTTCCAACTGGCCGTCATCCTACCTTACAGGTGACAATGGCGCCCACATCTGGCAGCAGCTGGACTTCTGTTTCTCGGACCACAGAGATCACAGGTAACTGCAAAACACCACAAACACGCACGAGAAATACTTTTTACCAGACTCTTCATCACAGTGTTTCATCACAAACCCTGATCTGGATCAGAGAGTGGATGGAGTCAGATCTACAGTTTGTCCCCAAAATTTGAAAAGGGTCAACAAAATAACCCCTGCTCTTTCTTTAAGGGAAACATTTCCCCTTAACTTTCCCCTCAACTGCAGACTCAGAAGATGTGAATCTCATGTCAACTTTGCCAGATGTGCCCCATCTCACCTGCTCCCCCTCATTCTTCCTCAGCACATAGCCTGCAAGAGAGGAGTAGATGTAGCCGTGCCGCTGATAGACTCCGGTGCCCATGATGCAGTCCTCCACGCTGCACAGTTTGTCGCCTGAGGGGAAGACGCACATGGTCAGAATGAAGGCGGGGCTTCCTGCCAAACCACAGTCCAGAGTTTTATCAGTTTTTCAGAGATGATTACCTGATTGGATGTGGATAGTAAATTTATTGATGTAGATTTTTTTTCTGCGGTTACTTTAAATGACAAAAAAACGACATTTAGGGATCTTTATTGTAACGGATTATTTAAAAAGTTCCTTAGGATGAGTTTTTCAGTTTAACAATAAATGCTTTGCCATTTCATTGTTCAAAGTATCAAAACGACACTTTTCTAACGATACTTTGAATCTATCCAATTGGTAAATACCATTTAGTACCTTTAAATGTACTTCTCTGTCTTTAGGTGTGTTTATACAGTTTGTTCTAAAAAAAAATATGAATGAGGATGAACTGTTGTACAAAGACAGTAAAATTGAACTAACTGCTTGAATTGATCTGCTGATGCATGCTAGCATGACGCGGCAGAGAGTGAACTTTCAGTAGTCAATATTCTAACATCTGTAAAACTCCTAAGGATCGGCTTAATAGTTCTCGGGGGTGGGTAAAAGTGACAGTCCTTCATCACGTGACGAGCCTTCCCCACCTTCTCACGTGTCTCAGAGCTCGAATAAATGCGGCGAGCACGCGCCCAGACGAAGTTTAAAAACGTAAAAAGTGAACACACAAACGCAAATCTAGGGCTTTACCACCTAAAAAACGCGTGTGTAAAACAAGTTAAATCCCGCTGCGCGCGTGGCTGCTAATTCGCGGGTTACGCCGCTGGGGACAATTATACGTTATTTTCCGACGTCCCAGCGACAGATTCACAACCGGGATCAACACAAAAAAAAAAAAACACAAAGTCGCTGACAAACACCCGAAAGCGGGTTTCACGGAGACTTACCTGGAACACACAGCCTCGTGGGAGACATGTTTGCGGAAGACACGGACTACTCAATTGGCTCCCGGCAAGGGCGCGAGGCGACTCTGATTGGTTGAGTCACAGCGAGAGGGCGTGTCCTAAGGAGGTGCGCATGGGTATCAAACCCAGTGTAGCAGTAAACAATCAATTTAACTTCGATGTATAACTTTAATAGACCATGTTTTATTCAGTTTGATAAAACTTTATTCTTGAAGTAGGCTGCATAAAAAGAAGCTCTTAAAAACTGATACCCCAACCCCCCATCCCCAGATAATTCCCTTTTGAGTTTGGTTGTCAAGCTTAAGTTAAGATTTTTTTGGTAAATGACAAATCCATAAATTCTGTCAAAACACAAGGACTTTGTTTTGCCCACAAATAGTAAAATTGCAAACGGCAACAACTCTGAACAAAATTTTTAATTTCCGTGAAAAATAAAGAATTTGTGCTTTGTCGCTTCATTTGTCATAGTATCACAATGACACTTTTGACCCTCTTGACCTTGCTTTACAGGTCAAATAGTCAGTTCTCATAAAGCTAATCATCTTCATTCCCTTGCTTACGATATTGCACACGAAACTGCTAAACATGGTGTCAAACATTTTGTGCATCCGTTTGAAAGTATTTTTATTTTATTTGTATTAACATGTTCATAGATAACTTTTTCTCAGGTGAAACTATTGACTGTATAAAGAGACCTGTACTAAGCGAGTTTGATGTCACCCATAGAACTTCCAGCAAACAAAATGAAGTTAAATCAGTCGCCTTTTTTCCACAAAATGGATGCTGGTATTTGGAGCCTAACGATGTCAGTAAGCAGCGATTGGTCTGATTCGCTCTGAATCAGTGTTTCTATGGCAAGTACCGTCGCTAATCATGAGTGAGTTTGATGGAAGCGTTCAAGGTGGGGGTCAGCAAGCACAAGCTTAAATTAGGCATCTAATTGGTCAGTTTATTACTGGAAAAACTTGCAATAAAGAAATAAAATAATCCATCTATTTTCTTAACCTGCTGTATCCCTTTTGGGGTCTTTGGGCTTCCAGAGCTTATAGGATGAGTAAGAACATGTATTTTTTTTAAAAAGGTAGCGGGGCAAGGATAGTTATTCTGACAAGTACAATGACTGAGTAATTATTGCTTATTTCTCAATAGAAGTTTATGGGATTTTGGCTTCCTGAAGCCAGCAGGTACTTCCTATTTGGAATGTGAGAGGGAGGCCTCACACAGTCCAGTTCTCTCATACAGTCAATGAGTGAACCTCATTAAACACTGATGAAAAGGGTGTGTAAACTATTTTTTGCAACCTTTGATAGGCTGCTCCTTCCCAGTCACACACAGTTGAATCTTTTGACTGTATTTAGTAAACTGAAAGAGCGAGTGAGACGTCCCCCATAAAAAATGCCTTACTTCCAGTTCCAACCAAATGACGTAAATTCAGTTGCCATTTTTCCTTGATGCAGACTTCAACATGTTAAAACCAGAAGTTAGTAAGCGGTGATGGGTTGGAGTCGTCTGAGTCATCGTTTCTATAGCAACCACTCTTGTTAATCAGGAGTGAGCTTGTTGAAAAGCTGCATCTCTTCCACTGAAAGCAGACTCAGAAAAATCTGTCAATCAAACGTTCGAGGTGGGGGCCAGCAGGCACCACATGCTTTTACTGAGGCAACTGATTGATCCATTTAGAATTTGAATAATTTGGGCTACAGCAAAAATTTAACAACAAAAAAAATTAGCGAGAGCATGTTAAGAATGTATAAGAGCAAAAATGTTTAGTCTGATAAATATAATAATTGAGAAATAGGTGTTTATTTCTCCATAGAAGTCTATAATTTTTGCCTCTTGGAGCCAGCAGGTACTTCCTATTTGGAATGTGAGGGTGGAGGGGGTCACTCGTTCCAGTTCACGTATACAGTCAATGGTTGAATCGCATGAATCCCCACTTTAAAGTATGTAAAAACTAAGACACAGGATTGGCATTAGATGCATGATGTACCTATAAAACTGCAATACACGGGAGGCCAGCCTTGTGGAAGAAGGGTGAGGATGAGTGGAGGAAGGGGACAAAACTAGGTAGGAAGAGGAAGGAGAGGTTAACCACAAAGTCCGATTGTTGATGAAGTCAGGGCTGCACTTGTGAATCATGCAGTAAATCATGGTCTCACAATGGCTGTGACTGGTCGAAGGGTGCATTTTGTTGAGAGAACTGGTGATCATGAAACAAACTAATTTGCTCTGCACTATTATGGCCATACAAAATGGCCTTTATAGACATTCATTCATTCATTTTCCAATCCGCTTTATCCCTTTCGGGGTCACGGGGTTGCCGGAGCCTAACCTGCTACTCAAGGGCGAAGGCAGGGGATACCCCTGGACTGGTCGCCAGTCTGTCGCAGGGGCCACAATCAAACAGCCATGCACACTCACATTCACACCCACGGACAATTTCGAGTAACCAATTAACCTGTGAAGGATATTTTTGGACGGTGGGAGGAAGCTGGAGTCCCCGGAGAAAACCCACGCATGCACGGGGAGAACATGCAAACTCCACACAGAAAGGGGGAGCCTTTATAGACAATGTTTCTGATTTATTTTAATTTGGGTCTCAGTTCTTCTGGATCCAGAAGGATTTAATCTTTTTAAAATTCCAATCATCTTTTGATCTATTTTCAAAGCATTTCAAAGCGGTCTTTTAATTACGATGACGCAGTTTTTGGCCAAAATAAAAAAACCTGTCATTTTGTAGGACATTGTTTTTGCAGTGCGGCTGTAGCTCATTAGAAATTCGCCTCAAGTTGTGGATGTGACTCTTGGTGCAGAGTAAGCCCGCCCCTGCTTCCCAACATCCATCTGTTTACACTCTCTCCCGCTAGCTTTCAGCCCCTCACACCCCCCTCCTAACGTTACCAGTGCAACAAAAATGGTGAGCAAAATTGGAATTATCCAGCGGTACAGTTTTGAGCAAGATACCAGCTCATACGAGGAAAACGAAGATGTACGTGTAGACGTCTACAAGTGTATGCATTGGAAAGGAGCGTAACAAGGAGCTTGTGTCTTGCCGATTGTAGCTTCTACGCCACTACTACAGGCTTTTTCAAATGGAATTTTGTTCTCTGCTCCTGATTAACAATGATTTAAATAAAGAAATTAAGTTTAAAACACAATTTAGGCTTAATTTATTAATAAATGTCCTCCATTATCAGAAAAATGCCACAAAAACTTGTTAAAACCACCAAAAACATCTTTTTCATTGAAGTCTTTAAGGAAGAAGTCAAAATACGTTTCTGTCAATACTATATCATTGTACTCGTAACAAGCTGATGGCAAGAAAAAAAAACATTCCTGAACATTTATCCAAAATTTTAAACTACTAATGAAATACTCAAGAAACCCCCTGACCCCAACTGGAAATAAGGGATAGAAATAAGTGAGGAACAGAAATGAAAGTCATGAGAGTCATGTTTATTAAACTCACTTACTGTGTTGTTGTTTTCTGAGCCAAAGTTCCTTGTTTTGCTGATGCAACTCTGTTGCCCTTTCTAGAACTAGAAGCTGAAATTCGTTATAATCCCGCATTAAAACCTCTGAAGTTTGCTTCACTTTTTTTCTCCCCTCAGGTATCATTGAGCCTCAGGAATTTGGTAACCCATTGAGAGGGTCTTTGTGTACATCCTACGGCCAGAACCGTCTTCTGATTGCCGTGGAGAGTGCAGCCGCTCAGACAGTTGTGGCATCTTAAAAAAACACCACCGGCTGCACAGAGGCAGTAAACACGCACATTCAAAACATTCACAAATGTAAAAATAAAACATTTAACCAAATTACCAAGGCCCAGCACCAAAACTGTTGTCAATGTGGGAAAAAAAACAGACAAAATGTTAAAGTCTTCAGTTTCAAAATTAATACGCCACCCAGGAGATGATGATGCTTCATCGTAGTGACCATGAATGAATCTTGTGCTCATCTTTAAATGCTCATAACTTTAGTGATATTTAATGAGGATGCTGTTTTGGGGAATATGAAGTAACATGGTTACATAAAACTAGAATTGCTCTATAGTCTAGATAAAAATGCTTGAGCGTGTCTTAAACAACTGACCTTTGACTTCTCAAAGTAGTAAATTATTATTTGGGTTTTCTTCACTCTCGCGTGATCACCGTAGGTGAAACGAGACTTTAAAAAAAAAAACATGAGGGGTGTAGGAGCCCTCGAAAGCTGATTGGTCAGGGATAAAAACAGTTTAGGTGGTCCCGCCTTATCCCGGAAGTTGAGAGTCATCTGATTTTCGGCGTTAGCTGCGGTCCGTGCTAACCAGCAAAACAAAACAAAACATCCGCCCGCTCCGTTTACTTTTAAACGTTCTGACGGGAGGACGACGCCTCCCCCCTCGGCTCAGTCATGGATGAGACGAGTCCGCTCGTCTCTCCGATCCGAGACTCCGGAGACTTCAGCTACTGCCCTACGGAGCCCACCAGCCCGCGGGGAGCGTTTGGAAACACACCGGGCTCCGTGGTGCGCCTCCCGGCTGGCAGCCCGGGGCGCAGCCGGGAGAGGCAGCCGCTACTGGACCGGGGGAACGCGCAGCGGGAACCGCATAGGAACGAGTTCCCAGAAGACCCTGAGTTCAGGGAGATCATCCGTAAGGCCGAGCAGGCTATTGAGGAGGGCATCTATCCGGAGAGGATCTACCAGGGCTCCAGCGGGAGCTACTTTGTTAAAGACGCTCAGGGGGTAAGAAGACCTTAACCCAGGTGTCAGAAAGTTTACAATTCGTGAAATTCTAGCTTATTTCTTCAACTCAACTCCAGCTGGTTGTGCTTTGCCGCAGCTGCGTCTGCTTTACGGCAGCTCAGCAGGCAGACATCGGCCTGGGCAGACTTTTCTCAGTCAAAGGATTGAAAAGCGCATCGTTACAAAGCACGTGAGATGTTGAGTTCGTTCCTGTCCAGCCTGGAGCTGTGGGAGGAGAACCTCTTTGAATTTAGCAGAGATTCAGATTGGTCATGTGACCCCCACCCCCGTTCATGAAGTTAGTCACTGCAGTCATGTGCTTTCTATGAGGAAATGATCAGGTCCCACAGTGTGTGTGTGTGGGGTGGGGGTGGGGGTGGGGTTGTAGCAGCACGATCATGTAGTTTAGCTTCAGTTCTTCATGTTTCTACAATATAACTAAAGCAGTGGTAAACGTTACAAGATGCAGGGTCATGGAAACCTCAATACTGTCATCGGTGGCTTTAAACCGTGGATGCTTTTATTTTGAAAAAATTAAAAAGGGCTTCAGAGGCTTTTTTGTTTTGTTTCACATCTCTTCAAAATAGAGCTCCATTCTGTTGTTACTTTGATTTCTGTGGCTGACTCTGCCCACTTCCTTTTCTCTCTTCTCACAGAAAATCATCGGGGTGTTCAAACCCAAAAACGAAGAGCCTTACGGTCAGCTCAATCCCAAATGGACCAAGTGGCTCCAGAAGCTGTGCTGTCCCTGCTGTTTTGGACGTGACTGTTTGGTTCTAAACCAAGGCTACCTGTCAGAGGCGGGAGCCAGCTTGGTTGATCAGAAGCTGGAGCTCAACATTGTTCCAAGGACCAAGGTACAGCTGCACACCCTCAAAGGCACTCACCAAAGGTTTGAACCCGTGTGATTGATCGAACCGTCACTCACTTTCAAACACACTCTGCCTTCAGCTGGACATTAATGTGTAAGCTTAAAGAGACACTAGTAAGAGGAGGTTGGGAATCTACTGGGGAGTTTAGCAAGTTTCTCCAGAAACAGCACAGGTTTCTGACTGTAAGAGTTTAATTTTTTAAAAATCTATAAATATGTCTGCTAATGAGTTAAAAGAAGGTGAAGACAATTTCTAAATAAAAATAAAATGGGTTGTAAATGCACCCCCTAAGAATTTGGGTTCTTTTTTGCTACTCTCCATCAGTCCAAATCAGCTTCAGTTTCTGCCATGGCAACACTGTCCTTCACCCGTGGTCACCAGTGTTTCTGTACTTACTGGTCCAGTGATGGATCTAGAGTGCCTCACATGCTGGTGTCAAAACATTCAAAAGAATCAGATTATCTGAAAAAAAATTGTTGTGAGTAGTGCTCAACCATTTTCCCACCGCCGGCTCGCCACGTTTTCCAAATCTGCACCTCTGACGGCCTGAAGTCACCACGACTCAACCTTGCGCTCCCCATCTGTATGGGCTCCTTAAGTCTCGGCCCTCATCCCATGGTCAGCGACCCTCTCTTCTATGACTGTGCTTCGTCTCCATATCCGTGTGCACCTGCAGGTTATTCCCTCACAAATGTGCAGCTCCAGTCACCAAAGAAAGCATCTGCTAGCACATGCTCCTCTCTTGTTTTGCCATATTTACTTACAAGCCTATAAATTATTTGGTTTTTGAAAGTAAATTGTTGCAGATAAGGACAAAATCAGCTGAGATTTGATTTAAGAGAATCTGAAATTTGCTGATTGCTGCTCTCTCCAGTGTCCCCGCTAGAGGTCACTGTATGGGAGCTGTGACTTTATTACGTGTGTTTGTAGTTAACTCTACCATGAATGTGCAGCACAAAGGAAGGCCTGATGTTGGGGGTGCTTTATGCTTCAGAAATTAAACTTCCATCAGAATGAGATATGACGGCCCTGTGACCACCCCCCACCCCCCCACCCCCCACCCCCAGGTGGTATATCTAGCGAGTGAGACCTTCAACTACAGCGCCATCGACCGGGTAAAATCCAGAGGAAAGAGGCTGGCTCTGGAGAAGGTTCCCAAAGTGGGACAGCGCTTCCACAGGATCGGGCTGCCTCCAAAGGTAAGCTCCTCAACTGCATGACCTTCATGCTCGGGGGTAAAGGACTGTGTTAAGTCATCAACGTTTGATGACACAGACGCATCAGGTTTATATGAAGGTGTTTATTGTCACAAAGACCCACACACGCAACATTAATAAAGGGCTGTTGAGCAGGACCTTCTAACAGAGAAGCAGACCAGAAGATCCTGGAAACTCCTCGTCATGCTGAGATCCAGGAAAAGGAACCAGATTGGAGCCACCAAGGCCCATCAGTCTGAAAGTTACCACAACATTTCTACAGATCTGTGATCAAAATACGGAAAAATCACAGAACAGAGGACTCTTGAGTGGAGAATAGCCAACTTGGAGAACATCTCAGATGCTCATGTCACACCTGTCTTCAGTAAGGGAGGTCATGATCTCACCGTTGGAAGCAGACAATGAGCAAAAAACATCAGAATATCTCATTTGATTCACTCTTCAATCTTTTGAGGAGGGAATAAAAGTTCCGTGAAGCTTTGGGTTCAGTTACATCTGTAGTAAAAATGTAGAGCTTCACATCAACAGTCAAACATGGTGGTGGAGGTGTAATTGTCTGGGACTGCTTCCTGTAGACGTGCTGTGGTAAATGAACTAAAGCTAAAGGAAAGCTGGATTCTGCAGGACAATTGACTAAAATCACAATGGGTTCTTCTCTGAAGCACAGGCCTTAGGGGGCAAATGCTCTTCCTCATTGGACTGCTGAGGTTTGCTCTTTTTTAAGAGTTTTGCAGAAAATGTGTTGGACTGCTTAATTGCAGAAGAAGTTTCTGCTTGTTGCTAAAACATTGCAGAAGATGAAAAAGTGAAAGTGCTGAAGTTAGTGCTGGATGATGCTCAAGGTTGCTCAAAGGAGGACAGATCAGTGTGAAGTGACAGGTGGTGAAGTAGACTGAGGGCTCAATGTTGACATGGGTTCTTCTGACCCGGTTCCAGGTGGGCTCCTTCCAGCTGTTTGTGGATGGCTACAAAGACGCAGACTTCTGGCTGAGGAAGTTTGAGGCCGATCCTCTACCGGAAAACACCAACCGGCAGCTGCAGTTGCAGTTTGAGCGGCTTGTGGTCCTGGACTACATCATCAGGAACACAGGTCAGTCCACACATCCAGACCGGCCCATATGGACCTTTGCCTCACAGGTGATGTTTTCATGTTTTCTGCAACAGACCGAGGAAATGACAACTGGCTGCTAAAGTACGACTGTCCCATGGATGCTGTTGGGAACAGGGTGAGGCGCACACACACATTCTCTTAGAGAACTACAGCTGCTTTTGTTGAGTCAAATGGAATTCTCTGACACAAGCGTGCACGCTCCTATACATGCATGAGCACATTCCCAACTAGTGTTTAATTTGGCCCAATTGGGACAGAAATGACCCACTGGGTTTTCAGAAAATTGAAATGACCTGATTCCGTTCAGAGAAATTATGGGTCATGATCATGCCGATAATGATGCTTCCTCTGCCGTGCTCTGAGCTGTGATCCCCCTGCAGGACACAGACTGGGTGGTGGTGAAGGACCCCGTCATTAAGCTGGCAGCTATAGACAACGGCCTGGCCTTTCCGCTCAAACACCCAGACTCATGGAGAGCCTGTGAGTCCCACTTTTCTGGACTCTTCTCTCTTTTAGATTGTTGTCATTTTCCCATGATGCATCATTTGAATGAACAAAGGCTCGGTGTCCCTTTTCCTCAGATCCGTTCTACTGGGCATGGCTGCCTCAAGCCAAAGTTCCTTTCTCGCAGGAAATCCAGGAGTTGGTTGTTCCCAAACTGTCTGACCCGAACTTCATCAAAGACTTGGAGGAGGACCTTTACGAGTTATTCAAGGCAAGTCATTTATGACACCATCTCAAGCTACGTTCACACCACCCTTGGTAACGAACACTCAAGCAACCACTTTCAATAAAGTCTATGTAAACACACGTAAATGCACTTTTGAGCTTCTGCGTTCAAAACATGTGTCTGTGAATGCTCAAAGAAAAGCAAACCAGCTGAACTTTGACCAATCGGACTTGGATTTGGTATTGAAGTATGGATGGCAGCCCTTTCAATTAATGGAAGTACCAACCGTTTGAAAATGTATCATGGGGAGAAATTAATACTTACAGTCTGTGCCCAGCCGGAATTATGACCCCAAGTCTTCATATTTTGGAATAGAGCTGGGATAAAAAAAATGCCAGGAGCAAGTTTTTTGAGATTTGCACCACTTTCCTTTCTCACCAAGCCTCTTTCAACTGTAGGTGGCGAACATGTGCAAGTATCAGGTAGCATCAATGTTAGCACCGTATGCTAAACGCGTTCAAGAATGTGCTTTTATTTTTTGAATGCGCGTCACATGCCAGGTGTGAAGGGAGCATTATGGTGATGGAGAGCTGTGTTTAAGCAACAGATGGGAGGTGTGATCTAACCTTCTCTTGTTCCCGCAGAAAGATCCTGGTTTTGACCGAGGACAGTTTCACAAGCAGGTGTCAGTTATGCGGGGGCAGGTGAGCGTATCTTCTGCTACTTTAGGTCCTTTCAGACCTCTGTTCTTTCAAGGCTTTGATCCAAAACCCCCCTTCCCCAGATTCTGAATCTTAACCAAGCCCTGAGAGACGGGAAAACGCCCCTCCAGCTGGTTCAGCTGCCCCCCGTGATCGTTGAGACGGCCAGGGCCCCGCAGAAGGCCAACAGTGAGTCGTACACACAAAGCTTCCAGAGCAGGAGACCCTTCTTCACCTGGTGGTAAAGGGGGACCTGGACCTGCACCTGGAGCGCTCCTGCTCCTCACATCCCTCCCCTGAAGGACTGCTTGGTACCGGGGAGGATGCTTCCCTGTCCACCTCTGTGCCTTGGGTGACTGGAAATGATGGCTAAAGGCGAGAGCCCCTCCCGAGGGACAAATGAGGCACGATGTTTCAGGCGCACTCTGCTCGCATCCACGTGCACAGAAGCCCCTCCGGTGTTTTAGGATGGGAGGTGTTGCATTCCATGCCTGTTGAGTTTTCCACACCCCTTTGCCTTGCATCCCTCCCGCTGAAAAGAACAGAAATATTTATTCTGGGTTGTTTCCCAGCATTCTTTGCTCTTCTAAACAGCCATGGTTGTTGATGCTGCAGGTCCCTGAGGGTCTTGTGCTAATTGAGTTTACTTAAGAAGTTTTTCTCACAGGTGAGTAATTGCTGCTGGAGCTTTTCTTCAGCCTCTCCTGCTGCACCCTGGTGATAAAATGTACGAGATGATGCACTGTATCATTTGTAATATTTAATGATAGAATATAATTAAATCTTATCCAACCAGAAGATTTGGGGTTTTTATTGTTTGCTAACATTAAGCACTCAGATATTTCTGAATTGTTCAAGTTTTTACCATCATCTCATTGGCTTTTGGAATCAAAATCCTGTATTTATCTCAGAGGGAAATTGAGATAAACACAGGGAAGGGAAGTTTTAGGATCTGTCACAGAGCTAACAATGCTGTCGTAAAGGTGACAAACGGCTGTCTGAATAAAACAAACTATTTGTTATAGAATGTGAGTCCTACTGTTGAAACAGCTGGTCATTTTAATCTACTAGAGCAGTTTCCCAACATGGTCCTCGGGGCACACTGTCCTGCTCATCAAGTCCTGCAGAAGCCTGATATTTGCACCCATCATAGGCGTGTGTGTTTGAGCTGGAATCTGGTACAATTGAAAAAGTGTAGGATAGTGCTCCCTGACGAGCAGGGTTGGGAAACATTATTAGAGGATTGGGTAGGCATCTGCAGTACTGCCTTTGAACTGTTCAAGTCTTACTTTGAAGATGGAAAGTATTTTGTTGAAATCAGTATCTCAAACCAAATGGCCTTGATCTATCGGGTCCCCCTGAGATGGGATCGCTTTAGTTTGAATTTGTACCATTTTTTTTCTGGGCCAGTTAATACACAAATGACTTAGATGTCACCGACAGCAGGAAAATATGGACAAGTGAACTTTGAGTCCTACAGATCTTTGAGTGGATGAAAAACAACTAGCAGTAGTATGTACAAAAACCAGCCAACTGATTTGGTTTATCTTTTATTATTGAAGATGTTTCACGTCTTCTCTGAAAGGCTTTGTCAATTCTGAAATACAATGGTACGAGTGCTGGTTTATATGCTTCTAGAAAGAAGGCGTTTTAAGACTTTACTTGGGGTTTTTTTATTTTGTGGATCCAGTTATTTTTTTTTCTGAATTTAAATACATGTAAAAAACATTACAATATTTCCTTGAGCTGGAAGTTAGAAATAGCTCAACGGTTCATTTATTTTAATACAAGTTTAGAGCTTTATTCCAAGAGTCAGTCCCTGTACTGTCACAGGCAAAATGTCTGGTTTACAAAGTTAGAGGATTTAAACCTTAGATATGTGGAGTTGGCATATTTAAGGTCTTTTCTACACACACGGGGCTACAGTACCAAATGATGACTAGCCAAAGCACATTGCAAAGTTACAGCTCAGTGCAGAAGCATAATTATGATGCAAGTGTAACAAAGTTAGCAGGGCTGAAATGCACATTATTAAATAAAACCAGTGCCAGAGGGGAGGGGTTGAGATGTCCATAGCTTTTTTACAGTCAATGGTCGCCTGTCCGATCGAGGCGCTCTGTGATCGTCTCATTTGGGCTTCATCTTTGAACGCTATCTGCTGTTTAGCCTGGATCAGACCGGACGCCGGTGTTCAGGAAGCGCTTGCGCAAAAATCTTCGCGAATAAAAGTGCAGTTTGATTCACACCCCCCTCACGCGGGGGGTCAGTGCTCCATCGGGGTTTCAGAAGGGAGACTGCGGTCATGTTGTTTCAGCAGGTCCTCCGCCCCCGCCGCGCTGCTGGAGCCGTCGGGACTCGCTAGCTTAGCCTCAGCTAGCTTTACAACCCCCCAGCATCTGAACGTGTCTGTGTTGGACCCCTTCTGCTCAGGGTAAGAGACCCCCTTGATGTTCAGCTCATGAAGTCGCAGCTTGAATGAACCGGGAGTCACGAAAACAAAATAAAACCGGAATGAGCGCGTTAGACACCAAACCTTCCTGGTTTGCGTCGAACCTGGAAACGGAAGGAGTGTACTTGGTCCGGACACATTCTTAGTAGAAATTTAGAGCGTTTTTAAATGAAGCACAACAGAAATGGAAACATTCAGGTTCCACATACACACTTAGGCTCGCACATTCTCCGGGAGGAGAATATCAACAAAACCTTTGGGGTGTGGTTTTTACTCAGTGTTGCCAGATAGAGTCTCGGTTTTTCAGCCTAAAATTCAGCTAAAAACTACCAGACCTAACAAAAAATACTTTAGAAGTTAATCAGTGCTTAACCATCCTGACAGTGTGGAACGTGTCTGAAATATTTACAATCATGCGAACCCAATATATTGGACAGATTTGTGTTTCATATCTCACTTCTGTACTCTTTTTAGAAACATGGCAGGTTCGTATTGGGCCAGAGAAGAATGTAAAATAGAAAGCAGTTTAGTATGACTCCCCAAAAAACCCAACGCTAATCCCACAGACAACCTATAACAGAGACAGAACCATGGACAATGTAAGGTCTCTCACACTCTCAAACACAGAATTTATGGAAGTTTGTTTTTTGGTCTTAATTCAAAGTAAAATGTAATTTGAAAACACATTTCAATATGCAGTTCAGGCTTGGAACGTGAATACATTTTCCTTTTTAGAATTCAATATTAACATTTTCAATTCAATGTGACAATAAAAACGTCAAATAAAATTCGATTCCATTTTAAATTGTCATGGGTTTTTGATGTCATTATTCAAATGACAATGCATTCTGAATAAACAATTCAATATGCAAAGGCGTTTTGCAACTGACTATACAATATTTAAAAATGACATTTAATTCATGGCTTGCTTCAAATTCATGTTATATTGTATTTATTAAATATATTGTATTGTTGACGTGAAGTCCAGAGAATAAGGTTCAATAAAATGCAAAAATATATCTATATAACTTGTAGTACAGTAATTATATATATATAAATATAAAAAACAATTTTACATTTAAACAAGTTATTTTTTTACCGTATAAGCTGAAATGACACAACTGACCAAACTGTCCTTCAAAGTAACTTTTTATTTTATCTTGTTTTTAAGTTATATTTCCTAAAGTCAATGAGTTTAAATTGGGTTTTGACAAAGGCTAGCCTGATCTCCAGTTGAGTATTTTTGGTCGGTTCTCATGGGATGTAAAGTTTTTGTGGTCTTGTTGCAGTGCTGGCATGGCAGTGCTCTCCTCTGGAACATGTCAGGATGCCCCTCAGGGCCCAGGGGGACAGGGCGAGCTGGTTCACTCATCAAAAGACACTCCTGGATCTGCAGACACCTTTGAGCTGGGCAGCCCCCGCTGTTCGCCAAACCTGGACCTCCTAAACATGGTTGTGTCTTACAAGAGGATGGCTGTGTTCCTGGAGCCACTGGTGGATGTGGTGGATGTGATTGGCTTCCTGCTCAGGTGTGTTTAGAGCTTCTGTCGTTGAGCTTGAGTATTTTGATTTTTCTTCATTGTCTTCCTTGTTTCCGTCCTCAGATGGAAGATGCCACTTTGCTCTCTTTCTGTTTGGATTTTTCTCAATATTTTCTTCTGCACTGTGTCTGAAGGTAAGAGGAGAATCCCCATCTTATTCATGTTCTGTAAAGAAGCAGTGTAACCTCACCACTCCTGTCAATGTCTCTACCCCCAGTTGGTTGGTTCACCTTGAGTATGATGGGGGTGTTACTCCCGGCTGCTTTGGGTTACCTGCAGGACAGGTGTGGCAGCAAACGTCCAGAGGACGAGCTCCAAAGGAGGCGCATTTACGCTGTGCAGCGCAGAGACTTGCAGACGGTGCAGCTGACCAAGCAAGAGGCCATGATGGAGGTCAAAGAGCTGTAAGAGGAGATCTGGTTTCATCCTGACTAGATCAATCTGTCACGTAGTTATTGCAGCCAGCTGTGCATGTTAGCATCTGTGCACATAGTTTCTGCCAGTCTTTCAGTCTAACTGTGCACGTGTGATTTCTCATTTAGGTTGAAACACTTGGATGACTCGCTGTCATCAGCATGCCAGTCTGCAGAATCTGTTTACAAGCTCCTGTACTGGGACGACCACTGCACTTCATCAAGGTAAACACACACACTCACTCAAACACACTAGCACACAAACACATGTTCACTAACAACACAAACTACACTAAACCAACGCTTTACAATAGTTCTAAATCACTTAATTCACAAAAATCCAGATAATCTGAACTGTTTGATGTCAAATTGTATTACGCTGCGTTGTGCCAAATTTGTACTTGCTGTCTCTCTTTTGACGTCAGATGTGCTGCTGGACGCTTGTCTAAAAATATCGTCATAAACTTGACTGTCTTGACGTGTGTTGGTGGAGCTGCCATCCAAAGTTTTAAGCCTCATTGCGACTGTACATCTCATTTACGATGGATGGAAGACACAGATGATGTTGAGAGATCAGGCTTATTTATTTATAAGAGAAACGGGCCAGAATGATTGAAGACTGCAGAATCCTGGTCAAACAGAACTGATAAAGCGCCCAGCGTTTGCTCCAGGTACCTAAGACACTTAATTGGAAAGAATCTAGACCAATCAGCACAAAGCATCTTGTCTGTGATTGGCTGTTTGGTGGTACAAACATCACATTCACAGAGTTGTGAACGCAAAATCAAAGATAGGAGCACGCGAGATGACAACCTGACAATCTGAAAACAGTTGTGTTACAAATGCAAAAATATATTTTGAAAGCAAAGAAAAAAGTTTTGAAAGCAAACATTTACTACTGTCATTTGCTACTTGGAAAATTTTGTTTTTACAACTGAACATTTTGTTTGCAAGTTAAGAAATTTTAAAATTGACCTTTGCTCTCAGTGTAACTTCACACAGAAGCTGCATCTGACAGGTTTCAGTTGTACTTTTGTCTCTATGACCCAGTTTGATGACTTGCAGGCATTAGTTTGAGAAGGAAAAAATAAGAATAAAAGCAGATGACTTTTGAATATTGTTTCCATGCAAAAAAATTTACAAAGAGTTCAGGAGGAGGATGATCAGATTCTCCTTACACACTCTTGCTGTGCGACCGCAGGGAAGAGAAAATCATGGAAGCACTGGAGCATCTGTTATAATTCAACCAAAACCTGTTAGTAGCTGCTACAGCAGGAGAGCCGGAAAGTGTCGGAAACATTTTCACTTTTGCTGTAACTCTTTAGGTTCTACGCTGGATTGCTGACGCTGTTATGTCTGCTGTACGTGGCCCCTGTGGGCTGGGTGTTGGCTGCACTCACCAGCGCCTCCTTCCTGTGGAACCGAGACTTTTGCAGAGGTCAGTCACCTCAGACTTAAACATGCTCAAGAGCAGCTCTCGGCAGCAGCAAAGGTCAGTTGGTCCTACGTTTTCTCTCTCCAGTTTTGTTGGACCTCCGTAGGCTGTTCCTGCGGGGGCAGAACCCATCCTCAGAAGGCGTGTGCGAAGAACGGGAGTCGGGGAGTCTGATGGAAAGGACTCCCACACCAACAAGTCTGGAGGTAGGCTGTACTTGTGTTGTCTGTTTGATTCTGTGATTGTTGACAGCTTTACAAAGGCGCTAGCGAGCACGTCCTCCCGGTACAGTAAAGGTTCACCTTTTACCGCAAGTCCTGCATCTGGATGATGCTGCTTTCAGCGGTACTTCTGCTCCTCCATGGAAGGAGAAATAAAAAAAAGTCTAATGAAAGGAATATTTTTTTATTCTTGTTTTAAAAGAAACATGAAAAAGTTTCATGAAGCTCAGAAGGAACATAAATGACAACTCTGAGCTGTTCCTCCACGTTGGTTTTGGACTTCAGCTGCTGACCATGAACACGTCACTACCAAAGTCAGAGTTCCTGATTGGCTAACACAAATATTTGTTAAAGTTCCAATGTTTTTCAACTCCAGAAAATGTGCGCAGTGAGAAGAAATTTTTGCTGGCCGCTCAAATTGCTCCACAGGATCTCTTGCTGCATCTTTACAGTAGCTGAACTTAAAAAATGTCCCCCCACCCATCCACGGTGACAGCAGCTTTATGAGACCCAGATGTCTCTGACAAATTAATTTTTTTTCCTTTTAAGCAGAGAAGGTTTTCCTCCTGAAAACAAGGATTTGTGTGTTTGTGAAACTCTAAATCTCTAGAGGTTGTTTTTCTTGTGTTCACATGTGTGATAACAGGACCTGTCTCCAGGAAGTGTGGAGGAAGCAGAGGAGGCTGAGCCAGATGATGAATTTAAGGATCCTATTGAGGTAATCATTAATCCGTCTGGAAGCTGAAACCAAATGTTTGAAGTTTCTGTGGTTCCTGTAGTTTTCTGCACCTGAGCTCCGGTAACTGTTAGGAGCGGAGCTCTTTGCTGCACCGTTGTTCTCCTTTACTTTAAGTGAGACTGTGCAGATTGGTGATTAATCTCCCATAACCTTCTGTCTGAGTCAGGATGTGTTCATGCTTTCTTTTCTATTTCTGCTGCAATCAGGAAAATTCAGTTTTGCTGCAGGTGAGTGACACCCCCCTGTGTAATTAGGAAACCAGTGCATGTCATCAGTTGTGTCAAAATCTATACATTTTGGTGTATTATTAAAAAAAAACTTCTGCCAGAAGTTTCTCTTCTTCACATAATACACCTTTTGCATGGTGATGTCAGACAAAATGGCCACATCGCTGCTATTGTGTAAAGTTACTTCCAGTTTACAGATTTAGACAGGCAAACCTGACAACTGAACTTTAACACAATTTTACGTAAATAATACAAGGTAACCTTACCAATTGTAATGGAAATGTGTACAATATTTTGATAAACGTCCTGCCAAACTGTACTTTGTTTTCCTCTCTTAGACCATTCACAAATCAAAATACAAATTTAAGTAATCCTCCAATATTTGAGGTTCTTTGGAAAATGTCGACCATTCATTTGAGCAGATTTTATTCTAGCGGTTTATTTTGGCTGATGTAATTTGCACATATTTTGAGTTTGAGTTTAAGCACAAAAACTGATGGAAATTCATGTAAGGTGCGACCAAGTTGCACATTTCTGCACGTCCACACACATTTTAAAACCGTCCAACACTAAATTTAGTTGTTTTTTTAAGGGGTATGTGTTGTTTTACGGGGTATTCTAAGGGGTAATTGTAAAAACAGGAACGGTTAGCATATGACACGGCGAATAAATTAAGTGTGGCCATTAAGCCACGTATTTTCAGCTTTCAAAATAAGAGCAGCCAAGAAAAAAAGTTCAGCATTGGCCATACATATATATCCATACATATTTTAGAAATGACGTGCAAATACTCACATATTTGTATATAAGAATTCATTTAAACCTTTTTTACCTTTATTTTCCCGCAGATTAGACACGGTTATGAGCAAAAGCAAAGAGGAGCAACGTTAAAATGTAATGCAACAGTATGATAAGACATGCTATGGTCTAATTTTTTCTCTGATTTTGTGAACATTGAAATTTAAGCAACTTTTACTGAGCAGAAAACATCTTTTGCAGCTCTACATCTCATACCCATTGTGGAACGCTATCTTTAGCATAAATTAGAAGAACAAAAATCTTAATTACCTTCATAATAAAAACAAATAGCCTTCAATGAAGTACTTGTAACCTCTGTCTAACTTTGACCAGATTGTCAGAGAGAAATGATCCACGACTCGTTCCATATTATCCATACGAATTTGGGGAAGTGACTGTGCAGTATTCTGGAGGCAGGGTTACTGACATTTGAATTTTGATTTGTGAATGATCTAAATGATGAATAAAAATACAGTTAGGTAGGACATTTATAAAATAAATAGTATACAAATTTCAGTTGCGATTGGTAAGCTAACCTTTTATTATTTACATAAAATTGTGCTAAACAGCGTTCAGTTGTCCGCCTTGCCAGTCTAGACTCGTAAACTGGAAGTAACATTACACAGTAGAGGAGCTGTCGCCATTTTGTCTGATGTCACATGAAAAGGGCCTATTCATGGTGTGTGTGAGCAGGAGGCGGAGCCTCCTCAGTCCCAGGGTGGGTCAGGTGATGCAGTGGTTTTTATTTGTGCTGGTGCAGATACTCCTGGGGTCATGACCCAGAGTTATATCAGAATGAACTATAGATGGACTAACATTTGACACTCTGCTTGTAGAGGAGTCCTGCATGATGATCCCTGACTCTGCTGTTACGGACTTTAACGTGCATCATGCTTTGCGTCCTGCGTTTTTTTAATATGCGCCTTCTTAGTGTGGCGTGCACGTGGAAACCACCTCTTTTCTGACTTCAGCGTTTGTAACTGTTAAACTGTACAATGATGGCAGACAGTTCTCTGTGACGCTCCTGAGGGGCTGCAGACTGAAAATGTGAGCGTACACAGCTTGCTTCCTCTGAAAAGTTCTGATGTGCAGATTACCTCTGTTTCCCTGTGAAATCCCATGATGCAACGGGGCTGAGTTTCTGTTCGGGGACGTTTTCATTGCTGATCATTTATCTTCTGACCAACGCCACTGCAAAAGTTTACTGCCTGGATTCTGAACCTTCAACTGACGTGTGTTGTCCTAATGGCTCGGCCTCCAGGTAGCACGGCTGTAAAGGATGAGTGTCGGCCTGTGTGGGACTCATTTAACTCTTTACCACCAAACATGAACTGGTTCTGGTTGGGTCTTAGCTGGTTCCACTTCGGTAGAATAAACTCCAGTCCACAAGATTTAGGATCTTCAAGTGTCTTTGCATTGGTTGTCAGATGAGGAGCTTAACCAACATTTAGTGTAAAGTGAGCAGATAAACTTTATCATTAGTCGTTACAGGAGGACTTCAGCCATTAATTCATAATCTCACAAGTTCTAACAAAATTGGTTCTATAATTTTAATAATTGAGATTTTTCTAACCAGCGACAGAAGAGAAAAGTGAAAGAAACATGTTTGTCTCTTCAAACTCAGCTTTCAGACTCCTGTGTTAAATAAAAAAGGACACTTGATTGGATGGGATCCAGACCAATCAGCATGAACCCTCTTGTCTGTGATTGGTTGGTTTCGAAGCACATTTCTAACACAGAGCTCAGAATGTAATACAAAGATAAAAACTGAGAAAAAGTGAGAGTCAGCAGAACATGTCTAAATGTGAAATAACACAATATTAGGCAGGTTTATGAAGGTCAAAATGAAAATTTGTATTTTTTTAACTAAAGAAAGAGATTTTGAAAACACAGAAGAGATTTCACACACTCAAAGATTTAATCATTTCTGTTATATTTTTTAAAGCTGAACATTTTGTTTGTAGTCTAAGAAATGTTTTTTAAATGGACTTGTTTTCGTTTTCATGACACAAACGTGACTTCAGTCCTTCAGTCTTCCACAGACTGACTAATATGAACATCAAATGTAAGTCAAAAATAAGCTAAGAAGAGCTGGAGCAGAACTGTCCTTGGGAACATCCAGGTTCCAAAACTTAGGAAAAAGTGCAAGGCCAAAGAAGCGGTGAACCAGAACTGAAACCAGCTCATGGAAATGAACCTTCAGTGAATGACTTTATTCTTGTGTGACTTTCCTTCTGTTTTGTTCTGGTCATCTGAAGGAGGCCCCGTTGGTCATGTTGGTAAGTAGACCACTGGGTCATGACTCATATTTGCAGAACATCGAGCACCATAGAAACATTCTGAATCTAGCATGAAAGCTGAGAAACTCCTGCTTTTAAGATGTGACTCTTTTTCAATTCTTCCCTGCTTTTAAAGACCCTTTCCAATGAAAATGGTCTTTTTAACATGGCCTTGTTGTATTTTTCTCATCATGGGGGACATATAGTATAGAATAATTTAAGATTAAAACTGTGTTTCTGAGTATTTCTTTATTCAAAATGTGGTGAATCAGGAGCAAATGAAAAAACTCCCTTTGAAAAAGCTCAGGTTTGTGATGGAGCAGCTGAAATGGGCGGGCCAAAGTCTCTCTGCTCTGCTCCTTTCCATTCTGATGCATCCACTTGCAAACAAATAGATCCATTTACACATTTGTTTTTCTCATCTGAGCTGGAATCTGGATCAAAACTGTACAGTTGGATAGCTCCAACATTGCTCGCCATTTTTGTTGCTCTGCTAATTTTATGTTAGGGTTGTAAGGGGCTGCAAGCTAGCGAGAGGGCATGTAAACAGATGTGTGACGGGAAGTGGGTGCAGCCATACAGCAGTCCCCCCCACAACTCTGAGGCAAATTTTTGCTGAACAGCAGAAAATTTGTCCTAGAAAACAACACTGGTTTTTTTATTTAGTCTAAAAACGGCATAATCATATTGAAAAGACCACTGGGAATGCTTTTACAATAGAACAAAAAATGATTTGAGTGGGACTTTAAGGGGAACATCAAAGAAAACCTTCTTAGAGAATCCTACAACAACTTTGTCCTAATACACACAAGCCTGCCCTGGACCCCCCCCCTCCAGTGTTTACTCAGAAACAGGCATCCACACTGTGTGACCACTTCATTGTGACCTTGTTTAACTTGCTCCGTCCCCCCAAAAGGAAGATGACGATGGACCTCTGGGGGCTCCAGAGTATGATGCCGCCCCTGAAAATGGTCTGCTGAGTCGAAACGAGCCGATTCGCACTAAAGTGTCAAAGCTGACTGAGAAACTGCGCAAACGTTACCCTACAACCAGCACAGGTAGGGGCGCTCCTCTTCCATTTGCTCTGGCAGAAGAGTCCGCTGAGGTTAATCGTCCCTTTGTGTCCACAGGGAACTGTTCCAGCTGCAGCACAGTCTTCTCTGTCCTGAAGAAGAGGGTGAGGAACACAAGCTTGTGCTCAGTTCAGGGCCGTATTATGGACTGGGCCGGTGGGGCCGGCGCCCTGGGGGGCCCCATAGCAATCCAGATGCCGATGCCAATTGCGATGCCAGAAGGCCTCTATTCTCTAGGATCTTATGACTACTCACACTGTTAGAGGGCATATCTGAGAGAGAAGGCTCACGACTGACTGAACTAAGGAGAAAATGTGTACATGGCTATGTTGACAAACACAAAGGGTACAGTTTCCAGATTGGGGCTAATGTGCAGTTCTGCTTAACTATGAAATAAGCTTCTGGTTGCAGAGCTGAAGTTGCATCAAAAAACTACGCATTTGACACTCAAGAGATGTGTTTTTTTTAAAGTCACCAGATTCACCTAAAAAGTCGTTAGATGAAATTTCAGCCAGAGATTACCAAAAGCCTCTAAATCTAGCAGCAAAGTTGCTAAACTGGCAACATTGGATACTGGTGGTATCATATATGGGCAGAGGGCCAACCAGGCCCTCATTAATGCTTTCCACCATTGTTTGAATCTACTACAAGCTCAACATGGAAGTTTGGAAGATTGCCCCTCGGAGTTGTCAATATTGCAACATGCGTACATGTCTGTGTACTTTGTGTTCACGTGTGCTGCCATGATTAACACCGACATAAAATACGCATGGCAACACATTCGGGCATAAAATGTGCACAAGGAAAGGATATCCTAGACCTAACGCTGGCCCCAGTAGACAGTTAGTAGAAGCTGGATGTATTTTCTATGAGAAGTGATTTCGTTCCAGCACAGTATTGTGTGTACACAATAGGACATGGTCCTTGGAGTGCATCCAAACTGTCATTGTGACACATACAAACATGCACAGGGAGACATTTTTTGAAGAGTCAGCTTTAAGTGTTACTGATTCAGTCTCCCAAGACTATTGACATGACATCCACCCCACAAAGAAGTGCAAATGTATGGCTGATGGAAGTGCTGAGCCAGGTGTTGAAATTAGTGGAAAAGAAAAATTTCGTATTGAAATGTTCGGACAAATTTGTGTCCTGTCTTAACCATCGGTTAATTGCATACACACATACACTTGACCAATCTTTTTCATGCTGTTTTCATGCCTGATATGTCCAACAGTGAGCTCACCTTTAGGGCTGCATCTCTTGTTGCAGCGTATCCCACTGATTTGATCATGAGCTTGGCAGATGAACTTGTTCAGTTCAAGTCATTCATTTCCGAAGAACAAAAATGCCCAAATCCAATGCTAAAGACCACGTTAAACTTGGATTTACAGTCCACTTTCCCATGTATTTACATAGCGCTCAGACTGTTTTTGACCCTGCCAATAAAAAACGGTGAATGGGAACGGACATTCTTCAGACTGGCTCGAATTCAAAATGAGCCCAGGATGAAAATGTGTCAAAGTCCATTGAATTCCCTCTCCCTTCTTGCAATAGAATCAGTTTGTTCGGCAGCTGAAGTTTGATGAGTTAGTGGACTACTTTACAAGAAGGAAGAGCAGAAAGAAACTTTTTTAGAATCCTTAGGTATGGTGGGTTAGAGCGCGCGCGGGGGGAGGGGTCCAAGTGTTGGTTGGGGGGGCTTTGCAAAACACTGGCCCCAGGGCCCAGACCCCCCATAATCCGGCCCTGGCTCAGTTGTGGAGTTTGTTGATCTTCTGTATTGTCATCAAACCTGTCTTTCCTTAGAGGAACTGCAGCAACTGTGGCAACAGCTTCTGTTCCCGATGCTGCTCCTTCAAGGTGTTCAGGTCCTGCATGGGGGCCACAGGTGAGAACGCTGCTAGTGTGATGAGATCAGCTTCATGTCTTCTTGGTGATCACGTCTTCTCACATAATCTTCTTCACGTCTTTTCAGCTCCAGAGGCTCAGAGAGAGACGGTGTTTGTGTGCGCTGCCTGCAACTCCTCCCTCATCAAGTCACAGTGAGCTCCAAGTCTTTTCCTCTCGAGAAACCCGCAGCTTCTCTGACGTTCTTACCGTTAACGTTCTTCCTTGAACACTTTTGGACCTGGAGAGTCTCAGAGGCAGGATTCACGAGAGACTGATCAAGAGATACATTCCCCTTTCTGAGCAGAGAGAAGTGAAGTTCCTGTGTGGAAGGTTGGTGTGAGGATGACCTGAAGGAACAGACCCTCCTCCGTCTGGGATGATGCAAGTCTCTGCTCAGAGCTTTTTGAAAACTGTTTAAGATTTGTTTTGCTTTTTCCTGCTGTCTTTGAATTTTAGGGATTTTAGTTTTCAGAGGAGATCGAACGCACAGCCATGGTGTTGCTGCTCGGCCTCAAATCTTTGTTTTACTGTAAGCTGATTGCTCAGGTGGTCCAGGATGTGTGAAGGTGGAATCTGAGGTTTCCTTACTAACTGGAACAGCTCGATTCACTGGATCAAAACCGTCTGTAACCTCCAGAACATTTATCCGGACTCCAAGGAATTAGATCCTGTTGGTCAAAATGTTTTAATTGCAATTCAGACAATATGATGATAATTGTTTGCTTTTATAGTGATCTTATGAATCCTTACTGTATACTTTGTTTAAACCTAAAGAAATTCAACATTTTTTGTTTGTTGTAGTTCTTTTGTCTGTATTTATTGACTTTATTTAATGGATGTTGAAATAAACTCTTCAGGTTTGTTTGTTTGAAAACTGGACAGTTTTCTTCTCTGTGTTGTAGAACTTCTGCTGGTTTTGTACTCTTGCAGGAGTTCCACCATTCAATACTGATGAAGGGACTTCACACCACTGTGTGAAAAGACAAATCTAGACGTTGGTGTTCACCTTTATAACTTTATTTAAAGTGCAGAAGCCCAGTAGGACATACATGACGAGGTTAACATTTAAAAGTTATTTGTTTGATGGACAGGGCAGTTGGGGAGTGTGTGTCGGGGTTTGAGATGGACACAATGAAGAGATGCTGCATGTCCATTAGGACTGCATCTATGCACTGTTTTTTCCCGCTTAAATTCAAAGTTGGATTAGATATTTATAAAGATCTACAAACTTGAAGCATTTGGTCTGGATGCCTCCCGGATGTCCTCCTGGCAGGTGTTTTGGTCATGTCCTACCAGCAAAGACCTACTAGCCTGGGAATGGCTCTGGATTCCTCCAGATGGCTCGTATCCACTCGGCAGGGATTTAGCCATGCAATAGTACAAAGATTTCTCAAATTTTCTGTTTGATAGTTTAAGAATAAAGCTCAGAGAAAAATGAGGCAATTTCCAAGTTTTCTCTAAACAGAACAGTCCATAAAAAAGTTAGAATGCAGAAAGAATACAGCACAGATGATTTAGTGCCTCTACTTAAGCTCTCTTTAGGACATTTACACATAGCAGTTGAAGCCTTGTCGCATGCACCCATACAGGGTGGTGACCCGCATCTGTCCGGGCCCATGGGGGGTCAGAGGACGGGGGCTGCATCTGAAAGGGAGTGTCTTGCAGTTTCCTTGAGGCTCGTACAGACACCTCAAGAGATGTCATGAAATGGAACGTTCAACTGTTGGCATGTGGTAAGTGTAATGTGAAGTATTTGTAAGGAAAAATGTAAGTTACAAGTACTCATGACAGGAGTGATGCTGTCATGTACACCACACTAGTTGTTAAAAAGGTGAGGGTGCTGGTTCATGCCATATAAATGTTCACTAGGGCCTGTCGCCTGCAGCAAGGCTTGATTGGTGGATTTTCTGATGTAATTCTAAGAATTAGTATAAGTAAATTAAAAAAAAAACACTTTCAATGGTAAAGGTGACTGCTGCACCGGTGTGATATGGTCTTAATAATAGGAAAAACAATCTCAAGATTCTCTGGATGTTGCATTGGATGGAGGATCATTGTGTGGAAGGTAGGCTTTTTGAATATGAACACTGGCCCTAGCCATGGCACGAACCACTCCAGGAGGCTGCACACACCATCTCCGGACTTGAAACCTGTTGAGCTGTCTGGGATGACTTGGACAGAGTGACCTTCAAGAGTCAAACATTTATTTCTGCAGAGGACTTTGTAATAGCTCTCTGGAGAAGATTTAGTTACTATTGTTTAAAAAAAATGCAGAAAGATCTGGTAAGGCAGGGCTGTCCAACCCTGGTCCTCAAGAGCCTCAACCCTGCCTGATTTCCAGCTCTCCTTGGACTGCTTGATGCTATCTACCTAAACCAGGTGTGGAATCACTTGAGTCAGCCAATCAGCAGAGAGATGGCCAAGGAGCGCTGGAAACCAGGATGGATTGTTGCCTTTGAGGACAAGGGTTGGCCGGCTCTGTGTTAAAGGAGGGAACTTTGATATATTAACGTTTAAATGAACAGTTTTGTCTATAAAATAATTCCAAGATTTTTCCGCTCGTCTATGTGTAAATTTCTTTCACAAAGCGACATTATGACGTCACTGAACAACGTGACGCAGCCGATCTGGACACTTCTCCTCGCGCGCTCTTAAATTGAACAGATTTTTTCTGCGCGTGCATGGTTGAGCTGACCCACATGAGGACTGACCGCGCGGGAGTACGCACGCTCGTGCGGGCGTTCAATGATGAATGGGGTGCACGTCACAGACCCCGCCCTCTCTCGACTGCCCGCCCATATGTCCCATCAAACCTAGTTGTGTGCGTGTAGGGCTCTTCTCCACGGACACGGATGGCAACATGGCGACAGAGGTAGGACAACCTTCGCGCGTGTCGTTTGGACTTGTTTCCATTTTTCGACAGTGCACGCGGACATTCGTCACGCGCGCGCGGCTCGGCTGCTGTGAAGCCTCTGTGCTCTTTTTTTTTTAACCATCTTCTCTTTGTATCTTCATTTCACCGGGTGTGTGCGTGCGCGTGCATGTGTGAAACAGCCTCGCGCTCGCCGTCTCTCCATGACCCTGTTCTTGCAGCTGTTGTGCTCGTGCGCCGCTCGTTAATCCCGCGAAGCAGTTCAGCACCACAGACAGAGGCCACGCCTCGCGCACGCGCAGACTGGAGAAGGCGCAACAGCGCGCACGTCTCCGCTTTCATGTTTATGGATCTGTGGTTGTGTCCGGGACCCGCGGGTCGATGCTGCTCCCGGGGGAGCGGGGAGCCTCTCATCAGCTCTCTGCTCTCCCCCCTCCATAGTTCCATAACCTGCAGGAGCTGAGACGCAGCGCTTCTCTGGCAAACAAAGTCTTCATCCAGAGGGACTACAGTGACGGAACAGCCTGCAGGTTCCAGACCAAGTTCCCCTCTGAGCTGGAAAGCAGGGTGAGCTGACACCCCCACCCTGCCCCCACCCTGCAAATGAGACACTCTTACAGAAAACGTAACAGAAAAGCAGTTTTGATTGTTGAAGCCGGTCCTGCTGGTAAACTGTAACCTGGCATCCTCAGGAGCAGTGGCGTACTTAGCAGTTTGGGGGCCCCAGGTGAGCAAAAACATGGAGCCCTCCGCAGGGGTTGCATTAATTAAAAAAATCCTTATGTAGGGTAAAACGTCAAATAACTTCCCTGCCTAAAAGCCTAACTTGACTAAGACCTAAAGTAGCTCCGCTTTAGGCAGCATCAATGTCAGAAATCCACATTTTTTGATTGGAATTTAAAAACTGAAATCACATTTTAAGACCCACTGCAATTAAAATGGTGTTTTTAAATATTTTAACATGTTTTTGTAGCATTTGTAGCAAATAATTTAAGATTAAAACTGCGTTTGAGTTTTTTTTTCTTTCTAAATTGTGTTGTTTCAGGAGCAGATGAAAACCCACAGTTTGAAAAAGCTCAGGTCAAACTCTCGCTGCTCCTCTCCATGGGGATGCATCCACTGGCAGAATCCAAAGTGGTAGGAAGGTCGTCCAGAGTAAAAGTTCCACAAAGATAGGTCCTCATCCCTCATTTAGGAAAAGAGCAGTCCAAATAATCCAGAAATCCAACAGGAAAGAAAAAACCTCCAGCAGCTCAGATCACAGGAAAAAAAGAAACGGAGAACAAAAATTCATACCAGTTGAACTTGAAGATAAACTCCAGGACACCACACACAGCTAATATATCAGAGAAAACCAGCTGGCTGTGGAGTGAGCTGAAACAGCGGTATATAAGCGGAGGTGACCAGATCCAGTTCTGTCCCCGTGTGTTAGACGGGTTTCTGCTTCTCAGCTTTGCAGAGGTTAGACTCAGCAAAATAAATTGAAAAAAGGTCAAACGTGCAAAGTGGGGGGCAGCAGGGAAGAACAGACACCCCCTTCCAAAGGAAGGGCATCCTTTTCACAGATTTGTAAGAAGCTAATGGAGAAAATGTTTAGGTTTCATAAAGTGTTTAGAGGAAACCTCCAGTGAAACAGGATTCAAGGATTGAATTTGGTTAAAATCTGATATTTAACTCTTTTTTTATAGAGCCCTGTAAAGAACAAAGCCATCACCACATCCTTAAAGTTATCTGCATGCTAACCACAAGACATCTGCCCGTTGTTATTTTGACTAAACGCTCTGTCTGGCTGTGCCTTTGAGTCCAGATCGAGCGGACGCTGTTTGAGGACACCGTGAAGACGCTGAACACCTTCTACACAGAGGCGGAGAAAATTGGGGGGCAATCGTACCTGGAGGGGTGCCTGGCCTGCGCCACGGCGTACCTCATCTTCCTCTGCATGGAAACCCGATACGAGAAGGTCAGGCTCTTGAGATTCTTCCGTGGCAGAAGAGATGAATGGCTGTGCTTCTGATTCTGCTCCCCCTTCCTGGTGACAGGTGCTGAAAAAGATAGCCAAGTACATTCAGGAGCAGAATGAAAAGATCTACGCTCCCAGAGGTCTGCTCATCACCGACCCCATAGAGAGAGGCATGCGGGTTGTATCCTGACCTGGTTGGTGGGGCAGGTGAACACTTCAGACACATCTGCTTCCTTGACGGCTCCCCACAGATTGAGGTTTCCATCTATGAGGACCGAGGCTCCAGTGGCTCCAGCTCCGGCAGCAGCTCGGTGTCTGGCAGCACAGCGCGATGAGCCGGCGCCGCCCCAGAGAAGCCGTCCCTACTCCCTCCCTGTGTGTGTGTGTGTGTTGAGGGGGGTCCATCACTCATCACAAGTCACATGGTCTGACCTGAAGTCATGACTTTTACATTTTAAAGTTTGTTGTGCTGCAGACTCTGCAGGAGGACTTTTTCCAGAAAAGTTGGAAGGTTTTTCAAAGTCTCTTGGTCAAATAGCTGCTCCTCCCTGGACCTGGTTTGGGTTCATGGTTCCTGCTTATTCAGGTTCACACCGAGGCTATTTCTTTTTCTCCTCCAAACACACAGATCTCACAGCATCTCCTCCCTTTGGTTTTCCTCCCATCTTTGGTCCATAGAAAGTCCTTCTGCATTCACAGTGAAGCGAACCGCACCAGAGTTCATTTTGTTCAGGCGAGTTTCTGCTATACCAGGAAGACCGTCAGAGGAAACCAGCTCTGGAGTGGACCAAAACCAAAGCAGGATCAGAAAAACATGCGTGGTTACGTGAGAGTTTTGACCGTGGAAGCGTGTCTTTGTTTACATCAACTATTCATTGGAAGCAGTCGCTCAAACCCACATTTCCGAGCCTGGTGTGAACGTAGCATCACATTCACCAGAAACATGAGTCCTCAGGTTGAAACCTCACAGAGGGTTCACACGTCTTTATGTTTTTGGACCTTTGTCAACATTTGTCATTCAACGCTTTTCAGAGTCTCACTGGTGAAGACTCAATCATCTCAGGACTTCACAAAGACTGGATATGTGTGGAAATCCATCAGATCAGATCTTGGATTTTCTAATATTGAATCATTGAACATTATTGAAATCTTCAGTTTTTCTGCATGAAGCAGAAGACAGACAGAAGCTTTATCTGCAGCTTTGTTCTGCATGGCAGAGCGCTCAGCAGCGCACTGTCCTCAGAGAATAGTTGGAGCTGTGTGAAGAGCATGTCCACATGTGAGCTTCAGCTCCTCTGGCATGAGGGAAGCAACGACTAAAGAAAACATCCCAACTTTTCTGGGGTCATCTTCAGGACCCCGGGACTGTTCTGAAGAAACAGCAGATCTGCAGCACATGGCAGAAACGGAGCAGAACCACCCTCCTCTTCATCACACGAACTTCATTAACATCAGATGAGCAGAGCGTTCCCTCCCTCAGCTGAAGGTCAGCAGATGAACTATCGGGTTTTTTTACTTTATGATGTAGCACATTTTTCCCAAGTCTTTGTCCCACACGTGAACCTCTGAGCTTCTGTTACTAATATGCAAAGAACCACTGCTCCTTATGGGGGGGTTGTCTTCCTGAATCCCAACTGTAGTTTGAAATAAAGAACAACAGCTGCTCAAAAATGACTTGCGTACATTTCTTATTTGGACTGAACAGAATAGAGAGGAGACAGAGGGACAGTGGGATATTAAAGATGGGGATAAGGGTACAAAATAAAGTGAGGGGCAAGGGGTGGTCAAAAAGTTTTATTAAAATGATTTTTAATAAAAAGGTGAGCTTGCACCTGTGCTCAGGTGAGTGTGTGTTCTACTGCAGATGATGATGGAATGCAGAAAGTAAGGCAAAAGAGGGGGAGCGTCCAATCATCCCACACTGAGATGCTTGCCAAAGGTGAGGCAGCAGTGCCCACACCCGCATGAAGAGGTCGATTAAGGAAATCTGCAGCCTTTGCGACCAAAACTTCAGCAACCCAAACCAGAGCCAAAAAGACAGCCGCAAGGGCCCCCAACACCAGAAACCAGGGGAGCGCAGGAGCAAGGAGGGTGCAGGCCTCAGCCCAGCCAGAGAACAGTCTCCCCGCTGCACCCAGACGAGCAGCACATCTCAACCGCAGGCACAAGGCAAGCCCCACAAGAAGCTGTCGTTGTGTGCATGTGCAGGGGAAAAAAGGTCAGTCACTGATTCTGCAAGTTGTTCCACCAAAAAAGGTGAGTTTGGTCTGTGATTGTCATCATACAAACACTTCAAAGAACTTTAAAACGCACAATGTAAAAAACATCCAGAAAACCACTTTCATTGTTTTTAAAGAATATATTTGTGTAGTAAAGTGCAGGTCCATATAAATATATATATTTTTAATATATATATATATATATTACAAAGGTTATTAATTATGGCCCGCAGCAGCAGGGTCCTGTCTGCAAGGACCGTATTGTTTTTACACGTACGAAAAGACCCAAAAACATACAAAAAGCCTTTAACCGACCTGAAGGAACAGGCCTTTAAGCCCACAGACCTGGCCAGTGTGTAGTACAAAAGAAAGTGCACGAACCCACACAGTCCTAGGCGCAAATTTCTATTCTTATACTTTAATACAAAACATTAAGGCACTAAACAGGTGGAATTGGTTTATTTCAAGCAATCAAAACTGGATAAACACAAATTAGTAGTTGAAGGGGTTCTCTGTGATGAGGTTTTGTTATTCCATTGTGAATTTGTTTCTAGGTTTTCTTCTCTAGTTCTTGTGTGTATTTGCTTTAGTCTCTGCTAATGATATTTGTTTTCTTCTTCATCTATGTATTTTTTCTTGCTGATTGAGAAGTTGGTTGTATTTCTGTTTGACAAGCATGTTTGAAAGCATGTCCTTGAATGCATCGTCTGCAGATTGTCTGCTTCTTGCACTCTTGTCATGGATGAACAAATGATTAAACTTTTATCTGGTTCTTCACCAAGACATAAAGGAAATGACTTTTAGAGAGCTGAGAGGATTTCCAGGAAGAACAACAAACTTGGTGTCCACAGGAGCTGCAACATAAAGCCGGCTTCAGGCAAAACCCTAACAAAGAAATAGCGTTCGACACAATAACCATCATCCCAAAGGCTCTTTCTCTCAGGTTTAAAGGACATGAACCAAAACAGGTTTTCAGGAACACAACCTTAGATTTATCTGAACCAAAAAAGTTCCAGATGAATTCTGAATTTCTGTTGAACTTCAATCAGAAGGTTCTGTCCCGTTCCTCAACATCCAACCTCTGTAAACATCTGAGGACAGAAAACGGACTCCTCCTTTGAACTTCTGGGGTCTCCAGGCTTTGATGTCAGCATGGAGGACGCAGAGACCATGAGCATCTGTGAGCGTCTAGGCTTTCGGTTACAGAGGTCTGCATGCAAACACCCCCTCCTTTGGAAAGAGAGCCTGTAGTTACAGGAGTTCATCAGGGTTGGGGGTCAGAGCAGCCGCTGTCAGCTCAGACCTGCAGCTGCAAATGATGCAGCGACACACAGCAGGGAAAACAAGGTACAGATGGAGGCCTGCAGCGGGGGGGCCCAGGAGTGATAGCCAAAGAAAAATGATGCTGCATGGGTGAAAGGGAGGGGGGGGAGAGAGAAAAGAACAGATGAAACATGGAAGGAATCGGAAACCTCCAGCATGATGGAGGCGCTGTTCAAGACAGAGAGATTACGGACTCTGCCCCCCAGCTCTTAAACTTTCCTCCCCCGCGTACATCAGGCTGGACGACAGCTGCACACACAGACTTGGTGCTTTTCAATAAAATCCAAACATGAGCGAGCACACATCATGACCTTTATTAAGCAGCTCGTTAATGGCAGTTAAATCAGGAGTGAAGGGGAGCGGAGAACATGGTACGGTCACAAGCTTCAGCGCCGGCCTCTGATCATGCACGCTCCTCAAACACCTGCAGCAAAGGAACGCATTTTAAAATAAAAGAATAAACCTGCGTGTGGGGGAGGAGCCACAGTCTCACCTGCACAGAAACCGTTCTCCACCGCAAAGCCGGAGCCGCACTGAAAGAAACAGGGACAGCAGGAACATGAGCAAGAGCAGACAGGCCCCGCCCTCAAAAGACACACCACCTTCACCTATGTAACTACCTGGGTGTCGTTCTCCAGCACAGGCAGCATCTCTCCACTCGGATAGGAGATTTCCACCACAGTTTTCATTTCTGCAGGCTGAAGGGCTCGGGCCAACATTGTGCCGTCGGGCCAGGACACCTGCAGAACCTTCACCTCATCCGTTCCTGCAAACAACAAAACATTTCAGAGGATATTAAACCACTGGGGTTCTGCTCCACACGAACTGTACCTGCAGCTTCACGCCTGTTTAACAACGTAAACTGTGCACACTTCTGGTTTCTTAATAAACAGAAACATGGACAGACTGATTGAACGTGCACGTTTGTTGCACTAAAACAGCAACTTCTTTTGAACAGATGCACACAGGTAAATAAAGAGAAAGAAATACAGATGAGTGAAAATGTAAGCCTTTCATTTGGAGCCTCGGTTCTGGTTCATAAACACAAAGAAAAGTCCACGAGGATCTCAGGCTTTACTTTACTTATGTTTCTGCAGTGCCACAAGAAGCACACAACTAAAATCAATAAAGTTTACCAACATGGAAGTCTGTAAAGTCTTTGCTGTGCCCAAGCTATGACATAACATCTAACTTCTAACACGGAGAAGGAGCCTATAATCCTAAATATAAAAACATTTATTTAGATGAACTTTAGTGATTCAAACCAGGAAAATTCAACTGCGCCAGAAGCTTACAACAAGAACGCTGCGTTCACACCAAATGCGATTTGCGCTGCGAGTTCACGTGCTCCGTCTCTGTTTAGACACGCTGCAAATTTGCTGCACATGCGGCAGGAACAAGCAAGAAAGAGAGCTACCGCCTAAAGTCCCCCCCCTCATTGATACATGGAACCATTGACTGTATATCTCATTTACAGTAAATGAGATTTACGAGTATGTGATATATATGAGTATATCTCAAACACAGTCAACACGTGGAAGACACAGGTGATGTTGGGAGATCAGTTAAACCAGGTCGAATGATGACCAATCAGGGACTAAGATTTTGGTGGTGATGTATGGATAGCGTCGCCTTTGATTCACACAAGGGCGAATCATTTGAACATTGATCATGGAGGAGAATTAATAATTGCAGTTTGTGCCCGACTGAAAGTAAAAGACACCAAATCTTTCATTCATCGGAACAGAGCTGTGAAAGGAAAAGCCTGGAGCAAGATTTACACCACTTCCACATTTTGGACCAAGATTCTTCCAACCGTAGGTGGCAGACATGTGCTAGTAAACAGTAAAAATAACAATAATAAGAAGAAGCCTCTCCTTACTTGCCCAGTGTGAACACCATGGGCTAAACACAGGTTCTTGAACATGCTTCAAATGTCCAATGTGTGCGTAACTTAAGAGTTGCTTTTCCAAAGTAATCCCCCACTATGCAATAATATGCTGCAGGACTCCTACATTCTTTATGTTACTTCCTTTGTAATAACTGCATACATAGAACTTAACAATGAGAAGAGAAAGACATGAATCACAAAGTATTTTAGATGACAACAGAGTATCATCTGACTACTAATCATGTTTTGATTTTTGTGAAGTAAAGGCACAGGAAGCACAATTGCAGGATAAACTGTCAACTTTAACTAAACTAAAATGAAGGTACAGACATTCTACTTGTTAAAAACACACACAAAGCCTGTCTGTGCAAAAACAAAACATACCCAAGCCAAAATGGGCAACAGGTTCCATCTCACACAGATACCCTGAACCCCCATCAATGATGCGGGTCAGAGCGCCACTCTGTGTGGTAAAGACAGTCACTTTGGCGCCGCGGGCAAACGCCCCGTGCTGTGTGCGAGGAATGACACGCAGCCAGTTGTTGGAAGAACCCTGAAAACACAGAATGTGTAGATCTGTTAACACAAACTGTGATGACTACCTGTGACGCACCTATTTGAGACAGCCGTGACTCGCAGGTGTGAGACACACCTGTCATGTCCACCCGTCACGCACCTGTGTGACTTTGAAGACTGAGATGGGCTGTTGAGCGCTCTCCCCGTGTGCCAGCAGCAGGTCCAGTTGTCCATCCCCGTCTAGATCAGTAACCGTGCCCCCTGTTCAGAACACACTGAGATTCACTTCTAAAGAAAGAAAGGTTGTATTGTAGTGTGTGTGTGTGTGTGTGTGTGTGTGTGTGTGTGTGTGTGGTGGTGTTGTATACCCGTTCCTCTGCCCTGTGGCTCAGCAGCTTCCCCCACATTGAGCTCCTCAATCACTGGGTCCTTGTTTGCTTTCCTGGACACCCTGCAGTCAAACACAACGTGCTAGCACATACCATGCTCTCCTATCACAGGGGTTCTCAAAGTGCGGCCCAGAATAATTTTTGTGGCCCTCAATAAATCCTAATTGATGGTTATTAAACCAGCTATACATTGCTTGGGAAAAAAAAAGTTTCATGGTTTCTGGAAATATCTACAGGGAAAAAAATGTAATTACACCCGCGTGTCAACAGTGCAGTGTATTAATTTCACCACTAGAGGGCAGACAACATTTTCTATCTCAGCACCTGAGAAAGGAAGGACCGTGACAACGGCAGTAGAAATGGAGTCACAGAGGAGGATAAGCGGGATTTGGAGAGAAAGAGCCAGAGCAGGGTCGTTTAAGGAAAAAACGTGTTGGTGAGGAGAAAAGGCGCTTTCAAGCTAAGTGGACAAATGCTTACTTTGTCGTACTTCATGGGCTGGATAAAGACGTGCCTGATTTGCAAGCAGGTAAATGCCACGCTCAAAGTGAATCGTCACTATGTTCCAAATCACAAGAACTATGACAAATTTACCAGTGAGGAGCGCAACAAAAAACTCCAACAACTAAAACGAGGTTATTCTGAACAGCAGATAATGTTTACAAAAATGGCAAAATCTAGTGAAACTGTGACAGAAGCTAGCTGCGTTGTGGCTTTGGAAATGGCCTGATGTTGTGCCAAGGTACGCTCCCCCTTCCATAATTTGTGTCCCCACTCTCAGGCATCATTGATTTGTTTGATAACATTCATATTTTCCCCCAGTGTTAAAAGAAAGTGGATGATTACGATATACTTTATTCTGGGAGTTTATTGTCAGATTTAATATTTTCCCATATATTCTGCGTAAAACAACCAGAGGGGGGCACAAATTCTGTCTGGCCGCTGCTGACCTAACCTGCCAGAATCTGTGCCCCCCCCAATAATTTGCTGTAGAAGCAACACTATTTATTACTTGTCCATTGTTAAATACTTCCATAACAAAGTCGCTTTCATAAATTGCGTTTCTTAGGCTAAATTTGCCAAAAAAGTTGTTGGTTTTTTTTACACAAAAAGCTGTCGTTTTATGTAGAATAGGTGGAAACAATATGCTAATATGACAATAAACTCCTCAAAGCCCCAGAATAAAGTAGATTGTGATCATGTACCTTCTTTAAATGCTTTTTGGGACAAAATATGAGTGTTACGAAACAAATCAACAATGCCTGAGAGCGGGGAAACACATTCTGGCAGGGGGAACGTACCTTGGCTTTACACCGGCATAGCAAGCCCTTCAGTGATGATGAGTTTGTAAAAGAATGCATGATGAAAGTAGCTCACATAGACATCACGCAGGTCTGTTATTGGCCAAAGTTGAGCTTATTTCTCAGCTACAATAATGTTTCAAATCTTGCTTGGTTTGTTCTTATGCTCTGTTAACTGTACACTTGACACTTGGTCATTGAAGTTATTGAAAACAACATTTTTCTGTTTATCCATGTTTTTCACCAAAATTGCCCCCAGTCTAATGTCGAGCTCTTAATTTGGCCCTCCGCTTCAAAAACTTTGAGAACCCCTGTCCTATCAGGAATAACCAGCTTGTGCAATTATTAAAAAACAAACCTGAACAGCCTGTTGGGGGCATATCCTCTGTAAGCGATGTTATTAAAGAACACCTCCAGCTCCTGGTCATTGTCAAAATCAGCAGCAATAACAGTGCGAACAGGTGAGGGTTGAGCAAATCCTCCCGTGGCAATATTCTGCACAACACAGCATTCAAGTCTCAATTTTTCATTACCATGTCTTTGTTATGCTGCAAACTTGGACGGATCTTACCCTAAATTTGGAGTCGCTGCTCTGCAGGTAAAGTCTGTGTGGGCCGTTCCAGTTACCGTAGACAATGTCGGTTTTTCCATCCCCGTTAAAGTCAGCCAGTGCTACTCCTCTGCCGTGCTGGAACTCATCTGTCACTCCTGTCACAAACACAGGAGCCACAATCACACCTTCAACAAGCTGACAAACGTTACATTTAGAACTCAACTGCAGTAAACACTGTTGAGTAAAAGTCTAATAATAGTTGGAAAGTAATCATTCCAATGATAAGGTTTATGGATGCTTTTTAACATATGAACTTCTGAACCTGAATTTGCCAAAGCTGCCTTCTCTTTCTCTTTTTCTCATCCTAAAATAGTCTCACCGGCTTGTCTGGCCATTTCCTCAAAAGTGCCGTCTCCCTTGTTCTTGAATAGGAAATTAGGTCCGTTCTCGTTGTCACAGAAAACGTCAGACCGTACCTGGTTTAGGATCGGTCCAACAACCACACCACGACCACCTTTGAAGCACATTAAAACTTGTTCAAAGCAGGGTCAAACCACAGGATAACTTTGGAGCTTGACCTCTGACCTGTGAGCTTCCTCACACCGGCCTCGGCCGCTACATCGGACAGAGCGATGACTCCACTTGAGACATTTCTGGCAGCTTCATCCATTTCTATGAGAACGTGGGGACCAACGCTGCCTCTGGCGTAGTTTGCAACATAGACTGCATAACGACCAGTTCCCTGCAGAAGAAAAAAGAGCATTTATCAAAACACACTGAAACTAACAGTGAGCCATTTTAAAAATCTGCCAAATCCATTTATCGGCACGCGTATAACGAAAGGGAGCGATTCAACATGTATCTCACGTTAAAACAACATAAAGAATATCTTTAATATATCAAACTATGTCCAATTTCATATAGATATTCAGATATTTTAAATCAAAACAATCAGCATTTTGAAACGTTTTAAATCTTTGCATTAAACTAAAATGAATGAACTTATTAAGGTATCTATCTTTCAACATATGTTATTAGTCAAACCAACATGTCAAAGCAAAATATTGCATTAACATGTCAATCAAAGATGATGAAAATATGTCAAAACAATTAACTGAATATGAGAACTGGACTGAGTAACCCCCCCCCCGGCGTTCCAAATAGGAAGTACCCTCTGGCTCCAATAAGTCAAAATCCCATAGACCTCTAAAGAGAAATAAACACCTATTACTCAGTCATTATACCTGTCATAATAACCATTCTTGTTTGTTTGTTGTTTGTTGGCATATCCTGTCAGGGGTCGCCACAGAGAATCAGCTTACACTGATCCGTACACTTGGTTTGGCAAAGAATTTTACGCCGGATGCCCTTCCTGGCACAGCTCTGTATTTTATGCGGGCAGGGGACCGGAACCGGGAGATCCAGATTTGGGGCCCCTCTGTGGCTACATAGTTAGGCAGTTGAGTAAAGGGTCTTGCCCAAGGACCCACACTAATGAAAGTTCACCGCGCCCCATTGAAAACAAACCCTGGTTTCCCATGGCTACTGAACTGACTTCAGTTGGCTGGAGCTGGAAGTCAGCCATCATCAATGGGTAACGTCACATTCACTCGGTTCAGTGCTCATATACAGTCAGTGGTTAAAACATGCCAAGTCATTCTATTGAAGCATTCAAAGATATGTCACACAACAAATATGTCAAAACATGTTCATCCAACACATCAAAATAATACATGAAAAAATTAAAAATTCAAATGTTGAATCTTCCTGTTCAAAAATCTTTAACCAACATGTCAAAACATCTTACATCGATTAAACCAAAATGCTCAATCAACATCTCAATCCATCACGTCAGTCAAGTCCAGAATAAAGCAGGTTTACCGACCTTCCTGTCCACACATGCAACTGAACGTCCTGCCATGCCATTAGCCACGCCACGGTTCACATTGACCTCATCGCTGAGCAGATCCTCGTAGCGGCCATTACGAAACTTGAAAAGTTTGTCTGAATAGGTTGCCTTCCCTAGAAAACATGTCATGTAAGGAAATATATCAGACAACAGAAAGAATATAGAAATGTTTGACACTCTTGGGAGGTGGTATGGGGAACTACCGGAGTACGCATTGTTAGTGTTCAAGAAGTAGATTTCCTCAAGTCCGTCTCCGTCCACATCACAGGCAGTGACTCCAATAGCGTTTCCGTTTGGGTCCCTCAGTGCATAGTAAGGAGACTCTGTGTCATCAATAGCGATGTTTTTCAGCTTTTTGAGGGTGGGGTCATATTTTAACACCAAATTAGGGCCGTTGTACCTGAAAGGAAGTGCCACACATGTTTGGTCTTGTTCAACATTCTAGAGGTACAAAGTTAACCCTTCAAACATGCAGCAGGACCTCGATTTGGTCAGATGAGAGGACTCACCCTGCCACCACCACCTCCAAGTCCCCACCCCCATCCACGTCTGTCACGGCCATGCCGTAGTTGAGCTGCGTGGGATTGTTGATGTTGTCAGGAGGAAGGACTGTGTTTGTTGTGGCCTGAAGCATTGGCTCAGAGTTCTGGGCATTGGACTGGTGCCAGAGCGTGAGGAGCAGCAGCAATGATGTGCACCAAAGTCCCCCCTGATGGGACACAGAAACCCATGTTGCACCCGCTTAGAAGAAGATTGAGCTCAACAAAATGAGGGGGAAAAAGTTATATGATTAACAAATATTTAACAAAGGGTCAAAAACAAAGAGACAGGTTCTCCAGAGAATTAGTAACCATCAATAAGCAGGACCAAACCACTGTCTCTCTTGAAGCCCCACTCTGATCATCTTTTGATCTATTTTAATAGCATTTCCTGTGGATTTTAAAATATAATTCTGCTGTTTTTAGACAAAATAATAAAAACCTATGTGGTTTTCTAGAACATGGTTTTTGCAGAACAGTAGTTCATTATAAACTCACCTCTGAGTTGTGGGCTGGATTGCTGGCAACTGCCTTTCTTTCTCAGCATCCCTTTATTTACACTCTTTTCTGCTAGCTTAGAGCCCCTAAGACCCCCAACCTAACATTATCGGTGCAATTAAAAACTGTGAGCGATATTGGAGCTATCCAGCCGTACAGTTTTGAGCCAGGTGCTAGCTCTGACGAGGAAAATGACGATGTCCACAGATCTAGTCGTCTACTAGTGGATGCATGAGAATGGAGCAGGATAGGGAGCTTGTGGCTTTCAATAGTAGTTTCTACGCCAAGACTAGGACTTTTCCAATTGCATTGTTGTATCTGCTCCTGATTCAAAACAATTTAATTAAAAAAATACTCATAAATGGTGTTTTAATCTCAATTTTCTTTATAAATGCCCTCCACTGAGAGAAAAATGCCACAAGAACACGCTAAAAACACAAAATTTTCACCAAAGTGGATCTTCACTCAACAGACACAGTGAGGCCTAGAAGGATGCAAAATTCTCCTTTGTTTTTCAGCTGGCGAACAGGACGTCTCCCTGTATGGATCAGTTGTCAGTGTTGGAACCCTGCTGCAAATGCAGGGTCTGATTCTAAATGCTTTATCAGATGTGCAATGGGAGCTGCAGTGGTGTGTCTGCAGCTAGATGCAGGAAAGCATCAAAACGTCACCACTCCTCCAAGTTATATAATTCAGAGAAATAGCCATTCTTCCAGTCTCATACAAATACGTTCTACAACACTAAGCACATCCAGACGTTACAACAAGCAAATCCATCAAAGTTTACTTTAAGATGATAGAATTCATTAACTGTTTATGACTTTTTTTTGCATTCTCATATTAAAAACCAATTCTACAGTTTTACTACACAAAAGTTTTTGTCTCCGATTGTGAAATGCAGATGAAATGTTAGATACCTAACTGTTTAAAACATTTATTCTTTTTTTATGTCATGTTTTATGTCAGTTTGATGCCTCTGCTTGTCTGTCCAGATGTGTTTGGTAAGGTGCTTTGCGGGAATCATCTCTGGCTTACAGCAGTAAAGTCAGTTCTTTCCGTGGTGTTCTCTTACCATCTTGTTGGTTGCAGGTCGGATCCAGGAGCCTCGGTTCCTAACCGTTTTAGGGAGATGCGCACCAGTCGGTCCACCTTACACAAGCATTCGTTCTCCGTTTACGAAACAGTTCGAGTAATGTGTACAAATCCGACCAATCAGAAGACAGTTTTTTGAATGACGGCCATGTTGGCAAATGGCGGACCTGTATGTCTGTGGGTGTGTCCTCCAGACCTCCGGTTTCTTCTTCTGCGGTGTAAACCTTCTCAATTGACCGGTAAAGAACAGCAATCTTTGTACATTTTCTCCCTTTAACGTCATGAATTGTCGTTTTGGTAAAGTAAACAAAGGTAAACCGAATAACAGTTTCGTTGACTTCATAAACTCCCTTCATTTTCCATCAAAACATAGTTTCCCATAATTCCTCGCGGTAAACCGGGTTCTTCGTTGGAGAAGCGAAAAAGAATACCTCAGTAAATGAAAATATAGCTCAGGTACGAAACATTTTAAATGTCAACAGGGTTTATTACATAGATAATTTATGTTTTGATGCAATACGCATTTGTGCTCTTCATAAACACCCATGTGGGACGAAAGGAGAAGATTTTTAGTGGTGCAAAGCAGTTAGCTTCTGTAGCTAGCATCGTCTTGACTGATTTTCCATATGCAGATGTTTCACTAGCATTCATTAATGGACGAGTGCGCCGCCCAGCCTGCGTCCCCACCCGGCTCCCAAGCAGCCAGCCAGGCTCAGCGCGTCCCCAAACACCGGGTCCCCGCCCCCGAAGACGGAGCCCAGGCGGAGCGAAGACCCAAAGCCAGGCCGCGCTACACGGACAAGGCGCGGAAAAACGCCAAGAACAGGAAGGACAAGGCTGCGGGGGCTGAACCGACTGCTCCTGCTGGGGAGGCACATCGAAGAGACCACCAGGACGCCCAGTGTGCCGCGGTGGAAGAGCGGGTACCGGACCCGGAGGAGCAGCGAGGAGACGTCCAGGCGGAGGAAACCCCCCCGCAGGATGAAACCGAGAGCTGGGACACCCTGTTCAACGATGACGGGGACTGTCTGGACCCCTACCTGCTGGAGGAGGTAAGCTCCGGGGAGGAAGGCAGGGTCATCTGGTAAAAGCTGTCATTCAGATTCTAATTCACATGAAAAAGAGAAAACCCTGTAAGCATCAGGGACTTGACACACCTGCAGGAGCTGCCAAGTCGCACGAGACAGTCAGCTTTATAATACAAATAGAAACCTTCATGTCCTTCAGAACACAAACTTCATCCAGAAAAACTTCTGTTAAAGTCCAGTTGCTCGCGCCTGTCAGAGGAATCATCTTCACAGCCAAAGCTTTTTCTTATCTCAGATACCAAAGTTTGGCAGGATTATTATGTTATTTTAAACAGCACGTTTCAAAGATACCAACAACACTTGAAAACTAGGACACAATTTTTGAACCAATGGTTCATTGGAATTTACATCTGACTTGTGGGGGGACTGTTGGCGCTGAGGAAGCTGGCTGCCTCTTCCTGTCACCCATCTGTTTACACGCTCTCCTGCCAGCAAAGAGCCCCTTCACATCCCCAACCTAACATTACCTGTGCAACAGAAATGGCAATGAATAGTGGACCCATCCAGCCATACCGTTTTGAGTCTGATGGTAGCTCACACAAGGAAATGAAGACATGCATGAATCTATTTGTCTGCAAGTGAATGCATCGGAATGGAGTGGAACAGGAAGCAGTAATGCAGTATAGCAGTATTGCCGTATTGGATGTGAGGAGGTTGTGGAGATCTAGACTCTTTAGCTGGAGTGGGGGTGTGGTGGGGTATCATCTATGTCAAGGATCTGTCTTGCTGCTGTTTTTCCAATCTTCTCTCATTGGTCTGTGCAGCTGGCTTTAAAGGAGGGCAGGAAGGAGGAGTCCATCCAGAACCCCCAGTTTGACTATTATCGCATGGACAGAGAGTATGAAGAGGATGTGGACCCCAGAGAAGACGAGCTCTCTCATATTGTGGAGATCTACGACTTTCCTGCCGAGTTCAAGACAGAGGATCTTCTCAAGTTGTTCCAGTGTTCCCAGTACGTTTCAAACAGTCCCCCACATTTGCAGAAACACTTTCTTTGCATCTTTCAGAGCACAGTCCTAAAAGCTGCTCAGATGGAAGCGGATCTGAGGCTATACCGTTTCGATTAGTCTCATTCCTCACATGCATCTATTGACTGTATAAGAGAACTGGACTGAGTGACTTACACCCCCCCCCCCCCCCCCCCACACGTTCCAAATAGGAAGTACCCATAGAGCTCTATTGAGAAATACAGATAGATATATTTGTCAAAATAACCATTCTTACTAATCCTATTTTTTCATGATATTTTTTCTGCAGTTCAAGTTATTTAAGTTATAAACTGACCAATCAGATGCTTGAGTAAAAGCATGTGGTGCCCTCTGGTCATGTTCAACGTTTGAAACGCCTGACAGATTCTCCTGAGCTCACTTTCAGTGGTAGGGGTGTGGCTTTCCCACAAACTCACGCCTGACTGGCAAGAAGGGTTGCCATGGAAACATTGACTCAGACTGACTTGGACCAATCACAGCTTACTGTCGATTTCTGGTTCTAACATGGCAGCATCCTCATTGCAAAAAAATGCAGCCAGAATTGATTTCATTTGGTTGCAGCCGGAAATGAGCCATTTTCAGTAGGTGACGTCACACTGCCTTGGTTCAGTTCTCTTATACAGTCAACGGTTCAATTGCATCATCGAGTTATCGTCATCTCTGTTCTGACTGTTTCAGGCGGGGGGGCTTCGACATCAAGTGGATTGATGACACCCATGCTCTGGGCCTCTTCTCCAGCCCAGTGGCAGGTCGGTCAGGCTTTGCTCCAACGTCGGAGCCGTTCTCTGCGCTTTTCTCGTCTTCATTGTAGTTTGCTTTGCAGCTCGTGAAGCTCTGAGATCCAAACATCCACTCATGAAAGTCAGACCGTTCCACAAGTCCTCCTCTGCCACCAAAGCCAAAGCTCAGGAATGCTCTGGTACCAGCTCACACGACTTTTCATCCTCTCATTCCTGTCATTGGGTTTTTATTCTCTTGATGACCTGTTTTCTTCAGACTTCCTCCTCCCCCCCAAAGAGAGACCTCAGACGAGCGCCGCTCTGGCCCGGAAGCTCGTGATTGGCGCTCTGGGCGTGAAAAGCAACCTGACAAAAGAGCAGCGTGAAGTAGAGAGGAGGAAGCTACAGGAGGCCAAAGGTGCAGACTTTTTGTTTGAAATCAAGGAAATGTCTCATTACCTGGAGAGATCAAAGAGAAAAAACACAAACATTCTAACAACAAAATAAATTATTAAAAAGTAAGCACCATAACAACTGAAGGCCGGTTAAAGACAACGTTTCACATCTAACCATTTGGTGTCGGTGAAGATATGAAACCATACAGGAGTTCAGAGGGGAGGGGTGCCTCCTTCTGATCAGACCTTTCTGGCTGTATCACATATTTTCCACCATAAGAGGGGGCTGTTTGCATTTCTGTTCAAAAATCAAAGGTGGAAGTGTCCCTCGGACTCCACAGTCGTATATTCAGCCCTGCTGCCCTCCTCCCCGGAGGATTATGAACATATATGCAAACTCTGTCTGGCAGCTCTGTATTTTGAGCATGCTCAGTGAGGAACGCGTGCACTTTTATCCTAATACATTTCCAGCTGATAAAGGTGGTTGACACTCAAAAAACTATCAATTTATCTGAACAAAAAGTCTGAAACAGAGCCAGGGTCTGATTAAAGGAGAACCATGGAGCTGCTCTGATCCTCCTCTGGAAGGAGAAGAAGCTTTGTTGGCCCCGGGCTCATGACGACCCGTCTTTGTGTTTCCATTGCAGAGCTGAAGCGTCTGGCTGCCAGGCAGAGGGAGGACGCCTGGGAGGGAAGGTGAAGACCTCGCTGTAGCAACAGAGGACTTTTCCTTTCTTCTCACTTCTCTTCTTCACCAGCGTGGACAGGAGTGTCTTCTCCCCCCCCCCCCCCCACTCCCATCACAGTATGCAGATCCTGATGTGAAAGCTGCAACATTAGGTTTTAATATACACTTTGCGGTCTCTTGGCATCACGTTGCCCAGGCAACCCAACAAGGTTTGAGCAGACAGCTTGATCGGTTCAAAGGTCATGATGGTTTCTATGTTCAGTCCCTTTTCTAGAGATTGTTCCAAAAGTCATCTTATCCAATGTCGAAAGTGTTGAGGTTCCTTCATCGTCTGCTTCAACATTCAGCTTCCAGCTCTTCAGACTACATCCCTTAAAGGGGTGCTTATCCTCCCCCTACTAGGTACCATTGGAGGCATGATCCAGTTAGGTTATGCATAGCTTGTGAGGGCCTTTATGGAGCTGCGGTTTGGGTCGCTGTCCATCTCTGGTTCTTATCAACATTATTGGTGCTCTTGGAAGTCAGTGACTAAGCTTCTGATCAGCACTTCAGTGCAACTCAAGAGTGATGGGTTCATCTTAATGGGAGTACACATCTGTTTATAAATTAATCATTTTTTAATAACTAAAGAGGATTTTAAAAACAGTTAAAGTGCAGAAGTTGAATATTTAGATTCTTTTCATGTGTTTTTTCTTGATGCTTCACCAAACAGAAGGAAAAAGTGTAAATGTCATTGATAAAAAGAAAAAAATCGTTTAAACCTGAATTTGTGAACAATTATTTTAGTACAAAGTGTGTGAGTGTCCGTTTTACAAATGATAAATGTCATATCAGATGTAACATTTTTGGGTTCATTTTATCACTTTTTTTCCCAGGTAATTTTGTCATGAAGGCAAGAAGAAACCTTGACTTCTGAGTTCTTGAACATGTTTTTGCTATGGCTAAACTTGACCTAATAAAACCACTTTAACCTTATAAAAACATCTGTCATAGAATGAGCCCAAGACATCGCAAGATGCTTAACTTTAGAACCCTGAAATCAATCTATAAAAAAGAAGGCACTGTTTTAGTGAATCCACTCTGATAATTTAGAGAAAACTGTCAAGTTCAAAGAGAGGAGACTCCAAGGTTCAGGTGTGTGACGAATTGGTTTCCACCTAAGAATCTTGGAACAGCCTTGTGATGTGTCCATCCAGTCATGATCATGTTTCTCATGCTCATCCTGATGTAACGTACTTGAGTCCTGGATCTTATGACATCTGTTTGTGGCGAGGAAAGACCTAACCAGGTGTGAAGATGTCTGCCTTGGCAAAGCTTGTCATGATGATGGCTCAAAACAGCCTCCATGTTCCTGTCTTTGTGTACATGGTTGTTAATCTCCACCTTATTCTGAGCAAAGATCCCACGTTTTGAGGTTTGATAGTTAACAGTGATGGTTAATAACAACAAAAAATAGACCAACACTGTTCTTTTTTCCAAGAGGGAAGAAAATGAGCGATTTAAGATTCATGGCTTTGCTGCCTTCTGCTTTGGAAGTTGGGTTTGGACATATTCCTCAAACACTCAACATCAGTTGTTTTAAATAGTTTCATATGCAGTTTTGACTAAGACCCGAGCAGCTTCCAGCACAACACAGAAAGTTGCTGTCTATGGTGTTGAAATCATTGGAACTGATCACTTGCGTCTTTCAGAAAAATGTAATTTTTGAATAATCAGTGTTCATATTTTGTGTCTCCACATTATTGTGTAATTCTTTAGGCCTGGGCAACATTTTTGACAGCGTTTATAACTGCAGATCTGTTTAGAATATTCAAACAGCTTATGCCACATTCATATAAACATGACGATTGACCAAAACATGAACCCAAATTCTACTGTTTTAGACAGAATTTAATCTATTGTTTAGGTGTTACAACACTTGTTTAAAAATGACTTGTACCATTATGTTCAGTTTTTCAAATTTAGACAAAAAACCAAAATCAAAACTAATTTAAACTTTTAAATTATGCATTTTTGTCAACTGCAGCAGTATTTTTATTTTTTGTTGTAAAAATCAACAGTATATTTTTAACAACAAACTAAAAATCTATTTTTTCTATCCAGTCAATAATAATCCAATCATCTTTCAGTCTATTGTAAATTTTCATTTGCAGGGGGCTTGTAATCATGATTATGCCGTTCTTAGCCAAAATCAAAATGTCTGTGTTGTTTTCTAGGACATAGTGTCTGCAGAGCGGCAGAAGTTTGTTAAAAATTTGCCTCTGAGTTAGGGGCTGGACAATTGTTGTGGAGTAAGTCTGCCCCACTTCCTGTCATCCATTGATCTACACTCTCTCCAGCTAGCTAACAGCCCCTCACATCCCCAAGCTAACATTAGCGATGCAACAAAAAAGGCGAGCAATATCAGAGCTATCCAGCCATACAGTTTTGAGTCAGATACCAGCTCAGTCAAGGAAAACAAAGATGTACATTGATCTATTTGTCTGTAGGTGGATGCATCAGAATGGAGCAGGTAGTTTGTGGTCACCAATGCTTCTGTCCTGTCTTTCCCCCTGGATCTCCCATTCCTGTGCATGGACTGCCTTCTCACTCTGAGAATGGATCTGATAAGAGTCACATCAGGCGGTTGGACTGGCTGTGAGTCAGACGCAGTGCGACTATTTTGTCCTATATCACTAAAGGGTTAGGGTTAGATTTCAGACGAAGGTTTCAGATAAACACGGATGTCCACTAACTTTTGGTCTGGTTACATAACCTTTGATCTGACCGTGTGACCCATAATTTGATCATGTGATCTTGTTTGGGTCAAATGAATCAAACACCTTTCAGCCTGGTGCGAGCAGATGATTCCTCAGCAGATCGTGAATTAATGCTTCATCTCTGAACTCTGAGCAGCATCCGGGCTGGTCTTGGTCTTTTGCAGATGGTCCACCTTCACCACAATAGCACAGACTTCCAATTTAAATCCGTTACAAATACAAGACCACCTCACAGCTTTGCTGCTCGCCATCATCGTGTGAGATCCCAACCCGGCCCATCATCTTGAGCTTTACTGTGGCTTCACGAGGATGCAATGAACCGCAGGAAGCCTACTGGGAGCCTCTGTCAGAGCAACAAACACTAACCACAAAGCAGGCTCCACGTTGTGTCATGGAGCAAATTAGCAGTCCAAATACTGGTTTACAAACGTCCCACCACAATAAAGGATTATGGGTGTGTGTTGTGGAGGGGTATCCTAGCAGCACACCGCCTCAAAACAGTTCCTTTCCATCTGTCCGATGACGTGTTGTTAAAATGATATATTTATATATCATGAATTCTGAACCTTCCAGTTGTTTCCGGGCAGCTGAACAGAAGCAGTAGAACATTAAATTCTGAAGTGACTAAATCAACCTGCTTTTCAGATCCAGGACAGAATTGTGATACAGCATGATTATTATGGGATGTTAAGCGTACTTGTAGCTTGTCTTTGGTGAAGTGTAAAGTGAAGACCCATTTTCAGTTTTTGGACCCTAGAGTTACCTGTGGATTTACTAGGTTTTCTGACATTCATTTAAAGATCTGGATGACCTCTTTGCTGGATTTTTCCTCTCCCCACCACCCTTCCCCACAGCCCTTCATTCTGCCCAGTTCTCTGAGACATTATTAAACCCTCCTGAGCTTCTACAGATAACCTGTTATCTTCTCCTGAGTCTCTTTCTTTGGTTGTCCAACCAAAAACAGTACAGAAACATAAATTAACATCACCTTCTCTTTGCACTGATGGTCTGTTTCCTTTTCATTCATTCAGAAGTGACGGTTGTCATTCTTAAATTCTAGCCACTGGTCCTTAAAGACCCACTCCAATGAAAATCCTGGTTTTGCCGTTTGTAACATGTTCTTGTAGCATTTTATCATGATGGAGGACATATAAAACTGGATTTCTGAGTATTTCTGTATTATAATCGTGGAAATGCTGTGTTTTGATAAAGCTCAGGTTTGTGATGCAGCAACTGTGATGGGAAAACCAAAGTCTCCCTGTTCTGCTCCAATTCTGAAGCATCCACTTGCAGAAAAATAGATCCATGTACGTCTTCATTTTCCTTGTCTGAGCTGCCACCTGTCTCAAAACTTTAAGGCTTCATGACTCTGACTTTTTAAAGTTTTTTTTGCAACACTAATGTTAGCTTGGGGTTGTGAGGGGCTGTAAGCTAACTCCTGGTGCTTTCCAAAGAAGAAAATCTTAAAAAATGACCCAGGCTTTGATTTTGGTTAAAAATGGCATAATCAGAATGAAAAGACCACTGGGAACAATTTTATAGTGGTTAAAAATATAGTAGGAGTGAGACTTATACCTTTTTATTCACCTGACATTCTTCTGTTTCTTATAGCAGAGTTATGCACTGGGTGCACTTGCAAATTCTAGCAAGCCACAGAGAACAGTTCTGACCTTTATTTGCTCTTTGTGGGGGGTGTGATACAGTGGCAATTACTCGTGAGCATGCAACCTTGAAGGTGACAAAGGCAGGGTCGAAACCACAACAGGTTGAGTTGACTTTGACGACCCAGCGTCTAAGTGGACGGATTTGCTGCAGTGAAGAGTCCCAAAACTCCGTGGCTGTCTTCCTCTTTGCCTACATTCCATCTTGTTTGTGGATGAATATCATCAGAACATTGGAGAACACTGAGGCAAAGGTTGAGCTGCTGGCTCTATGGCACTAAAATGGAAATTCCCATAAAACAAGTGAGAGCTTGCAGGAACAGTCATGGGAATGTCTGGGCCTCATGGGCCTCATGGGAATGTGTCTGTAGCACCACTCATGGGCCTCCAGGACATTGATACTGCCTTCAAATTAAGCGCTACTTCGGAGCTTTTGAACCTCATTTTTCAGACTTTGTTATCCTTCTCTATCCAACCCATAGGCTAGGAGTTGTTGATGGAGTTTCAACAACTCCTAGCCTATGGGTTGGCATTCAGAGGTTCACAGGTGGCCTGGCAAACACCTCCCTCTTCTGGACAGTATGTGCTGGTGCAGGTAAGCGTGGTTCCGACATGTTTATCTTTCCATGAGAAACCCTTGCAATCAGAAGCGGAGTGACTTTTTTTTCTGAGGAAATGTGTTTTCTAAAGAACAGACTGTGAATGACAACAGGGTACCAAAGAGCAGGATAAATCAGCTGGACTGTCCGAGAGCAAACTAAGGAGAAAGAACAAACTAAAGTCAAGATTAAAGTCCCACTCCAATCATCTTTTGATCTATTATAAACCTTTCCAGTGATCTTTTAGTTACGATTGTTGTTTTTAGCAAAAAAACCTATGTTCTTTTCTAGGACAGTTGCCACTGAGCGATAGTAGCAAGCCCGCCCTCATTTTCCATCATCCATCTGTTTACATGCTCTCCCACTAGCTTACAGCCCCTCACACCCCAACCTAAAATAACAGCTGCAACAAAAATGGTGAGCAATATTGGAGCTATGCAGCTGTACGGTTTAAAGCCAGATGCCAGCTCTGAAAACAAAGACGTACACGGATCTGTTGGTCTACTTGTGGCTGGATCAGAATGGAGCGGAGCGGGAAGCTTGTGGTTAGCCGACTGCAGCATCTTTAATAGAACTACAAGTTTTTTCAAACAGTATTTTCTGTCTGCTCCCGATTCACAACATTTTAAATGAAGAGGTACTCAGAAACACTGTTTAAATCTTAATTTTCTGCTCTGCAGCCATGGTGCAGAGGTAGAGTGGTCGACTTCTGATAGGAAGATTGCAGGTTAGGTTCCCAGCTTGCCTGCCCATGTGGTAAAGTGACTTAGAGCAAGACCCTGAACCCCACATTTCTCCTGGTGGTTATAGGTTGGCGCCCGTGTTCAGCAGTGGAGCCTCCATCAGTGTGAGTGTGACTGTAAAGCGCTTTGGGCCTTCTAAAACAGTAGTAAAGTACTATGTTAGTATTTACCATTTATGTCCTCCATCATGAGAAAAATGCCGCAAGAACAAGTTAAAAACACCATTTTAATTTTTATTGGAGTGGGTCTTTGAGGACATCTGACTCTTCTCTAAAACAGCTCCCTAATGTGAACCGTGGATCAGGCATTGACACATGAAGGTTTTTTATAACCATTCTGGAGACTAGAAGGACTATAGTATTCTATTCACAAAAGCCTGAAATAAGCAAAATGTTTGTCAAGCATTTATTGAACCTTCACCAAGTTCTGTTACGCCAGCCCTCCTCTACCCCTGCCCTCACATAGAACAACAAAGTGGACGTAGTTATAAACAGTACAAACAAGTTTCACCTGAAAAGTACATTATATTCTGCATAAATTATAATATGAAACTATACATGACATTAGCACAACATTGCAGATTTATTCCAAGAAGGCAAAGTAGCACCAAAGAGGACAAACCAGAACCTGAGCAGAGAACAGACGGGATTCTGGGTTTGGTGGTGTTCACTCTAACCATCAGCTTGCAGCTTTGGGAACAACTCTGAATGAGGACTTCCCCCTGCTCTGACTGGGTTTCTTCTCCGACACCTGAGCAGAGGCTGACAGGAGCGTCTCAGGTTCTGATGGGCCACGTCTTCCCCCAACCCTCCCTGTTAACTGGCATACTGCTATGTCCCTCCCTCCCCCCGCATGACGCTTCAGGCATGGTGAGGAGCTTCATCCTTCTGCTCCTGGATGGTGGTGCTGGCTCCTCACAGGAAGTTGCTGGAGATCTGCCGCTGGTGGTCAAACAGGTCCTCCACCTCAGCGCTGTAAGCGTCACCTGATCAGAGAGGGGAGCAAGGAGATGGAGGAGGCACAGGTGCACCACAAAAAGCAAAGTTTACCAAGTCTGTCAGACGGATATGAGACACAGCCAGGCATTTTCATTAGCAAGGGGCAAAAGTTAGCAAGTGAAAAGTTTTGCTATTTTTCAATGTCTTTTTCTAAGTTAGTTAGTCTCTAATTGAATGTTAGCTGTGCTTCAAGTGTCTAAGCTAGTTTGTACTTAATTAGCACACTGCAAACTATGTGATCCTTGCAAAGATATGAAACTATAAAACTACATTCTGACACGTATTACGCTGTTTAACTTCTATTTGCTCTGCACCTTTCAGTCCAGCATTACTATCAAAATGCATCTAAATCATTTTGATCCATACTCTTGACAATAACAACTCGATTTAAGACAAAAGAAATCAAACTGCGATGAAATGTTTGGTTCAATACTAAGAATTGTATTTTAAAGTTCAATTAATGAGACTGGCATTCATGTCGGTATTTTGGAAACAAAAATGTAGGTTTATGTTCTAGGAATAAAATATAGTTACTTTATGATCGTTTATGAAGAAGTTAAGAAGAAGCATGGACAGATTATGTTACTATTTTCTAGTGATTTTCTTCTTTAAACTAGTGTTCTTTTTATATTTTAGGCAACTTCTATGAACGTTCTACCTCTAAGAGAAGGCGAGCTTGCACATACCTGCATGGCAGCCGAACACATAAACCCGCGCTCCATCGTACTTGCAGCGGCAGCGCATGGCATTGTTTTGGAAATCGGACTCAGCCATGTCTAAGGTCGGATTGACCTCCACCTGCAGCAAAGACAGAAACGGATAATGAGCAGGAAGAGTTTAGAAAACAGACTTTCTGAAACCTGTTCAGCTTTGGAATGAATGTTTGTTTCTGCTTCTTTTTCTAGATCCTCATGTTCTCCAAGCTAAAGAGAAATGCAGGTCAGAATGTGGTAGAAGCATTTGGAAAACACAAGCTCCTCTGCAGCTACAGCACACTTCAAATTATCAAACAAATGATATTTTTCTAAACACTCAATCGAAATGACAGTCAGCATCATTTTCAAGTCACTAACCATTAGAGTACAGATGAATTGTTATTGAACAAACCTCCTAAAGATAACAGTATTTTTTCAAAAATAAAACCCTTCAAATGGACTGCTCCACACTATTACACACAACAGATTTACACAACATTTGATCGATTCTAAAGGATTGAAAAGTGTCATTTATTGACTTTGCTGCATTAGGAAGCTATTCAAATCAAAGACATTGTGAAGATGCTTTTGCTACAGAAAGCAGGGATCTTCTTTTTGTACCAGTAGTCAGTCAGGATCTACACATATTTTCCAGAGATCATTTTCAAACCTTCAGGGACCCTAAAGGGGCAGACCAGCGCTCTGCCCATGATTCTTGCCCAAACCATGACTCCTCCACCTCCTTGCTTATTGCTTGAAAATGTTTTTCTACTTAATAATGTGGAACATCTTTCTTCAGTAGTTTTTCCTTTTATTGAACTAATCTGGTCAACTGATGATAATTCATTCATTCATTCATTCATTTTCCAATCCGCTTTATCCCTTTCGGGGTCACGGGGTTGCCGGAGCCTAACCCGGCTACTCATGGGCGAAGGCAGGGTACACCCCTGGACTGGTCGCCAGTCTGTCGCAGGGGCCACAATCACACACCCATACACACTCACATGCACACCTAGGGACAATTTAGAGTATCCAATTAACCTGTGAAGCATGTTTTTGGACGGTGGGAGGAAGCCGGAGTACCCGGAGAAAACCCACACATGCACGGGGAGAACATGCAAACTCCACACAGAAAGGTCCCCCAGCCAGGACTTGAACCAGGAACCTTCTTGCTGTGAGGCAGGAGCGCTAACCGCTGCGCCACCGTGCAGCCCATCTGATGATAATTATTATTTTTTATATATTGCCTTACAGCAGGAAGTCCCCCAGCTTGTCCTGGCTGGGGGACCTGAAACAGAGCCACCAATGGTGACTTTTCTGTGTGGAGTTTGCATGTTCCCCCGTGCATGCGTGTGTTTTCTCCAGGAACACCGGCTTCCTCCCACAGTCCAAAAACATGCTTTATAGGTTACTTGGTTATTCTACATTGTCCCTAGATGTGTATGGGTGTGGGATTGTGGCACTGTGACAGACGGGCAGCCTGTCCAGGGTGTCCGCTGCCTTCGCCCACGAGTGGCCGGGTTAGGCTCCAGCAGCCCCGTCACCCCAAAAGGGACAAAAACGGGTTTAGATAAATCATGGCCTGAGATTGATTTCAGCGATCCAAAGAGCCCAGAGACACAATATAATCCATGAGTTTATTTGCAGAACAAAGAATTTGATCTCTTTGATACAATTTACAAATACAATGTACACAGTAATTTGGAATGTCCTGTAAACCAGCTTACTGTTTCAGTTCAGAAGGCAGACCATCATCCTTAGCGTGCAGATAGAGAAAATGCAGAATTCAGTTTTAATATATCCGCATTAATACAGAAACATCTCTGCATTTTCTTCAAAAGGTTGTTCTAAACTGTGACTTTATCAAATGTAGATAAAGAAATGAACTAACTGACATTTTTGTGCTGGTCTGTGTTGTTGTGCTGGCAGCCTAAGTGCTTTTGCCACGTCTGCAAACTCTCCATAAAGCCTCAGTGGTGCAGACAGTTTTCCTAACTTAATCCTGATATTTACATGCTCTTTTACTTCTAGTGGAGTCCTAGACGTATCCAGGCCATCCCACAACCATAAGCATTTGTTTGCAACAGACACACACACCTCCCACCAGGGCATGAATGAGTCCTGAGGGAGTCTTGGATGTTTCCTCAGTTAAGATGTGAGCTTCCTCTAGGGAAACATAATTCAAACTGACCTGAAAAAGGGTTCACTTGGACACACTAAAGTCACCATTTCCACTCAAAAAGCAGCTCAAGGTTTAGTCTGTTCCGACTGTTAAGTGTGTAAAGTCTGAGTGTGTTTAAGTGGTGGGTTGGATTGTTCTGGTTTTTGCTATAAGAGCAAACCTACAGAAGCCTGACGTCAGTTTCCACTCTGATTTGGCAGAGATGTAGATGACAGTTTTGGGTTTCCAGCCTGTCATTAGGCTGCAGCTGGTTGTCATGGTAGCGTGTTTCCTCCCATTTTTGTGTTGTGATTAAGAAAAGCACACAAGTGACTTTCCCTGTAAACACATCAAACAGATAAGGTGACCACATCTTCCATAAAAGCTCAGAGCTGAGACACTACGGAAAGACGTTTCTGGTTTAAGCTGCTTCAGATTTGAGTGCTTTGAAGGATGACACAGAGATCCCACACTGGCTTTCATCCAACAGTGAAAGTTTATGTAACGACTGAGTGTCATTACCATGTCAATCACAGCCGCTGAGGTGGACCCACAATGTCTCCTACAGACAGCGGCTTCACCGCTAACACCCAGCTGCAGCAGAGATAACAAAGCCTCTGCTGCTGGATCAAAACCGTAATATATGGCAAGCCCGTGGGGCCAAAAACACTCGGGTTTTTTTTAGGGCAAGAGTTTATGGCGTTTTACTAAGACAACCTAATTTACAGTCTTTTATGTGGCATGTAAAACGCTGTAAAAAGCATGTTTAATTAAAAAAACGCATTTGATTTTTGCATCACCACCCTGTTCTGGTTTAAAACCTACAACTTTGATGACTTGGCAGTTACAGCCCATGAGCAATAGTTGGTTAAAGTGTATACATATAAGCAAAGGTTCAGCGCACGTGTTGCTTTAAAAACAGGGTGCTAGTTGCCGGGAAATATGTTTACCAATAACACAAAAGCGTCTAACCTGTAGATTTTGAGGCATTTGAAGGTTAAAGCACCAAACACACTTCAGTGCTATAAGAACAGGTGACTTTTGGAACCAATGGGTGGCAATTAGCAACACTGCCCAATGCGTGTCACCCGGTGCACAGTTTAAAAAGGACAAAGGCGTGAGCTAACGCTTTGCGTGAACTAAGAAAATGACCACTTGAACACTCTGCTGTAATACAGTGTTTTCCCGTTTATCGTTGGGGTTATGTTCCAAAAATAATCTGCAATAGGTTAAACCCGCAAAGCCTTTTTACAGATGTTTAAGGACTGTAAAACCCCTCACTACACATTTTATACACATTTCTTAGACGTACACTAACACTTTCCCACTCATCTCTCTTGTTTAACCACCGGGGCTACTAATGTAGCTCTTTAACAGACACAATGACCTTAATTCCAGTGGATTCTGAAGTGGAGAAAAGCCTTGCACTGATATACAACAACATCAAGTAGTTAAAGAGTTTATTCAATCTATGTAAATCAGCTGATTCTGTCACAAAGCATATTGATGCAAAGTTGGCGATCGCATAAATGGTCAAAGAGTTACGGCGTGTCAAAGAGCGTGTGCTATTTAGGTGTTGCTGGCAACATCTCCAGTGCTAAAGGATTAAACATTCTCATTGTTAGTATAAACATTAGTCCAGTATCATAGAATGAAAACACGGATCTGCTCATGGTCAAAGATGTTCTTAAATTTGGTGAGATGAATCTATTCACCTGTTGATTGACAAGGTCTACAGCTAATCAGATTGCAGGACACAATGCGCTGTTTAAAAAAACATGCAATACTGCACTGAAAAAACTCTGCCAAACAGTCAGATCGTGAGAGGTGATCTGCGATACTGCGAGGGAACACTGTGCAGCTGATTGACATGACAACAAGTGAAAGCTTCAGCACACATGCTCGATCACATGTGTACATGAGAATGTGCATGTGCACCACCATACAGGTGCTGGAGCAGGAGAAAGCCATCACACAGGTCTTGACAGATAAAAAGACAACAAAACACTTTGTTCCAACAGGGAAAGACTTTGAAAAGCACCTGCATCCTTTAAGACATTGGTAGATGGTGATGCACTCACATCCCAAGTGTCCCAAGTGTCAGTTTGGTGCTTACCTGAAAAATGTACTCTCCGGGCCGCACATCTGTGATGTCGATCCACTGACAGTCAATGTCGTGGCGGTAGGTATCCCAGCAGCCCACGGAAATGCCCTGCTCTCCCATATTGTAGCACGAGTATCGCTTGTGGAGACCTGGACAAGACAAGAAGCTCTCAGAAACAGTTCTTTTCAGATCGGTGCAGCAGTAGAACGGCTCTCACCTTCAGGGCAGTACGTGTCCTCCAGACAGAAACTGGCTTTGTGCCCCTCGGCCACCTTGGTCCCATTGAGGGTGAGCAGGTCGTAGTGGGTGAACACCTCAATACTGTGGTAGTGTCTGTGGAAAAGAGACGGACAGAAGGATCAGCAGAGTGGATTCTGGGATGCTGTGGCTCTCTGGTGGGAGGCACTTCTCCTGGTGAAGTGAGTCATTTGTGCATGACACCAGAATGCTGGCTTGTAGTAGAGAGACCCACATGTGCACGTCAGACTACCACAGAAAACAGGAAACGCTCATGTTGTTTGCACGGCCAAGATTTCATCTCTGAGACAGTCCTGTGGATTTGATGGAATAAGCAGGGAGGCTGATTTATATCAGCAGACCAAACTGGTTAGAAGAATCCCTCATTTGGGAGCGCTATCGTCTGAAAAAAGCCAGACAGAAAAAAGCAGGAAGGAGAAACGCGGAAAGTCCTGCTAATCCTCTGACCACTGTGTATGAAGAAGTGAAGACAGACAGAGAGACCAAAGGGAGATCAAGACCAGACTCGGATCAAACTGGAATTAAATCCATAACAAATTTGACCAGACCAAGTTGAAATTGGATCAGATTACAGCCAAACCTGAATCTGACCAGGACCAGATTGACCCGTACTCAGACGGGTCAATCTAGTTAATAAACATGGTATTTAGAGGATTGGGGAAACCTTGGTTCCTGAGGCAAACTTTGGGTTATTTTTTCTAAAAATTCCTTGCTTGGGGAACCTGGTGACTGACGTACGGTTTTCTGAACCGGTCTCTGACCTTGAATCTACCAATTGTGAATTCAGTTTTGGTTTCACGGCAAACAGAGATTCTACATCTTCATTTCTGCCCAGTGGCCCGAGTTCACCTGTGACACTGGTGCCACGTCCAGCTCTCCCTGCTGGCCCGGGGTCTGAAGTCGGCGCGGCCCACGTTCATGATGCGGGAGGAGAAGCGCAGCAGGCGGCGGTGTCCGTAAGGCCAGTTCATCCTGGCGGCAGAAGAGGACAGGCAGTTCTCCTCGTTGGCGCAAACGAGCAGGTGGAGCGGTCGGTCCTCCACGTAGGCCGACTCCTGGACCAGCTGGGCATCCACCACGAGGTCAGGAGCAGCTGCAGAGGCAGAGAGCTGCTTTAACATCAAGCTAGAATCTGCAGAATTCCATCTGCTGCCAATGCAGCAAGACGGATTATGAAAGGCTAAAACAAAGTCAAAGTTCAGAGAAGCAAAGAGGCTGAAAAGAGTCTGGGAGGAAGACATCAGGTCTGAGGGACTGGCTTCAATGCTTCTTCTTGCTCTGTATGCAATTCCTGTGTGACACGCCGCTGTTCTTCACGGTTCTGTGTGTTTCCTGTTTGCTGCCTGCTTTGGAGACCGACTCCAAACATATCTATGTATCGTATAACATAGTGAGAGCTGGAAGATGAATTATGGACTGAGAAGTTTGCTGATCCATGCCAGAAGGAGTGAGTTATCGATGTGGTGTTCAGAGCTTTGCTTTTGTGGACGTGTGTCTGTGAACGTTTGAGGTCAGGTTGGAGACAAAAGCACATCGATGATATTTGCTGTGGAGAGTTTGATTCCATCTGCAGGCAGACGATTGTCGTGGCTTCTGCTCTGGAGCCTCTAAACCCAATAGTCCAAAGAAGGATGGGTGGTAATGTGAAACCATCAGGGAAAACCTCCACCATCCCTTTCATAGCACAGAAACTCCTCAACACCGTGACTTCAGAGGCTTCTGCAGATCTGCTGCAGCAGATCCTTCCAGCTCACAGCTTTTTCTCTCTGTGTTTGTGTAGAATCTGTTAAAGTGATTTACGGCAACTTCAGATTCCCCATCATTAAGTTCTTCTGATCCGATCCGTGCACGAAGACTAAACTACAGGCCCTTCCACATTTTCACACAGAAAAATATTTTTCTGACATGATTCAAAGCAAATGGATGTTTCGGGGTTTGTGGTGGGAACAGCTGCAGCTCAGATCATGCATGGGGCCTGAAAACTGAACTGGGAATTCTGACCCATTTTTGCTAAGATGGTGTTTTTGCTTTTTTTGTGTTTTCCTGTTACACTTAGGAAGAGCACAAAGACAAAGTGCTTCACTGGAGGAATGATAATTTCACAAACTATAATTGGTATAATACTAATATAATTGGTTCTGGACTCACTTTCAACACACGTGACACCTGCGGCTCTGCCGTCTCCCCCCCGGGGGCAGTAGACCTGCCCGTTCCTGCGACACTGCTGGATGGACATCTCGGTGCCAGTGCAGTGGGTTCCGCTCAAAACCACCTCAGCGGCGTCTGGGGATCCGGGCCAGAACCAGGTCTCCTGCAGAGTCAGAACCAGAGAAGCTGAAGGGCCCTGCGGACCAACTGAAGAAAAAACAGGCCGAGCTTCAGGACCTTTAGCCCTCCTGCATAAATGTTCCCTCTGAAAGGCTCTTTTTCCACACACATTGCTATTTTCAGTTTGTTTGTCTCCCCCCCTCCCCCCGTCCTCGCCTCACTTTCTCTCTTTTATTTCAGGCACACTGGAAGTGGCTGTTGGGAAGCCTGTAATTACCCGCCTCTGTAATAACACACAAAAGGCAATGTAGAGGAGAAGGCATGGGAGCAGAACCAGGGAGAAGTTTGGGTGGTGGTGGTGGGGGGGTTGGTAGAAAAAGCTCACCTGATGGGCTCGTGCAGCAAAGCCCAAGCCCAGCTGCCTGCACACCACCATAGCCTCACTGAGACCCCAGTTCTCGCTGCAGATGGAGCCCCAGCGCTTGGCTCCTCTGACCTCCATCAGTATCTCCACCCGGCCCTCCCCAGGGTCTCTGCCTCCTGCCAGACGCACCTGCGTGTGCATGGACAAACAGTGACGCCCCCTCGCCACACAAACATAAGGGGGCGTGCGTGAGCGTGTCTTACTGTGGCCTGGAGGCCCATGTCGGGCACATTGCAGCGCACTGCAACATCCTGGCTGTGCTTGCAGCTGTAGTGGGGAACTGGTCTGTGGGGGCACTCTGTGAGCGACTGCTCCCTGCCAGTGCACTGCACGCTGTTCATGTGGATGAGCCCGGTGCCTGCAAAGAGAGCACAGAGAGGCGTGTCAGTGACGCAAAAGCTCCTGCAGACATCTGCAGGTCTTCTTTAAAGTGGAGCTCTTCTACAGCGGCGTTCCTCGGAAAGCTTTCCAGATGGTTACCTCAAGACCAGGCTTCAAAACTGACCCTGTTTTTCTTGTACGTTCCCTTTTCAGGACAGATTTTTTTCAAATTCAAAGTAGTGAAAATCATAACCAAAGACTTTTCTTTTAACCCACATGCAAACCACATCCACCTGAAGTGACATGTCTTCTTTGAGATTTGTGGTTTACCCACAAACCTCCCTGGATTACCAGCTGTAAATGATGAAGGCAGTTTGGGCCTCAGGTTTGTGTGATTCTAACTGCAGTCAGCTGGAACAAGTTAGAGCTGCAGAGAAACATAACTTCCTTTTTTCCCCATTTTGTTTGTTATCTGGTTCTGAAGGCTGTTTTCTTTTGGAAAACTACTGGATTCTCTCCACCACATTTGTCTGACTGCTGTATCTTAAACATCTGATCTGTAACATCACTGCCAAATAAACTGGTCCATGGAGGGTCACAGCTCCCGTTGACATCTTTGAGCTTCCAGTCCTTTCCTGCAAAGCCTTCTGTTAATCCATTGACTGTATATGAGAACTGGACTGAGTGACTCCGCCCTCTTGGTGTTCCAAACAGGAAGTACCTGTTGACACAAAAACGCCAAAATCCCATAGACTTGTATAGAGAAATAAACAGCTATTACTCAGTCATTTTTGTCAGAAAAATCTATCTCACTCAGCTGGTCCAGTTTTCATAAACTGTCGATGATTAAATCTACAGACATATAGCTTCTTTTGATTTCTTCACAAACCCATCTCAAAAGTCGGGGGTGTTTGAGGTGTTTGGCTGAAGATCTGATTTATAAAGCAAGAGTTATTACTTGATGTTAGATTTCTTGATTGTGTTTTTTTTTTTTTTTTGGTTGTCTTCCTTCTTTGCTGAGTTCTTTGGAATTTTCTGTGAAAAGTGTGATAAAAAATAAACTTCACTGGCTTCTGCTTCACAGTTAAAAATAGTTATAAAATTGTGAACTGAAGGAATCCTGCAGTACATTTATGTTTGCGTAGGTGAGCTAGCTGTCAAAGCCTGTAATTTGACCATAAATAGTAGTAACGTCACTTTGTCCTCGCTGCTGCCCAGCCCAGACGCCTTCACGGGACACGTTTCACGTTCTCAGAGCCTGAAACCGCAACCATCTCCCTTTCCCTTTAATGTAGCCCTAAAAGTAGACGCTTTTCACGCGTCGCTTCACAGAGAGGAGAAGCAGGAGCAGCAGAAATCGGCTGCTCATTTGGGTGGAAAGATAATGAGAGGAAATGAACATGATTGCAGAGTTAGGGCTGAGTTCAGAGGAGTAGGAGGACAAAAAGAGGCCTGAGCGTTTCCGAGGAAAACTGCAGGCTCAGGAGCAGCATTTTCCCGCCCACAACAAAAACGCTGCCACAACAATTCCATGCGCTTGATTGGCCGGCATCCTGCCTTCAAAGCCGCCTCACGCTCATTCAGCACTTGTTATGACAGGAGCTTTGTTTTGGTCAGCTGACCCCCCTCCAGCTGAGTTTACACTCGTGCGATTGGTCCCTCGGGAGCCGCTCCACAATCAACACAGTCACGCTGCAATCATTCTTGGTGTTTGTGCGCACAGAGCTGGGGGGCCGCCACTTTGAAGAGCAGTTTAGGCTGAGGGGTGTTTAGTCTGCAGAAATGACAGAGCTGATCTTCTCCTCTGACAGGTACACGCAAAATCCACTCAACCCCTCCTCCTGTCATGATGAGCAACCTCGTCATGTGAAGCCTTAACACGGGGAAGTGTGTGTTTGGGGGTTACCCTGTCCCAGCTGAGCCCGACTGAGAGCCTCTTTCGCCGTGCCGAAGCCCAGCTCTCTGCAGACCACGCTGGCTGCGCTCAGGTCCCACAGGTGGTCGCACACCGTGCCCCACTTCCCCTCCTTCAGAACTTCAACGCGACCCTCTCCGAGGCGGGCCCCCGCCTTCAGGCGCACCACAGGCTGGAAGGAAAACAGAACGTATTTAGTCATCTTATTTCTGTTAAAAAGAAAAGCTTCACACGACTTGAAAATATCCTGCTGTTTGTACAGGCGCCTGGTCCAAGTGCCGAATGGAGAGAAAAAGATTACTGTTTCTTGAAAGTTTCAAACAAAGATGGAGTTCATGAAATATAATGGCGTTAAGACGAGCTTAATTTCTTTAGGCCAGTGTGGGTAAGCGTTCCAGCCTCTGTTTTTGTTCTGCGTGAAAATATTTCTTTAGAATGTTTCTACAACAGTAAAACTTTTCCTAAAGTTTGACAGACATGAGGCCTGCACTGTGGCGGTTTCCTCTGCCGGAGCTGTCCCAGTTAAACAGGAGGGTGTGGTCTGCACCAAAACCACAACGTTAGCAGGTGACAGGAGTCCACTGAAGACTAAAAACCTGCTCAGGGATCTCCACAGTGTGTTCTCACATCACAAACAACTATATGATGCAGATTTAGATTTTAAAGATGAGCTGGATTCAGGCCTCACTCAGACATTAAACAAAGGGCTTGATGAGCAGGGATGGAGAGTGATGCGGTAATGACAGGTTAAGTGAGTCTAGTTTTCTGATTGACTGAAATTAAACCTGCTTCAAATCAACAGCCAGTCTGAAAGTGTGTTCTGAAAAACAGGCAGTGGGGGCAATAGCTTTTGGGAAGCAGGGATGGAGACCCTGCATTAGAGAATTATTGTTCAGCTGCTGTGGAGGTCAGACATGCAACAGCTGGACTTTGGCTGAATAGCTTCATCCAAGAGAAGAAACTAACTCAAACTTCATGGATAGTAACTTGGCTTGTTTCTCTGGAGAGGTTACATATCTAAACACCTGCAGACACGAGGCAGATCAAGCAAGGCCACTAGTTCAGGATCTGGATCAGGATATGAATTCAAGTTCAGAATGTGAATCAAGGTTTGGGTTTGGATCAGTGTTCAGCTCATTGACTGCATAAGAGAACTGGACTGAGTGATCCCCACCCCCACCCCCCTCAAATAGGAAGTACCTGCTGGCTCCATGAAACCAAAATCCCATAGAGTTCTACTGAGAAATAAACAGTTATTACTCAGTCATTCTATTTCTCAGAATAACCAATACTCTAATACATGTTCTCGGTAATCCAACATTTTTTTTCATATTTTTTATTCATCAGAAGTTATTCAAGTTCTGAATAGACCAATCAGAAGCCTCAGTAAAAGCATGAGACGCCTACTGGATCCCAGCTCGAACGTTTCATTGACAGATTCCCGAGCCTGTTTTCAGGGTAAAGGGTTTTGGTATTCCAAAAAGATCACTCCTGATTGGTGACAGTAGTTGCCATAGAAATGTTGACTCTGACCGACTTGGACCTATCACTGTCGTCTGGCTCCAAATGGCGGCTCCCGTATCATGTAAAAATGGCGACTGAATTGGCTTCATTTCGCTGGAACCAGTGGTAAGGTATTTTCTATGTGTGACGTCACAGTTACTGAGTCCAGTTCTCTTATACAGTCAGTTCAGGGTCTGGATCAGGGTATGGATCTGAATTCAGAGTCAGGATCTGGTTTAAGGTTTAAGGTTTAGATCTCTGTTTCGCTTCAAGATCAGGGTCTGGATCAGTGATCAGAGTTCAGGATCGGGATCAGGTTCTGGATCAGGGTAAATAGTTTGGAAGCAGAAAACGATCATCGAGGTCAAACAATTGTGCGTCTGTCTCACCGATACCGCAGGCGGAGCTGGAGTTCTGCTCTGATGCCTGAACTGGTGTCCTGGGACACAGCGGACCACAGCGTGCATGCCCCCCCTGCAGGGAACTTCGCTTCTGGGGAGGGACAGCTGAGAGTAACACTGGGACAAGGTGGACTCCACACCTTGACACCGCACCTTCTCCACCCAGTAAGTCTTCTTCTGGATTTGTGTCCTAATCCTGTGGAGAGGCAGAGGTGGGGGTGGGGGTTTGTGATCCATCTCTTTAATCCACATTAAAAGTAAATGTGCGGTTGAGGACTTTACCCAGATGATGGATCTGCCAACTTGGACTCCCATAGTTTCCTGAAGAGAGGAGAAAACAGTTTTTGGTTTTGTGTTCCCGGCAAACCCCCATCCAAACACTCCACCTCAGTTGTTTTTCTCAGATTATTTTGGTTACCCAACGATGGAGGAGAATGGGAATGTTTAACTCTGTCCTTAGTTCCTCTGTGAAGAAGGAAAGTATGGGAACTTACTTCTCCACACTTCTGTCAGTGACCCACTGAGTATTTTTGTCTGTTTATTTACATTAGTGGAAAACCAGCTGAGTATGAAAGAAATGCTTAGATGAAGCCCCCCGTCCCCCGACAGCGTTTGCAAACAGATTGCTGTCCTTCCCCCACGTTCGCCACAGACAGGTGCAGCAAGCTTTCACCAGACGGCGGTTTGTGTAAAAATGATCACAAATAAAAATAGAGCTCCCTCCCCAGAGTGGCCCAGAACTGGATGCAGAACGAGACCAGCCCAGCAGAACTCCCGCATTCGGTAAAACGGACCCCTGCTGTGTGTTTATTTCTGCTGCATTTCAGACTCATGGATCAGAGTTTCACCAAATGGAGGATTCTTTTCAGAATTCATGTGAAAGACAAACTTCTCACACATTTCTTGCACAGACAATCTTTACTTTATTAAAGGTTGGCTGTAAGTTACAGTCGTCAAACAAAAGTTAAAACTCTGTTAGAGAAGAGAAGCCACATTAAACAAACGTGTGTCCTGCAGCTCAGAGAAGAACTCTGATCCAGCATGAACCAGGAACGTCATTGATCGTTGCACGTTGCTACGGTGACACCGGCCTCTGCAATGTGCATTCAGTTGAACTTTGACTAATCAGGTACACAGATTTGGTAGTGACGTACGGATGGTGTAGTTTTGAATTAGTACCAGCCGTTTAAAAATTGATAATGGAAGAAAAATGACTAATTGCAGTTTGTGCCCGGCTGGAATTATACAACACCAAGTCTTTCATGTATCAGAATAGAGCTGTAAAAGAAAAAGCCTGGAGGAAGATTCACAAGAGCTGCCCTGCTGCAACATTTCCTGCGCTGGTATCAGGTGGCGACAGTTTGGTGTGAACACTAAAAGCGTATTTAAGAATCGGCATTTAGCACATTCGTGAGCGTGTGACAAATGAACGAAGCATTAAACAAACTTCAACATGTCTCAGACACTAGCATCAAGCGAAGGCTCAGCTGGTCCGCCTTATTGACAGAAGGAAGAATGAATCAAAGTTTGGGAGGCAGACTGGAAGGGGTTGTCGGTTCACAGGCTGGGTGGGGGAGGAGAGCCTGCTGTATAATTGCCTGCTCTGCCTGGCACTGTCTGCTTTGTGGTGTAGCAGCAGCATGTTGGTTCACCCAAATGAATGAATGAGAACAGATTTGAACCCTACAGGAACCAAGGGGAGGTTCCACTAGAAAGAAGCTCAACTCCCAAGGTGTGTGACAGACAAACCTCCAAGCGATCTTTTTTTCTTTTTTTTAAACTTGTTCTGTCAAACATCAAAGTAAAATAATAAGAACCAAGGGCTTCTTGTTTTGTAGAGATGTTATTGTTACAATAGGAGTTTATGTAACTTCAGACACACAAGGTGTATATTTGTTTAAACCTCTTTTGTATTTGATGCTCTTAACAGGAGCTCTTGTTGGTCTGGTT
>BSAI01000009.1:787450-875369 GCA_036245035.1 Adrianichthys oophorus | reverse complement strand
CAGAACATTTGTGAGACGCAGAACCACTGAAAAGATGCTGGAATAGTAACTGACACCATCTGACAAGCAAGGTGGGGGAAACGTGATGGGGGTTGCTTTGGTGCAGGTAAGGTGGGAGATTTGTTCAAAGTAAAAAGGACGTTGAATGAGGAAGGCTATCACTCCATTTTGCAACGCCATGCCATACCCTTTGGACAGCCTACAACAGGACTATGACCCAAAGCTCATCATCAAGCTGTCCAAGAATTAGCACATTTTTTTAGGCCAATTGGTTAGAGAACCACTGTTTAGTTGTTAGTCACATTGGTTTGAGGATAAGTATTTGTCGTAAAAATTCAAACCTGATTAAGAAGCCTAGACTCATCCTGGACACAATTTCTTCTTCTAGCCCACAATACTTTTCCCCCCAGAACATTTAAATCTGGACAGGATCGTTTTGTTGATTGGGATGAAAATGGCTCACATTTATGGTAATCATTTCTGTAAAACTTAAGGTAGGAACAAACCTTGAGGAGCTCCTCTTCCACAGAGTCTCTGACTAGGTCTGGGCCTGGCCTCCTGGCCCTGCAGTTTAGGTTGTCAGTGGCAATGGCGTACGGGGTGTCAGTGGCCTCTAGCGCCCTCTCCAGTCGTGTCCTCGCCGCCTGCAGCGCCTCCGTGTCAGTCTGCAGCTGCTCAATGTGCCTCAGCAGCTCTGACCTCCAGTGGTGAATCTCCTGCAGTCTCTCCCCAAGCAGGCGTGTTCCCTCGACCTGAGTCTGCACAGTTAAACCCTCGCTGTCTCGGTTCAAGGTTCTGGACAGCTGCTGGATGCTCTCGGCTTGCAGGTTGTCGGCACCGGCCCGTCCAAGAATGGTTTGATAATTAGAGAACCATTCCGCTGGGCTGTATTTTGGGGAGTGGCCCATCCCGGTGGCAGAGTCTGGAACCAGTTGCAGGTCATTGGACTGTATGGAAGGGTTTGTCCTTTGGACTCGGTGAGCCACGGCACGGCTGTCACAGTGGGGTCGAGGCACCGTAATCTGCGAGATCATTCCTGCTTGATGAGAAGATCTTTTCTTAGCAGACCCTCTCTAGTACGACAGCACCTTCTGTTTGCTGTTGCTTAGTTACAGGTGTGGGCAGGGAGAGCCTGCTCAGGTGACCACCTCAGACGTTACAGACACAGGAAACCACATGATAGAGTTAATCAATAATTCAGAGATCTGGTTGTTCTTTAGAGCATAGCTGCTGGAGACAGGTTCATTAAGGCACCAAGAAGCCCATGAGGTCCAGTTTTTTAGGTTGTCGTTTTAATTGAAGAGGTTGACACAAGAATAACACTATAGCAGCTCAAACAGGTGTAAATGTTAGAACAACGCATGTCTAAACACCTGGAGAAGTAGACTGGCTTGATGACATTGTTGGGATCCAGATGCCATGACTCAACTTTCCAGTGTCTGCTCTGAATCCGGGGCTTTGCTCTGAGGCAGCGGTAGAGGGCGCCGGCGCGCAGCTGGAGACCTTCTCCTGATGATGTTGACTTTGTCCATGCTCGGGCGCAGATTTATCCCGCAACTTTTACCAGCCATGAACGCACCGCGTCCACTTACTGACAGAAGGGGTGCTGACACAGCACTTAAAAGTGATCAAAGCTTGAGGATAAACAAAACAAAATAAGATGAGCTAGAACAAAAGAAAAGTTCACAGCCCCCCGCGCGCGGCGTCCCAGTTTGAAGATGGGAGTGACTTTGATGGTGGTTGCGGCGTTGTCATGGTAACGGCAAACACTTAATCAACAGCTTTTGTTATTCGCATTACAGCGCTCACCTGAGACGACGATGACGTTCCGAGACTCGCGAGAAAAACCTGGAACCCCCCCACACCCCGCAGGTGAGACCAGCGCACGTGCGTAATTTTTTTTTAAATTAATCAATAGCGTTAACACGTTAACATTGACAGCTACACCAAATGTAAACTTTCAATAAATAACAGCTGACTTTTTTTTATCTCTTCGCAAACAAGACAAAGAATTTTTGAAAAGTTTGCAGCACCAGGCTTTACTAATGTCTTTTGGTGTAAAGTTGACCTTTTTCACATGAGGAACTGCAGTTCCTTGAGCAGTTTATAACAAAAGTTTGTGCAGATGTTTAGGAGGACCCACGTTAACTCCTAAGTTGTTGTCATCTCTTCCCTCCAGAAACAAAGACGATGAAAGCTCTGGAGGATGAAGATCATGCAGAGAACAAGGTCAGCTTCTTCATCCAAATTGTCATGAAGCTCCAAGAAAATCCCTTCAATGCATTTCTTTGTTTGGGTGTTTGGCTGTAGTTTCACAGAGCAGGACCCCCAGAGTCTGCTGAAGCTCACTCTGCTGATGGGGTGGGACGCTCTGCAGGAAACCCCTGTTTGGTCTCCAGCCTCCAGTTCAATGAGGACGGAATGATCGTGCCACACAGAATTCTTGGGAGCTTAGAGGATTTCAAAAAATATCTGGAGGCAGAAGGGGAGACTCAGGTAAACCAGGTTTGAAACTAAATCTACCCTGATGTCGCAGCATTGTTGAACTCTGAACCCCCCAGCTGCTAAGGCGATTACCTGAGTCCTTCGTGGATTGGTCTTCCGAACCTGGAGGGGAACAGCTCTCCAGCATCTATGGTGTGGGCCACAGAGACATCCAGGGCGCAGTCCCCTGGTTGAGGTTCCAAAAGCAGAGCGCCTTATCTGGTGAGGGAAACCAACTTTACCAGTACTATTTATGAATCCACAATGTTCTGAACATAAAAAAAACGTTGTTCCAAAGCAATGCATTGTGGTCTATATTTTCCAATATAGTGATCATGGATGCACACTGGTTTTTCACAGAGACTTCTGGGAAATCTGTAAGGCACTGTATTTTGGACTCTACAAAATGGTGAACGCACTATTTTGTTCACTAAGTAGTGAGTAGTGAAGGAATTCAGACGCAACCTAAATGCTTTTTACAGCCACCGATAATCTAAACAGCAAGCCTAGGAACCTGCAGGATTTATGCTGGCATACAACAGTTTTTCCATAAAACCTTTTCTAATATAAACTGTCAAGCTAAAGGGAAAGGTAAAAAAAAACAGTCCCACTGTGCTCTGCAAGAATGAAGACCTCAATGCCTTAACACTGGAGCTGTAGCGTCAGTGTGAGCTCCTATTTTGTTACCGTAACTCTTAGAAATTAACCAAATTCCAATGGATTCTGATAGCTAAGAAAAGCAGTGTTTGATATCAGCACCAAGCTGCTTTTCTCAGCTTTCAAAATTTGTTGGAACGACATTTTCTGTGCAAATGGTTGCTAGTTACAGTAATTCAAAGAGCGTGAGTTACTTCCTGTTGCCCGTGACAGCTGTGGTATTAAAGGTTCACGTGGTTTCTCTTTTTCCTTCAGGAGTTTCTTCTGCAACCTCTCCACATCATCATTACAGCTGCCAGGAAGCACCAAAGGCTATACCAGAGCAGGTAACACCGACCCTGGTCAGAGGAGACCTCAAAAATGCAGCACTCTAACTAAATGTTTTCTCTGGTAAATTCTGGTCTTTTAATTATGATTATGCCGTTCTTAGTGAAAATCTGAAAGCCTGTGTCGTTTTTAAAGACATTTTCTGCAGAGCACCAGGAGTTCATTAGAAATTTGCCTCTGGGTTGTTAACGACACTGTTAGCTCTGCTAATTTTCCATCAGCCCTTTGTTTATACTCTCTCCTGCTCGCTTATAGCACCTCACAAGCCCAAGCTAACATTAGCATTGAAAAAAAAGAACAAACAATATTAGAGCTATCCAACTGTACATTTTTGAGGCAGATGCGATGAGATCAGACAAGGAAAATGAAGATGTTAACAGATCTATTTGTCTGCGAGTGGATGCATCAGAATTGTAGAGGAGAAGGGAGACTTTGGCCCTTCCATGGCAGTAGCTGCGTCACAAACCTGCGCATTTTCAAACCTCCGTTTTTTTTCTGCTCCTCATTCATAGCGATTTGAGTGAAGAAATCTTCAGAAACACAGTTTTAATTGTAAATTATTTATTTGTCTTCTATCATGAGAAAAATGCTACAAGAACACGCAAAAAAAAAAAAATGCCCAAACCGCGTTTAAAGCAGTTCATCTTTTGCTGCAAAGTCACAGAAGGAAGTTTGATGTTTTACGGGTCAAAGTGACTCAGTGTCTCCCTCTGTGAGCAGGACTTTAAACTTGCTCAAGTTTATCACTGCGGGTGGGGAGCGTCGCAGTTCCATTTTGTTGTGCTTCAGACAGTTTAGTGTTAACTTTCATACCACAATGACTTGGCCTACGTCAAAGCAAAAAATGAGCAAGGGGTTTCATGGGAGTCAGTGTATCTTGTTCATTTACTCTCAGTCAAATGAAAGTTTATTATCAAGCGAAGAAAAATCCAAGCCTCTGTCATTATTTTCTCAGATGATGATGCTTAGAGTTTGGTTGTTCCCTCTTCACAGAGGCACGTGGGAGTTAGAGTACAGGTCTTGTTTGAAACACTGACTGGGGAGCCAGCGCTGTCTGCCTTGGATCTTCATAATGGAGGCTGCACAGCCATCTATTACAGCTGGCAGAGACTCTCCAAGGAATGCAGCTTCCCACAGATACACTCCCAGGATGAGAAAACTCACTTTTACTTCAACTCCTCCAGTGGTATAGAAACACAGTGTGAGACTGCTGCCCTCTTCACGTGCATAAATTACTTCAGTTTTTCTTTCCTTTTTCCCCTCTCTAGGTGTGATCCGTCCTAGTGACACTTTGCGAGTGGAGGTTATCTTCAAGTCAGAGAAACCAGGCATACAAACAGAGCACTGGCAGCTAAACACCACTGGAGTCTCTCTGCAAGTTACCTTCATGGGAGTCTGTTTGCGACTGGATCTAACGGCAGAGTTGCAGCTACACCTGCGAGTAAGCAAACCGGTCTAAGAGAAGCCTCCCCCGTGCCACCAGAAGTAACACGTGTACAGGTCATGGTTCCGGGACAGAGGTCACACTTCTTTAACAGTGCCCTTGTCGCTCTGAATGAGGGCACACTTGTGCTATAGAGACAGTGACAGTATATAAAGATGGACAAAGCCCCTGTGATGTCACCCATAGCTTTACCTCTGGTTCCAACCAAATGAAATAAATTCACTCGTCATTTTTCCATGTTACGGACGTCGCCATGTTGGAACCAGATGATGTTGGTGAGCGGTGATTGGTCTAAGTCAACATTTCTTTAACAACCACTCTGGCTGATCAGGAGTGAGACAGTTGGAAAGCCACACCCCTTCCACTAAAAGTGAACTCAGGAGAATCTGTCAGATTTGAGGTGGGGGGCAGCGGGCACCACATGCTTTTACTGAGGCATCTGATTGGTCAGTTTATACCTTAAATAACTTACGACAAAGAAAAAATATCATGAAAAATGATTAAGATGAGCAAGTACATGTTAAAAAGAGGTAACAGAGCAAGAATGGTTATTCTGACAAATAGATTGACTGAGTAATAGCTGTTTATTCCTCAATAGAAGTCAATGGGATTTTGTCTTTCTGGGACCAGTGGGTATTCCTGTTTGAAACACAAGGGGGGAGGGTATTTTCTGTTCAGTTCTTCTTGCCCAGGGGTTCCCAAATCCAGGCCTCGAGGGCTGGTGTCCTACATATTTTCCAACCAGTGGCTAAACACACCTGATTCAGGTAATCAACAGCGTATAATGCAGGATTTCTGGAAAACCAGCAGGAGGCTGATTTGGATTTGGGAATCCCTGTTAATGAACAGAGGCTACGACCATCTTAAAGACCATGTCTTTCTGACAGACGCCAGGCCAGTTTTACAGGTTATGCTTGTACAGGTTACACTTAAAAAAGCCCACACCCCTCTGTCAGAGGTCAAAGCTGTCTGACAGAGGCCCCTCTTGTTTGACGGATAAGTGATAAATGATGAGTGTATTTACTGTTTCCTCTCTCTTTGGATTGTGATGAGCAGGCAAAGCTTGAGAAGAAAGCGGTGAGGGAAACTTGTCAGCTGATTTTAAGTCAGATGCTGGAGAAAATCTTCACCCCGCGAAGGTCAAGCAGCCCTCCATGTCTTCTGGACTTGGAGGAGCAAGATTTGGGAAGCACAAAGGTGAGTCAGCGTCTTCCCCTTGCTGCTAATATTTCATTTCGGAGCTAATATCCTGAAATTCCAAGCAATTGACAACAATACCTCTGCTGTTTTTGAATGTGACTACTTAGGAGTGAGAATGAGTTGACATCACTGCGACACACTTTTTCCTATGGCATTTATTTGAATAAATAAGCACTCTTAGCTATATTTTCTTTACATATGTCCTCCATCATGAGAAAAATGCCAGAAGAACATTTTAAAAGCATAAAAAACATGTTTTTTTATTGGCGTGGGTCTTGAACCACTGCTTTGTTCTAAAGCTGAAAAAGCTTCTCATGAACATTTATTTAGTAGATAAAATGGCTTCATGTTGCCGTTATCATGGACCATTAACTATTATTGGTCATCATCATTGCGAAACATGTGCCTTTAATAAATATAATGAAAGAAACAGTAATATATTTACATTGTAAAACAATCATGACCGTGTATATCCTAAAAGATTGTCTCACTCCACTTCGCACAGAGTTTCATATGGAGATTCACAGTGGGTCCACTGTGTAGATGCTTTGTTTGTTAAACTTTGTCCTCCTGTATGGGAACAGTCTCATTCAGCGTTTTATTCTCTTGGTTTTTCTGCAACCAAAAGATATTGTTGAGGTTGTGCTCATTGTGATGATGATGTAGGGGTTCAGTCTGGACAGAACCACCACTTGAAAATGACCACAATAGCATCCAGTAGTTAAGCCTTATGTTGCTGTCAAACCAATTCGTGCACGTGTTCGGCTTATGTGTAGACCCCCAACAAATTTCCTGCTTGACGCTTGTCCAAAAATGTGTTCATGGACATGGGATGATGTTGAGATTTATTTGTTTTGAAGAGATCTTCAAAACCCAGACACGTCTCCATGTTTGAGTTGATGAGATCATTCAGAGACTCTCCCAGTATGGTAAGGTTCACCATCTACTGCAGGAGTTGTGTCTGTATCCCTGTGACCCAGTTTGATTACTTGCTGTCCTGCATTAGCCTGAGGAGGAAAAGATAAATAAAAGGATAAAATTACAGGACATTTTTATTATTATCTTGACGCAAACACGAAAAATATTATAAAGTTCAGACTCTTCTCCATGTTGGTTTTGGACTCCACCTACTGATCACATCATCAAGACGTCACATGCCAAAGCTGAGTTCCCAACTGGTCGAAGCAAAGCAAAATGTTCACCAAAGTTCTGATATTTGATCTCGCCAAACAAATATTTGCTGCACAACAGAATTTTTGCGTCCCCTGAAATGCTCTGCCACCAGACCAGACCGCGCATAGCCAGTAAGGCGCTGGTATTCACACCATACTAACCAAGTGTACGCATCAACCCCCACACAGATGCATGCAACTAAGCCTTAAGGCACATGTTCTTCCATCCTGTTTTAGGGAGAAGCAGAGTCATTAGAAGGACTGGAGAAAATGTGGAGAGAGGTTAATGGAAGAGATGAATGGGACTTATCTGTAGACACCCTCCGACAGGTAACTGAAGATGTAGATTTTATTTCATGGTTCTTCTCTGGGAGCAGTTAGTGTTCTTATTCATGAAATAAAGCTGTCTCTGCTGCTGAAAAACACGCCCAGAGAATAATGCTGCTGTCACCATGGTTCACTGTTGGGATTGTTGGGCTAGTGATGAGCAGTGCCTGGTTTTCTTGGTTTGAACATCAAAAAGTTCAATTTTTGTCTCATCTCATCAGACCAAAGCCTCTTTTTATGGGAGTCCATGTGGTGTAGTGCCCAGAGAAAACCCACGCATGGTTCAAACCATGAACCAGGGCCATGTATCTCGCTGTGAGGCAAGAGTGCTGACCACTATTCCACCGTGCAACCCATGTTAGCTAATTCCCATTTAATTTAAAATAATTTCAGTTTTGAGACATTTTTTGAAAATGGAAAACTTTTGTGAAATGTTACCTTGTTTGTGGTAAAATTACATTCTTGGTTTTACAGTGTGTGCTGTCTCTGCCCGATGCTGAACCCGTCCCGGGACTTTCTGTTAGAGAAGAGAGACTCACCGAACTCAACAAAATACTGCTTCAGAGTTCAGAAACATTAGAGCTGAAACATCTCCATCTGACAGCAGTTACTGCAGGGTAAGCCAGCTTCTGTATACCACATTACCAAACAGCCCCCCTACTCAGGATGGTGCATCCTTCCCTGCAGGCGGCAACTCTGGAGGAACTTGCTGGACACCATGGCTGTGGAGGTGGACAGAATTCAAGACCTGCTGGGTCTTTCAGAGATTCCAATGTGGAGCCATGAGGAGGGACTTTTAACAGGTGAATCTCAGAACCTCCTCAGGATAGCTCAACTTTAAAGCCATTGTCACGTCCACCCACATGGAGGGGTTGACCCATATGGGTTCTGAGGGATTTTGGGTCGTCCAGGCCTGTAAAGAGTAGAAAACTGGTGTGGCCGCATCTTAAGGAGTGCTCAAGTGTGTCTTGGAGTTCCCCTAAGGTTCGTACGGGCGCCTTAAGGGACATCAAGAAAATGTATGGACCATTATCGGGTGTGTGATAAGTATTGTAAATTCCTTGAGTCATCATTTGATATTTTCTGTTATTCTGTCAGGAGAGGCAATCAACAAACAAGAGAACAGGAACAGGGAGAAGGTGATTGCTGTAGAGAGGAGGAGCAGGTTTACAACTGACCACAAAGGGACGTTTGACCCACCATCAACAGGTGACCTGCAGGTGAGAAAATACATGTGATTTTTTTTTTTTTTACTGCATCTGTTTTAGGAAAAAGAGAAAACACCAGACTTTTTAATGCCTGGCTATTTTTAAACTCAGATTTATTCTGACCTGAGCTGTGGAGCCACAGCGTGGTTACATGCATCGTTTTGTGGTTGTGATGTTGTTGTGGTTCCCTCAGGAGAAAGGAGTGAAGGACGGCCCAAAGGGACAGCTAGAGGGCCCACTCCTCCCCTCCAGAAACCCTTCAGCATCTTCCAGTTTCAGGAGGATGTTTCTGAGAAAGGTGGGAACTTTTATATAGATTAATTCAGGACAGTGCACACTGATGAACGTTCTCTAACTAACCCTGTCAAACTAGTTGTTTCAAATAATGGGAATCAAAGAAAATGGGCTTTTGTGGCTGCTCTCAGGGATACCACCGTGTAATTTTTATGTCTAAAGTTTTATCATCCAACACAAATGTTTCCATGTTTAGTCATATATTCCAAATGATTTTTTTCATTTGTTCCTCTGGAGATGTTTATAGAGAAGCTAGCTGAGTGGTTCTAAATTAAGTTCATCTTTAATGCTGATAGATTTAAAAACAATTTTAATTACATCTGGTGTTCGGTGCAGCAGATATTCTTGTTCTTTTTATTTTCTGGTTCCACAAGTCTTCGAGTTTAATACTCAATAACTGAAAGCCTATTTGGTAATCAAAGAAAAAGTCATACTGCTGAACAACTTTCAGTTTAATTCACCTTTAGCGGGAACATAAAAAGAGGTTTTGCAAATCTTTAGGATTTTTGGGTAAAGATGTTACAGAATGATGAAAGTTCAATGAAAAAAAATCAAAAATTTTGCTCTTACAACACAATCTCTAAGAGATTGTTGTGACTAGTGCAATTTCTAGTTAATTTGATTGTCTCAGATGATTTCCTGGTTTTGCTTCACTTTTATGCTTAAACACCTTAAGAACCTTAATAAAACACGTGATCATCGTGAGTCAGCTGATTCTGGTCCGTAGAAAAGCGACTATTCATATCGGTTTTGCACTGATATGCAAAACATTACAAACGTTAAGCACATAATAATGTACTTGAGTAAAGTATTTACTAACAATTCACTAACGGAAAGTATTGCATATCAGTGGAAGGCTGCTTTTCTACTTCAGAATCCACTGGACTGATGTTAATTGAGTCAATGGTTGAAGAGTTATGGTAGTCCAAAGAATGACAACACTGGAGTTGAAGCTCCTGGTAAAGGGTTAAAGAGTGATTGTTTCATTGTTTGTTTCCTTCCTGATAACAAACCATTTAATCTTGACATCTGGCAAATGTTTTCATGTCATATGGGAGGGGTCCATTGCAGTTTGAGTAATACTTTTCTGGTCACTTGTTTTCATCTGAGGGATTTTCATGTTTCTGCAGGTTTATGCTCTGATGGAGGAGCTTCTGGATGATCTTTGTGACGTCACTGATGAGCTTCATGGGGTTTAATCGCAAAGAAAAAGAGGAGAAAATATTTGTTTTCTTTTTTTATTTATTAACCATTATTTAACCAGTTAGTCCCATTGAGAAAAAAAAAACGTCTTCAGAAGAGAGTCCTGGCCAAGAGGCGGCAAAAAGACAATTATATTGTTATAATTCTGTCATTCTTTGGGTGATCTAAGTACATATGTAGGAAGGCAGAAGACCATGCATGGTCTTGTAGATAAAAGTGCATTAGTGAGTCAACCTCCTGGTGGGCAAACAAGGCTGTCCCACCTGAGAATACAGTTCACAGTGATGAGCTGACATCTTGCAGTTTGTAATAAACCTCAGAGCAGCGTGATACACCTAATCAATCCTACTCAAAGACTGAGATGTGACATTCATATACAACAGGTCTCCATAGAGATCCATAGTGGAGAAAAAGGTCTCAGTAAGAAGCTGTTTTTTTTAACACCAAAAGAAAAACATTTATTTATGAATAGAAAACCCAGTTTTAGTTTCCTCACAAATTCTCAATATGGGGCCTGAGTATCAGCGTGTCATCAATGAGAACTCCAAGATATTTATATAGGTGTACCACCTCAATTTCATTCCCCTGCAGAGTGGATACTGTAGGAAAAACCTGGGATCTCGTTTGGAAACTACATGAACTTGGTTTTGTCGGCATTGAGGACTAATTGGAGCTGCAGAAGTGTGTGTGTAGGTGCTCAAATGCTTTCTGTAGAGATTTAACAGGAGCTGCAGAGGAGGAGCCAAAGCAGTAAATAATGGTATCATCAGCAGAAAGATGAATAATAGCATCAGACACATTTTGCCCTAAATCATTGATATACATAATAAATAGGAGGGGTTCTAATAAAGAGCCCTGTGGCACCTCCTTGTGGACATTCAAGAATTCAGAAGACAAACATTCAAATGTAACACAAAAGGGCAGCACAGTTCTGCTTTTTGTCTAGGGCACCAAGAATGTCATTGATCACTTTTGTAGCAACAGTGATGGTACTGCTTCCTTCTAAAACCAGATTGCAAGTTTGAGAGGAGCTCATTTGAGTGGATAAACTCTTTAAATTGATTACCTAAACAGTATTCCTGAATTTTTGACAAGACACATTAACTTGATATTAGCCTGTAGTTGGTTAAAACTGCTGGATCACCTCATTTTAATTGAGGAACAACAGAAGCTGACTTCCAAACTGAAGGTATTTCTTGATTTTTTTTACTTGTCCTGTCCAGCAGCTGAGCAAACAGATATGAGCTGAGAGCCTCTTGTGTTAGACAGATTTTACTGCTACAATCAGGGGTCATAAACCATCACATCCGTCATATACACCACAAGGTGTATATTCATATAAACCTATTTTGTAATTTAAACTAAAATTTATTTTTATTAAGTATGTTTGTATCCTTTTTTTTTTTTGTTGGACCGGACGGGAAAAAAGGGGAAAGAAGAGAGAGGGATGTTGGGGGGGCACAAAAGACAGGGGAAAAGGGTGGGTTACAGAAGTTAGAGGATGACTACAGGGGAGGGAGGGGAAAATCGTAAAACAACAGTCAACACGATGCTGGGAGTTAATAATCATTGCAGTCAAGTGTGAGTGTTAATCTAAAGTGGGAGGGGCCTGTCCACACACTCAGTTGTTACAAACATACCTGCTGGCTCCAAGAGTGTTCACAAACTTGTCAACATCCAGTTCACACGCACACGTATGCATACAAAGCAACACGTGTAAAGCGTTCCATTCTGTCACGTAAACTATTTGAAGGTGCAAAGGTGAGCTGACACCTGTGCTCAGGTGAATGTTTATGTTAAGCTGAAGTGGATGATGGGATGTAAAAAAAAAAAAAAAAAGGAGGACGAGGGGGGGGTCCAAGCCATCCCCACACCAAGACCCCCTCCAGAGCAGCAGCTGCGATCACAGTGAAAGTCAGGAGAAATGATGACGATCACGTGGGGGCGGTTTCAGGTGATCACGTGCTCAGTTGAGTCACTCAGGTGAACCGCTTCCTTCTCAGCTTGCCGTGCTCCCGCCTGGTAGCACGAGTTGACAGGTGGCTCTCGTGGCTCATGCCCTCCCCCGTGAGAACGGAAGCCGCGCCGTCAGGTTGCCCTGAACGCGTGCGTGGCTTCGTCTACGGAACCTGAAAAACAGGTGCGGCAGGTCGCTCCGCACGCACGTCTGCGCCTGCGGGGGAGGGAATGTAAGCAGAGGAGAGGTCCGGTCCGGTCCGCGCGAGAAGGTGAGTGCACGCGCTCTCGTCTCCACGCACATAACAGCAAGCCCGCAGTTTGGGGGAGGGGGGGCATTCAGCGACCCGACTGGCCGGGGGGTGTCCCCTGGTGAAGTGAGGAAGATTTCCTGTGAATTTGGATCTGAGTTCTGATGAAGGAACAGAAAGTGGAACCTTTGACTGTAACCCTCTCAGCTGTGACTGAACACCAGAACTCTGATTCCTGAAACAAACACCTGAGGAGCGCTTCAGTTTACCTTCACCTGCTGATGTTTCCTCTGAACTTCAGGAAGTGCCTTCATTTCACAGCAGCTGCTCTTCCCTCTGCATTTGCTTGGATCAGCAGAAAATGTTGCGTTCAGGAGCGCTTTGAAGAACTCAACTCCTGACACCAGGTAAACTGACATCTCCGGCACTTTTTTTCACAAACTGTTGGAACTTTTTAAAAACTTTTTTTTTATGGTTAGTGGCTCTTCAGACGCGTTGGTTAGCCCTTCTCCTTTTGCCCAAAAATCTTTAACTTTATGAAATTAAACTGTAATTTAAAATCAGATTAGATAATTTGTGTTTGGTAGATGCGTCCTTTAAGATACTCCTGACAATACACTATCCATAATAAGTCAGGGATATTACTTACACGAGTGCTTTCCCTATTTAGTCTAAATAATAAAAAAAAACACATTACAAATAATTTGATATAACTTGTAATGAATGAGAAGAAAATATTTCCATAATCATTTTATACATCGATAAAGATGGCCTTAAATGGCAAACATTGACCATGTCTACAGCGGGTATTTCCACAATTTCCTGCAATACAACTTTATGGGGACGTCTCATGCTCCTCACTAGCCTAGTGATGTTGCTTTGCGGCAATGTGGTCCACTCTTCCACAAGTGCTGCATGCAGTTCTGCAGGTCACTGGAGCAGGGTACCATCATCCAGTCTCTACTTCAGCTGGTCCCTGACGTGCTCTTTGGGGTTCAGGTCAGGGTTATTGGTGGCCGTACCATATGTGGCATTGCGATTTCTTGAAGTCCAGCTGTGACAATTCTGGCACCATGTGTTGTACCGTTGTCATTCATGAACTGAAAGTTGGGTTTGTGCAGTGAAATTAGGGGATGATGATGGTTCTATGATGTCTCTGAGGTAAGACTGTGCAGTGACTGACATTAAGGTCACAGCGGTGGTGTTGGTTGTGAATGGTTTGTCTGGAAACCCTTGTACTTCTCAGATCCGGTAACCAGGCCTGCAGCTGTGTGGCATTTACAAAATGATGTCTGAGTGCAGAGGTCCTTAGGTTCTGGTCATGGTTGCGGTTTGTCACTCCTGGGTCTGTCACAAACTCTACAAGGAGTTCTGTGTGTTGATGGAAGTCTGCTGATGACACTTTGAGACGAACCAAGTTCACCTGCAACATCTGACTGCCGACTACCAACTTAAAATATGGATGTATCGTAATTCCCAGACCCAGCCTGTTTGCATGATATTCAGAGCATTAATAAGCAAAGGATGTTACCATAGTTTGATGTTCCACTTTGTCATTTCTCCATCTCCTTTGATGGGAAAACAAGCCTTTTATCACTGGATGCCGTCTCAGTAAATTAATATGAAGATTAAATTATGCTACAAAGATAATTTGTTTTTTCTTATCTGACCGCTCTCTCCGTCCTCTGTGTCAGCATGGCGTTGGCCTCGCCCGCGTTCACCTGTGCAGCAGCTACCATGCTCACGCTGACGTTGCTGCTGCTGCTGTGCATCGTCCGGAAGAAAAGGAAAATGGAGGGAACATACCAGCCAAGCGCAGAGGAGAGGAAGCAGTCGCGGCCGGAGAGACCGGGCCTACCACTACCTAAAGAGGAACGGCTGATCTGAGGACTTCCTGTTACTGAGAGAGGGACCGCCAAGCTCCAACCTGAGTGCTATAATGTACAGTATTTAGTTAATGAAACTGACAGTAATCTGTGATGGAATTTTATGTCTTTATCGTGAATGGAAAAATGTATAAATAATAAAATTTCTCATATTCTCTGAAGATTCTGTTTACCATTGACTGGAAGACATACCAACTCAAGACTTAGGATTGACAAACTTGCTTTTTCTCAGAACTTGTACCAAATATTAGTAGTCAAGGCAGTTGATCAGTATTTGTGGCCAATTTTGTTTTAAGCTCAAACCAAACATTTCTGAGACTCTGTTTAGATCCATTCAAAGAGTTGGAACAAAAAGAAACAGCTTGAACTGGAGGCACATGCTGATGTGCTCAGTTTGGAGTTGATTACGTCTAAAGACTTGAATGTTATTCTGGCCTTTTCTAGGCAAAACTACCATAAACCGCTTCAGTACACACATACTCTAAAAATGTGTCCTTTTCTGAGTTCTGAGATGGACTGACCTTTACTGTCCGGCAGTTCTGCAGCTTCTCATACTCTAATCTGGGCTTCCCTGTAATAAAGCCAGACTGAACTGTGAGGTTTTTCTCTCAAACAAACATATGCTTCTATCATTACTGATGCTTTTTATGTTGATGTTTTAAGTATCACTGATTCACAGTGAGAGACGTGCAAGCTAGCAGATGCTGCTCATGTTTACAGTGTGATGTTGTGGTTTTCTGCTAAAGTATTAAAGTACTTGTGCGATGAAGAAAACAAAAAAAATTATTACAATTTCTGGAGGGTTTTATGTGTTAATCTTCTTCCAAATATCAAAATCATTCAATTTTATATCTAAAATTAAAGTTGAATTTTAAATATAAAAGAGTTTATTCAAATGCATTCTCAGTTTGTTCATGTTGTTCACACCCCGATTGGAAACAAAAAAATGGTCCCAAATGAGAGGTTTTCGGGTACTGTGTGTCTGCTCAGTGTGGGACAACAGGGAAGAAAGACAACAATCATAATGTAACCTTAAAACCAGACTGTACATACATTTATTTCGATGTAAAATCCGATTTTTTAAAACTCTAAAGACAAAAGGAAATTGCTTCCTTTTACAACTAGCCTGCAGGTGTGTTTCATAAAAACTGCAACATTTGATACTTCCTGGATTCAAGTTCAGAAACAGAAGGTTGGGCTTTATTCACACCCTGACCAAGCGAGGTTCCTCCTTCAAACCTCAAACCTTTTCTTCAGCTCGGACACGCTGAGTGAGGCGCATGAGTCTTCCTCGGGTGGCTGGCGCTGTGTCTTTGAGCTTTGAGCTGCAGCCTCAGACAGGGTCTTGCTCATGGGCCTCAGCTGGAAGTTTGATCTGGTGGAAGGTTGAGACTGGAAGCGAGCCACAGCAGACATGACCTTTGGGCGGGAGAAGGTGAGCTCCTCTTCCTGAGCTGCTGCACTTTGGTCTTGCTGCTCCTCTGTTGGAGCGGGGGGCTGGGGGCTCACACACATGCCTCCTTCCTTCCCCGTCTCTTTGCTTTCTTCTTCTTCTCTCACATCTTCTTGCTTCTCTTCACCTTCATTGTCTGTCTGCTTTCTTGCCTCCTCCTCCTGTTCTCCCCTCTCACTTGAGCCTTCACCCCCCCACACCTGGTCTGCTTCATCTCCTGGATCCTTCTCTAAATCTGTGACATTTACCCCACCCTCCACCACCTCCTCCTCCTCCTCTTCAGAGTTGAAAATGTCCTTGACTCCTGTGTTTTCCTCTCTGTTTGCCCCCTCCACCTGCAGGCTGAAGTCAGGTTCTGGTTCAGAATCCTCTGTGGAGTCCAGGTTCCAGCTGTACAGGCTACCATTGATTGACATGGACAGACTCTGCTGGCTTGGGCTGTCAGGAGGGCGCTGACAAACACAGACATGGATCAGATTTTAGTAGTGGGAAGGGGGTGAGGGTTAATTTTCCTTCTACTAACCTTTGTGATGAAATCGTGGCTGTCCGGGCCGAACAGATCCAGACTGCGAGTACCGTACAGCTGGCAGGGCTCATGAGAGCCGAGCGTGTCAAAGATCTCGCCCAGGAGATCCAGCTCCTCCAGATCACAAAGCAGCACCTCCTGCTCCTCCTCCTTCTCATGGGATTCCAAGTCCAACTCAGCCTTAAGACCTGGAACCCCTCTGAGAGCCGCAGAGAAGAAGCAAACTCAAACATGCTTCCACATATAAGGTGCTTCTTCTTCATGTAAAGCACTGAATTAATAAAAGTACATTCTGACAAAGAACCCAAAGTGATGTCTACATTAAAAAGCACAAATACAGTCAATCTAAATGAGATTAGGAAGAATCTCAGTAATTCGTGGGACAACTGAAGGGCTTACTATCTTGGTAAGTTTAGAAGAAACAGGTGTTTTTAGCTCACCTGTCCCACTTATCTCCAGTATCTTTTTTTTCTTCATGTCTTTTCTTGTGAGCAGGTCGCTGGGGTCTAGACTAATGAAAGAGAAACACAACAGGAGACCATCATCAGCACATCATGGACGCCACTAACTCTGTCCATTAAGTTAAAGAGTTGTGATGCATCCGTCTGTGAGTAACGTGTTCTTAGCCGTGAGCCGCCGTCACAACTGTGTCAGAATGACCCAAGAATGAGTTAAAGGAATGCATAAAAGAACTGTGCTAAGATGATGGAAAAAACTAAATAATTTTAGAAGAATTTCATTAAGAAATTCTAGTATCTCATTATTCTTTCTGACAAATCTGCAACAACTCCAGTTCTTCTGCATTAGAAATACTGAAAGGACATCCATGTTACACTGATGATTCTTAAAAAAATCTAATTATGTTATTCCCTGTTATTACCACTTATTTCTCAATGACATGAATGCAGGCGTGAACAGGAGCGGCTGATGGATCCAGTTGACTCTGAGGGGGGAGGAGCCTAAACTGAGCTCAGAGTTCCTGCATGCAAACCTATAGACTGTATAAGAGAACTGGACTGGACTGAGAAAATGGTTTACTTATGGCTCTAGGAAAATGAACTCAATTCAGTCAGCATTTTTCTGCTATACGGATGCCGCCATTTGGAGCCAGACAAGGTCAGGAAACGGTGATTGGTCCGAGTTGATCTGAGTCAACGTTTCTATGGCAACTACTGTTGCTAATCAGGAGTGAGCTTGTTGGAAATCCATCTCTACCACTGAAAGCGGGCTTGGGAGAATTTGTTAAACATTTCAAACCTTTGAGGTGGGGACCAGCAGGCACCACATGCTTTATTGAGCCGTCTGATTGGTCAGTTTATAACTTGAATAACATAGAATATAGAAACAATATCAAGAAAAATATAACTAAATTAACAAGAACATGCTAAAAAAGGTAGCACAGATAGACTGGTTATTCTGACAAATAGAATTTCTTTATAGAAGTCTATGGAATTTTGGCTTCTTGGAGCCAGCAGGTACTTCCTATTTGAGATGTGAGGGGTGAGGGATCCCTCAGTCCAGTTCTCTTATACAATCAATAGATAGGCTTGATCCAGAACTATTTCCAATCAGCCTACATCCTTGAACTTGTAATAACTTATGAACATAACACCAGCACAAAACACAAACAACAGGCCAGAGCCATGCAACTGTGGAAGGAAGCGAAGTGTGAGTTCTCACCCTCCCAAAATGTTGTGTGATTGGCAAGCGGCTCTGTAGACAGTCAGATTGTCCATAATGGTGAGAAACAGAACCTCCTCTCTGCAGGGCGGGGTCGTTGTGGTGTCTCTGCATAGAACAAAAAGGAGTGAGCAGTGCAGAAAGTGGGGAACCATGTCAGCTGACATGAACGTGCATGAGCGTACCTTGTGAACGAGCAGGTTCTTTACACTGGACGTGGTAAGCCACTTGGCCTGCAGGACACAACAATAACCCAGTGAATTAGATCAATGTGCTGTTTGATACGTGCCTCTGAGAAGCTGATCAACCCTTACGTTTGCTTTGGTCTTCATGTTGTGGATCAGAGACCCCCCTCCTTTCTGCCAGAAAAAAAACATATATTTTGTAGGACCTCACAGTGAGACAGGAAAGGGCTTCTTCAGGTGTCTGAGATGTACTAACCTTTAGATTACCCACCAACTGTTGGCATGACTTTCCTCTTCCTGTTACAAAGACAAGGCTGTTGGTTGAGCTGCTACAGAAAAATGTACAGAAGTACCAAACCAAACGCACCTTTTGTGTTATCCTGTTTTATTAACTCCTCAAAAAGATCATCCAAGTCCCTCCCTTTGTTCAGTAACTCCAAGCGACTGTCAATAAACTGAAACAAAACCACCAAGAACAAGTTGATACAAATTAACAAATACTTTGCAGCAGCTTTTGCATTTGTTTTTAAAAATAATTAAAATTATTAATATAGGATTCAATCAGGATCCGTTTAAAGATGCACTCCAATGAAAATTGTACTTATGACGTGTTCTTGTGGCATTTTTCCCCTGATGGATGTAAATAAAGAAAAATTAAGGTAAAAAAGGCTTTTTTTGAGTATTTCTTTGTTGTTGTAAATCAGGAGCAGATAAAGAAATGCAGTTGTAAAAAGCTTGTAGCTTTGACGTAGGTGTGACAATCAGCGGGCTACAAGCTCCCTGCTCCACTCCATTCTGATGCATCCACTTGCAGACAACTAGATCCATGTACGTCTTTGTTTTTCTCGTCTGAGCTGGCATCTGGATCAGTACTGTACAGCTGGATAGCTCCAATACTGATCATAATTTACATTGCACCGGTAATGTCAGGTTGGGGATTGTGAGCTTGTGGGAGAGTGTAAACAAAGTGATGATGGGAAATGAAGGAAGGCTTACTCAGTGCCAAGAGTCCTGACCACGACTAAGAGGCAAATTTCTGATAAACTGCCGTTCTATAGTAACTACGTCCTAGAAAACGACACAGGTTTTTGACTTTGTCTAAAAACAGCATCATCATAATTAGAAAAGCACTGGGAACGCTTTTACAAAAGATCATTGGAGTGGAACTTAAAAAATGAACGAAAAACCACATTGTATGTATGAATAAAAAATATTTCAAACTAGAAAGAAATATTGAAAGTTTTAACAAAAAAAAGTTTTACATTTAAAGCTTGAATAAAAAGACAGAAACCTACTGTTACAATATGAAAACTGTTTCGTATTTTCAACTTTTGTTTTGTCATTTCTTTCAACCACACTTTCAGTCCTCAGTCATTTCAGAATTTTAGTCCAGATATAAGTGGATGTTAGATATAAGTGGTAATAAGAGGAATACCTTTTTAAAACTTGAAACCTTTTTTTTTTCTGGAGCTGATCTATTCCCTAGCTGTGTGACATATATTCAGACATCCGTCCATCTTCTGTTCTTGCTCTGATCTGTTCAGGATCATGGGGATTGCTGCCATTCCAGGTTAACTATCAGCACACTGAAGGGTTCACCAGTCCAGGCCACTCATAGACAGACACTCACTCACAGGGAAAGTTCAAGATCTTTATCGACCTATGAAGCCGGACAAAACCAAGCATATGTCTCTGCTCACCTGTTTGAAAAACTGTAGATGGATGGCGCTCTGAAGGAATGGTTTTACTCTGGCAGACTTGTGATTAAGAAAGAGCTCTTCACTGAAACACATCTCACCATCCTGCAGTGGAAGAGAGACACAGAGTAAGCAAATATCACAGAGCAAGTGCCCGTCCATGCATGTTAAAGAAACACACCTGGTTTTTCTGCAAAGCATCCCTGTAACCTCCAAAAAGCAGGGCTTGAGTTCTGAGGAAGGCTTGAGAAACGCCACAGCCAGTAGACATCGCCCGACGTTTCAGATGCACCTTTAGCTCAGCTACCTGCACATATGGTTTCAGGGGCATCAATCAGCTGAAGGGGGGAGGGGGCTCTTAAAGACACAATTAAAAAAAGATTGGGGGGGGACCTGAACCCATTTCAAGGATTCTCTGAAATTTAGAAGTATACGTTGTAGCCAAACCTTTGATGTCCACACTCTCTAGCTTGTTGTAAACTACAGAACTCGGGCCTCTCAACTACCACCTACTGCTTGTCAACTCTGTACTGAATCATCATCCTTCTCAAGTACATTAATCCTACTCCAGGTCACCAAGCCCATTTCTTAAAATTGTCTCTGCTTGTGAGCATTCACACTGCAAATGAACAACAAAATATTTAAGCACTGAGTCTGTACTCAAGCATGGACCCTAAGTAATAGCATTCAACCTCCACCTGAGAACTGATCTTCTGCCTGAACATAGTTTTTGTACCTGCCTGCTGCGGCTACATGTTATCATCCACTCTGCATGTCATCATCAACCCAGCACCAGAACCTGACCCAAAACATCAACCCTGCACCCTAGAATTGACCCTCAGCACTACTCTTAAACTTCATCTGTGACTTACACTTGTGGATTATCCCTGAATCTGAGCAATAACCCTACAGTACTGAATAAACATCCAAGCATTGACACTTCACCATAGCATTTTCCTACTCTTGATAATTGACTTTTTACACAAGCTATGACCCTACACCCAAATCTGTACACAAGTTTTGATCTTGCAACCAAACATGAACTCTGCACCCAAGCATTGAACCTGTAACTGAACTTTGAACTGGCACCTGGGCATTGACCTTGCGTCCGAAAATCAACAACACTCTGTAAGCTGATACTGGTCCTCCACCTGAGCATTATTCCAATACTCCTTTTTTTTTTCGGCACCATAGCTTTTGACTTTTACCTGAGCACTGACCATGTATCTGATCGTTGACCTGGCACTATTAACCCAGAATCCAAGCATTGAAATTCCTCAGAGCTTATTTATTACACTTAAGAATTTACCTTAAACATGCATGTCAATCTCTAGTACTTATCATTTACCCTACACCAAAATGTCTGTGTCACGCAATCAGAGACTCAACTTTGGGCATGTGACGGTTTCAGTGACAGCGGGTGGAATACACATCCAATATGGTGGATCGGATCTCCTGAACTTCCATTCATTTTCTTAACCTGATGGATCCGTTTTGTGACAGAGGGGTTCCCTGAACCCTTCCCGCTACTGTTGGGTGACAGTCTGTTTCAAACACGGTCAGAGAGACGGAGAAGCGGCTGTCATCCAGACACAGCGGGGCTGAAGCTTACTAAACCCAGAGAACCTTTAAATCAGGGGTGTTTGCACTTTTTTGGCATGTGAGCTACTTAAAACTCCTAAAATAATGTGACGTTTTCATTTTAAGTGCTCAAATATACAACCAACATGCTGTTACTATGAAAAAAATCCATGGATGAACAAATCCTTTCGTAACAACCCGAGCGAGCCCTTCATTCAGCTTTTATGGGTAGCTGCCTTTTTTTTGTGGGTAGAAGGTTTATATATTCGTTAATTTATTTTTGATGGGCCGCGATCTACATGGAGACGTGATCACTGATGTTTTTGTAGAGCTCTTCGAAAAAGAAAAAAACGGATCTCTAAACATCATCCGTGTCCTCCATGCATTGTAAATGAAAAACAGACAAAGCTTTATGTAGTGATAAGCAACATTAGCTACTAGCTCCTCCCACACGTGAAAGAGGCGGCGAGCTTAGGGAACACATTTTTGGCCACGCGGCGAGCAGCGAATTTGCAGCGCGAATCGCGTTAGGTGTGAATGCACCTTGAGAAATGACCCTGCCTCTAAGCAATGAACTTGCACCTGGACATTGACCCTGCAACCAAACATCATGAGTTCCAGCACGTGACATGAGTTTTGACTATACACCTGACCATCCAAACATCCCCACATCCAAACATGAGTTGAGCATCGGAACATCGAGGCATTGACCCCGCACATGACCTTTCAGCATGATGTTGACCTTATACATGAGTATTGACACTGCACCAGGGCGATGGCACTGCAAACGATCATTGACCCTTTGCTGAGCATTTTCCCTACACCTGAGCATTGAACCTGTACTGGAATATTGTCTCTGCACCAAAGCTTTGACACTGCACATGAGCAATGACTCTCCAACTTAGTGGTTTTCTTTGTCCTGAGTATCAATCCAGCACCTAAACACAGACCCTGCAGCTAAACACCACCCCTACCCATACATGTTAACCTTCCTCCTGATTATCTTCACTGCACTCGATTAACCATGCACCCCTACATTGAACATACACCTTACTATTGGCTCTGTATATTAGCAATGACCCTGCACCCGAGTACCAGCACTACACTTAAGCATCAACCCTGCACCTTGCACCTTAATGTTGACCTCACACTTGAGTATTGACCCCTGAACCTAAGTAGTGATCCTGCACTAGAAGTATGACCAAAAGCCAGAGCATCAACCCTTCACCCTGCCAGCAAACCTGCGCTTAGGAATTGACCCTTCACCTGAGCTCATACCCTGCAAACTTGCATTAACCACACACTTGTGCATCCAACACTATACTTAAGAATCAACCTGAATACAAGCATTGACTCTGCATCTTAAGGATGACCTGGGGACTGAGGATCAACCATGCAGGCCAGTGTGGAGCACAATAATGGGCAATCTAAACATTTGTTTACCACATTAGCAGGAATCCTCTTGAGATCATCAAAAGGGCTCTCTACAGTGTTCGAGTCCACATCCAGAATCACCACATCCTCCAGCCCAGAGCTCCTTAGTCCCTGCATGACAAGCACAGACAGTGAGATGGCATGTTCAGGACTCTCCTGGCAGATTGCTGCAGCTGTTGCGTCACCTCGAAGAGACTGCTGTGAACTCCAATCAGATACGGCATTGGAGCACTGCAACAGGAGGGACAAGGTGAGTTCAGGGAGAACACGGACTAGCTGGACAAACAGACAGACTCACCAACAGTAGTCCAGAAGGTGTGGGGGAAGCACAGGGATGAATATATGCTGCCAGTACATGGGGTACAACAGTGCACTAAGTGCGTGCATGCAAGCCGTCAACTGTACACAAACAGAATCCTTTAGTATGTTGATGCTTGTGTTTCAGCTGCATTTTCATCAGTCTCTATCAAAGCTAAGCATGATATGCACACAGTACAGAGTTCTTACAGTACTCAGCTTGCGAGCACATAGCAGAATGCGTCTCTCGAACAGCATGCTGGCATAGACCTGGAGGAGGTTCCCCACATTCACCGCAACAATCAACTCCGTCAGGTTCCTCTGGAAACCCCAAATGACACGAAGCCCCAGTTTGAGTGGACAGAAACCATGTATGACTTGTGCTCAGATCACAGTACTCACATTTTCAGGGATAGAAGGGAGACTTCGAGGGTCTGGAGCGACGAAAAAAGGGACCTGTTAAATAAAGATAGGGTTTTTTTTATTAGTTTTTCCTCACCGAGAAGGAGGGTGTAAGGACAGATATCTTTGTTCAGCTTAGTCTGTTTAACAACCAGCTATTGTTTACTTTTACATGATTGATTTCTTTGTTGTTTCTTGCAATATTCTGATATCAGTCCAATAAGACAGCTGTGGCTGTGATATTGGGCTATATAAATAAAATTGAATTGAAATAAATGAGATGGATCAGCTTTCTGTGTGAATGTAAACACACAAAAGCACTAGCATTCTCGCTAGCAGTTGCAGATCAGCTCTAATTTTTCATTAGTATTAAGCTGTTCTATACATGATTGGAGTTTTCTGCACAACTTTTTGATCTCAGGTATGAGTGTAATGAAAGCTTTTGTTACATCACAGCTGCAGCCTCAGAGCAGGTTCTTGTAACTGTTAGTCTACTTGCCCTGGACTCCATTTGGGCTCCAGCAAAACTCAACACTGTGTGGAGTTTGCTTTCTTTATTCACAACACCACTGACAGAGCACACAGAAAGTCCAGCAACAGTCCCATTTACAAATGGTGAGTGACTGACTTACAATCTGCAGGGCAATTGATCCGACTGTCAGTGGAACAGGCTGCTCGTAGATTAATGCCAGGAGAGCCTTCATCTCATTGGTCTGTTGAGAAAGAAGTGTGAAGAGTCTAGTTAGTAAAGTTAACATTTAGCTCCAAAACAAGCCCTATCTGAGGCTTCCTGCAGTGTCAGGTCCCAATCTGACAGCAGTTCAACTCACATATATCCTCAATGGTAAAACTGCTCTCATCTAAACACAAACTGTGTTTCAAAATCAAGGCTGGGGTGTGTTCACAGTGTTCTACATGAAGAACTGCATAGACCCAGTTACAGTGGAGACGAGACACAGAGAGGCAGAGACACAAGCGTTAAGTCCAAATCCTCGTTTTAAATGAAAATGACGTTTTCTAATCATGTTTGCGCTGAATGATAAATTCAGTTTCTCAAATCACTTCAGAGAAAAATGGAATGTAAGATGAAATATTGGAAACAAATGAAAAGAAACAGCATTAAGAGTAAGTGACCAACAGACATCAACTAAAAACAAAACTAAACTGAAGTGATAGTCCCCCCCCAAAAAAACAAACAAACAAATAAAACATTTTTTAAGTTAGATTTTTGATTTAGACAAAAAGTTATTAAATACAATTCCAACATTTTTTCATTTCTTTATTTTTTGTCTAGTTACTATTTAATCTATAAATGAATACAATGCTGGTTTTGGCTTTGCATTAATGTAATAACAGGAGCTGGAAAGTCCTAAAGGAATTTAGAAACAACAAAACCAGCAACACATTCCTACGGCTGGTCAAATAGAAAGATCATAATTGTGTCTTACATGTGTTTGGGTGTGACTTAACATCAGAAATCGTGAACCATGAACGCTGACAGTTATGATATAATTTCATGACATTAAAAGCCTTCAAGTTTACTGTGAGCTTCAGAAGTTACGTGAAAGTCCAGCCAGTCTCATTCTGGATCCAAGCTGTTGTTTTGGAAAGTCAGGGTAACATGTAACAGCGTCTCACCTGTCCTTTTGAGAGGTAATCAGCCAAACTGTTCAGAAGTTTGTAAAACACCTCAAACCACGGCAGATAGCTGGAAAAAACATTGAAAGAATATAGTATCACCCTGATTTGTGCCTGTGTAAGTCTTGATATGTGTGTAACCTTGGATATATGTGTGCATGATTCTTGATTTGTAACTTGTACAATACATTTTATGCATAAGTACAAAAATGGCAACATTTTAAAAAAGACAAAATACAATTTACACAATTTTAAGTAGTGCATGTGTAAAATGTTTTGTCTTTTTTTAAATTTTGCAGTTTTTGTACTCAAACACAACATGTACGAGTTACAAATAAAAAATGATGCACGCACAAATCAGGGTGATACTATTTTCTCTCCAAAGAAAAAATGGTAAGTGAAATAAAAAAAAAAAAAAGTGAAAATGTAGTAGTAATACACACACCAGAAAAACACAAAAACTGTACCTGAGTATACAGAGGCAGGTGTGAGTGCTGTTGGTGAGACGGCAGAAGCCAAAGCGCTGGCATCCCTCAAGATCAGTGAGGACAAAGGTAAAGTTCTGCACAGCGACTCCATCTCTGACTCTGAGCAGGAAAACCATTTAAATGATAATGGCGCACACTTATACAGTGTGTTCCAAATTGTTATGCATATAGTTTAAGTGTCAAAAAATTAAATTCTTTGTTTTTCAACTAAACTCACAGATGATACTGTGTCTCTGGGCTGTTTAGGTGCATTCACACCTAATACGGTTCCCATGGCAGAGAGTTTCAACATTAAGTCAATGGTATAGATGCGATCGGAGGTCCTGCAGCGTGATTTGAGCGGCACAGTGGGCCAGAAGGAAAAAAAAAAATCTAAACTCTGAGGAGGTCGCTGCATCGTATCAACCAATCAGGGGAGACGAGCTGGTGGCCAGACAGCGATCGGCTGCGGGATGGAGAGACAGCCTGCTCGGGACTCATGAGCTTTGTGATGTTTTTTCTTATTTTCATCGAGACAATTATCAAAAAAAGATCCTCTAATTTTATTCTTTTATTGTTGCCCTCTTGGGTTAATGTGGGACAGCGAGCCTTCAAACACGGTCAGAGAGAGAGATGGAAACACCGGGGATGCGGCTGTCATCCAGACTATACAGACAGAACCTCTAAATCAGGGGTGCTCACACTTTTATGGCAACAAGCTACTTAAAACACATAAAATAATGTGAAGTTTTTATTTTAAAGTGCTCAAACACACAACCAACTGCTACAATAGAAACACCTGTTTAAGAACTCTGAAGAATCCATGGATGAACAAATCTTTGTGACAACCTGAGTGAGTCCTTCACTCAGTAATTTGTGGGTATCTGTCTTTATTGAGTGACAAACAGTCCTTTGAGTCAGATGCTTTTGTAGTGACTGGAGTTGAATGGAGATGAATAGTATTTTTTGTAATTGAAAGACCCCAGGTTCAAATCCTGCTTCTGGCATCAGTAGTTTGTTGAATCTTTTTCTTGTTTTTTCGCTAAATTACTCAACACACATTACTATAAATATTAATTAAAAATATCAGGATAACTCTTTAGCTTTTAAATGTCATTAGAATGTCTTTTCTTTGTAGCCATGAGTTTTTTTTAGTAATACATAGTTAACACAAATAATTGTAATCTAAGAAGCCCTTAGTTTAATATTTGTTGTTGTTTTTAAAAAAGATGTTCATAGGAATGTAAAAAATTCATGTTTTCTTTATGCCTAATAAAATGCAACTATGTATTTAAGAAATATACACAACTACAGCAGTACTCAAAACTGCCTACGTCCAGAATGATTGGATTATAAGCACGACAAACTGCTGTCGCCATGAAAGCAATTCCTAAGGAAGAATTTTTGCTCTTTGGTGACTGAATTTTATTTTATTTTTTGTGGTAGATGCTTTACATGAGTGATTCAAAATCATGTTCATGGGCTGTATTTATAATTTTTATCAACTTATGAACTTCAGCCAATGGTCATCTTTACATTTGGGCACATTTACACATTTCTCTTTCATTTAATATAAGAAGTGAATAGTTTCTATCTTTTTTTGTTGAAAAAAATACTAATACTAAACTGGAACCTGTTGGTTTTATGCTGTCCAATTTTCTATACGTCAGGCTTTGCTCATCATATTGATATTAAAGTAAGTGTTTTCATATCCATTTTTTTCTGTGAGGACACTGGGGTTCTGTCCTCTATAACTTCTCTTTCTGTTTCGATATTGGGCCATAGAAATAAAATTGAATTGATTCAGAGCAGACACGGGTTGGTGGAGAGAAAGGCAGAATGAGGAAGGTTTCTTTCAGACAAATACATCAGATAAAGAGAGCAGCTGCTATAATACCATTACAAAGCAGCAAGCACATATTTGAAGCTGCTGGTGTCTCTGAAGTCCCACCAACATCAAGGTGTAGGATCCTATTATATATATTGCTTGAAAATATTGATCTGCTTAATAATGTGGAACGTCCTTCTTTAGTAGTTATTCCTTTAGTTGAACTCACTTGGTAAACTAATTGTCACATGTGGCTGAGATTGATTTCAGTGATCCACAAAGCCCCGTGACACGAGATCATTCATGCGTTTCATTGAAAAACAACGAATTTTGATCTTTTTGACACTTAAATGCAATTTGCAGAATAATTTGGAACACAATGTTAGTCAAAAGTGGTGAGTACCAAAATAGTAGAAACATTTCACTTAAAAAAAATCTTTACAGGAAAATATTAACTACACCTTTCACATGCTAGAAAAACTAGCCTCACTTTGAGTATGGAGCCAGATACCAGCTCAGATGAAGACGTACATGGATCTATTTGTCTGTCGGTGGATGCATCGGAGTGTGACCTGCTGTTAAAGCTTTTACGTCATAGCAAAAGCCTATTTCCAACGGCAGTTTTTCGTCTGCTCCCGATTCTCAACAATTTGAATAAAGAAATCCTCAGTAATGCAATTTTTGCTTAATTTTCTTTCTATGTTCTCCATTATCAGAAAAATGCCCCAAGAACATGTAAAAACCACCCAAAAACAGTTTTTAAGAAACAAGGTAACTACAAGGTAACTACAACTAACTAAAATGTGACAGAATCATATGTCATATCTGAATGTTTATTTTGTAGATCAGGGGTCTCAAACTCAATTTACCTTGGGGTCTCTGAAGGAACACTCTGGCTGAGGCTGGGCCGCAACTTCATGTTGCATGCACGCACACACAGCTTGTGGGTCTCTGGGACCCAATGCTAATTTGATTTAGAAACATAATAAATTCTAATTTTCTCAGTTTAAAATTTTTTTATTTTATAACAGAAAACAAGACGAAGAAGGATCCTCATGTAAAGAAGCTTGTAACTTTCTCTGTTAGATCCCTTCTTTGGTTGTACTTTTTTATGGAGCATGTCCTGCACTATTAACTCTACTGTTTTCTGTAAAAAATTATTAATAAAATCAATCAACAAATACATATACAAATCTAAAATGATTAAGTTCATAAATCAGTAATAAATGTTAGTCTTCTGTTTATTCAGTTTTCTATTTCTGCTGTATTCAGATTTATGCGTCTTTATTAACACAGTTTAATTAACTTTTTGATTAACTAATTCGCTGTTAAACATAAAATAAGGCTTCAATTTTACAGTTCTTTAACCTCCATCAATAGGATCTTCTGAACGTGGCTTCTCTTGCTCCTGGACACTTGGCAGAGTTTCCTCTCCATAGTTGAGCCATTTAGTTTGAAGGAGGAAGCAGCTGGGACTCTCAGGACTTCAAGATGACTGCAGTAAGTCTGAATCTGCAGTTGGACTTACTGAAGTTCAAGGTGGAGAAGAGCTTTTGGAACAAGTATGTGCTCCTAATTTTCAATCTGAGCTGAATGGTTTTTTAGTTTGTTCTTTAAATTGCCAAATCAGTGAGGGAGAACCAAAACTCATTAATCGTTTTTTGATTTTGTCTTATTACTTTTCAAGCATTTTAACTCTGGTCACAAGTTATTTAGAGCAGCCAGTCATTCACTCTTATTTATTTTTAGTAGAATTCAAACTGTGGTCAGTAAAAGAACGGCGCTGGTCATTGGAGGTCAGAACAAGCGTCGCACATACCTGAGATCAAAGAAAGGCTGATGTCTTTCACAGAGCGAGTGAGTGAGAAAGATGTTCTTCATGTTAAAAATAAACACTGGAGTTGATGGTGTAAAGACCTCTCAGAAGTTCATCACAGTTATAGCGGACAGTCCGATCAAAACCAGTAAAGTATAAACAGGGCTTAAACCGGAATATCTTCTCTGCTGCTGAGTCATCCTTCGGGAGCGCGGACTGCTACAGACAGTTGCACTTAAAGCCATTTACCCCACTGTGATTGGTCAGTTCGTCAGCTCCTCACACAACACTGGAAAAGGCCATTCATACAAAACTGGCGGGCCGCACTAATATTAAACTTTCATATTATTCTTGTTTAATTTTTTTTTTATTATTACTATTATTTTAAACTTCCATATTAAGGCGCGGGCTGCAAAATATCATCTTGGGGGCTGCAATTTGCCTGCGGTCCACAAGTTTGAGACCTCTGATGTAGATGAAACACTTCCAGTGTGAAATTCTGAAAAATGACTCGGCATTTTGTAGGATTCTGGGATATTTATTATAGACTATTAAGGAATATTGATCCCTCACCCTTAAAAAAGGATTGAAACCGTCCTCTGAGTCAATGTGGATGTGCAAAACTGAGGTAGAGGGCTAAGCTGTGAGGTAAAGGACTGAATTGGAAGAAAACCAAGATGTAAATGTCATCAGCTCAGGTCCGAAGTTATCAGAAAACAAAAGTGATGTGTCTCGGTCCACAGTCTTACCTTTGTATGTCATATGGGAAGCAGAACCGGGGCAGGGTTTGGCCGGAATCCTGGATAAAGGAGGGTTAATGCGTACAAGTGAAAAGGACTGAGAAGATGACCATTATATGCACTTAATCTTCCTCGAAAAAGCCACGTGACTACTGTGACACATCTAACTGATAACACAAGAACTTAGAAACACAAAAAATGAAGATCCTCAAAAAACACATGACACTAAAACATGCCCCGAGCATCCCGTTTCCATGGCAACAGAAACACAGACTGAAGAGAGCTTAGAAAGACTGAAGCTTGAATAAAAACAACAAAGAAAGGACACCAACATGAGAAAAGCCTGTAAAAATAGAGGTAAGAACAACAAAGAGTTCCTGAAACAATACTCTGACAGGGATTCTGGATAAACTTTTACCTCGTCTTTGAAATCATTTGGAAACTGGAACAGCAGTCCAGGATCTGAAACACCAACATGAGACTCTGATAAGATAAGGTGATTAAAACAAGACCTACACAAGCAAGTGAAACCAGGTGGAAATGTGTGTTCGTAAAACCTAATGTAAATGTCACTATTTATAAAGAAAAGACATGTATTTAAAAGTTTGTAATATTTAGGAGGACGTGAAACACTGCAAAGTTTTCCTCCGCAGAGACATTAGATTTAAAAAAGGGAAGTTATTATTCTGCCATTTATCCTGCGAGCCACTGGAACCTTTCACTGGAGCAGAACTGTCTTCTTCCTCCTAAACTCATACTTCCATGTAGTCGAGTAGAACTCTGCTCTGTAGCATAAATTCAGAATTTTAAGAACATAAACAATTAACTGCAAAGTAAAATTTGGCTTGAGAGGACTCAAACACGCCCTAATGCTTTGTGCTACTGTTTTTATTAAACAGAACAAAAACAATTTCCCCAATAAAAATACAAGAGGTCAGACAGCAATTGTAAAAAAAAAAAAAAACTGGGCAGGATTATTCACTTTTATTAGGAAATTGAAAAAAAGATAACCAGTATCAAAAAATATATTTTTCTCATCGTGTACCAGTATATTATCTTTACACCTCATGGTCTTGCTGTTCTGAACATTTATCATTTGAGCTCCAATTCTGTTATAAAACAAAAGTTCTCTAGTTGGTACTGAGTAAAATCTCAAAAACTGTTTGTAATGTTTTAGTCTGCTTTTTCACACTGAAAAGTACAATCATTTATTCCTTTAAAATCTTATTGTTGTTATTCCCAACAATGACAACCTGAACATGTTGGAACAAGGGAGTCAGTAACCTTGACAATTTTTGCCAACAAAAAGATGTCTTTTTGATTTTCTAAGTATTAATACAATAAATCTTCAAACCTCAACACAGCACTTTACTTCGTTCAATGGGAGCATAACCATTTCAGCTTGGTAAAAGCTTTGTCTTGAAGATATATTTCTACTTTGGCATGGCTGGGCTGCTCTGTTACATTATTGGATTACAAAATTGAAAGCCAAATAATAGTTTGTTCTCCATTCTAATCCTAATCCAGGAGTCAATTGGCTAATTCTAGCTACAAACCTTTAGTAACTCCAACAAATGTTGTCTGCCAATTCTACCTCCCTGGTTTGGACTCCACAACCTCTCTATTTGTTGCTTCTCCACAGTGACAGCCATGGATTTTTGCTTCACCAAAAATATAAAAACATTTTAAAAGGCAGCGTTCATTTACTATGTGTTACTTTTTGAATGAAACAGAATGGTGATCTGTTCACCTTCAGCAGTAGCCAGAACAGGCTTAAGCAACCTCGAGACCCTGAGAGGGATAGCGGGTTAAGGACATGGATGGATGGATGGATGGGATATAAATGCACCATGGACACAAAGAATAACAGCACTGGTTAACTAATAGCAATGATGAGCAGGACGATGTCTTCTGTCGAAGAAGACCAAGAGGACCAAATGACATTATCCATTTACTCTTTGGGAGCTCTACTCTTTGCATCTAAAGTATAAACCAGCAACCACGACAAAATTACTGTCATTACTGTCTTTATCCACAGATAAAACTATTGCTCATTCTACCTACACAAATCCATTATTTCAGTTACAGAAAAGAGCAGTTAGAATCACCAATAGAAAGTTCAGGAAAGAACAAATCTGTCATTCGTTTGCAGAATCTCGTCTAGCTGATCGTTTTAGCTGATCTTAAAATTGCATTATGATAAAACCCTAACCTAAACCGGAAATTCTGCCAAACACAATTTAATTCACATTTTTGTCTGTTTTAGACAATGATAATAAAAAATTCTTTATGCATGTGCATTTGTGAAACAGACACATCAGTTTACGGTGTTGATTTGTGGAACTCACTGGTTACAAAATGTAAAGACCCACTTCAATGACAAATTGAAGTGGGTCTTTAAGCTCAAGCTAAAAGGACAAACATGTTTCTTACCATAAGGGAAAACAGCGGGTCAGATGTCTTTCCCAAAGACAGATTTAGACCCTGAACAACCAACTGGCTGCAAGACTCACTGAGCTACATCCATCCAAACAGTTGTTAGCACCTGGTATCAGTATTTGCGAGTGCTTTGACACTTTTTAGGGTTGGTGAGCATTTGTAACACAAGTTTTGTCAAACTGTAGAATTAGATTGTTTAATTTGAAGATGCTTTAGGTGCTTGCATCTATTGCTGTGACTTGACCTCGTTATCACCATGTTGACGCTAAAATCAGTATGAAGGAGTCAAGCTTGACAAGAACCTGGAGAAAGTGCTCTGCTGTTGGCTCACTGAGCCAGACACAAAGAGACGTTCACTTAACAAAGCTGTAGGGAACAGAGAGCGCTCACCTTTGTCTCTGGTCACAGGACATAAAGCTTCAAAAAACCAGATGAAGTTTCGCTCTGGGTTTTGTCTGATGAGAAAGTGCATGTCAAAGGCTTATGATACTTATAAACTGTGCTGCCAGATACAATGATTAGGGAAGAAAACATTAAAGTGTGTTCAAAGTTTGACTTCATAAAATGTGTGCATTATAATGTTCACACTAACATCAGTGCAGCTGCAGAAAACTTCCTGTGCAACTGCGAGAGGAAGTCATAAAAACCACAACTACAAAGCTCACAGGAGAAAGAAAAAACCAAAAGTTTCCACCTACTTCAGTCTGGAGCCCATCCTGCTGGACTCTGACTGCTACCATGTGTCGATCAGGAGCACAGGAGTTTGGGGGGAATCAGCAGATCATCATGACCCAAACCAAACCAAGGCAGGTAGCAGGTGGCAGCTGCAGAGTCAGCACTGCAATTAGAAGGCACTTCCTGCTTCAGCTCAGTTATGACACAACTTCCTTGACCCCCCTCGTATGCAGTTCCCTTCATTTCTATAGGTGCATTCTGCGTCACCAATTCTGATCACATGATTCTGACCTGACGTGTGGTCCGATCAGAATATGAGGACGTGTGGTGTGGTCCACATATTCTGGAGTGACCTTTTCTCCATCCACCGGAATGCTTTTCAGGAAAATCTTTTGATCATTAAAATCTTGAGAAATCCTGAAAAACAATTAAAATGAACAAGATAATCCTATTTGATCTGATTGATTGATTTTTAGCAGTTAGATATAATTATATATACTTTAGTAATAAAATTACAAAACACAGATATATCAAACCCATTTCAGATATAAATTAATACATTCAATAGAGAATAAAGAAAAATGAACATATGGTAACATATATTTGATGCTACATTTGTGTGACAAAAAGAAAACCAACTTTGGTAAGAAATGGAGTCTGCTCTTTTTGTCTCAACAGAATTGACTGCAGTGAAGACACACATCTGGGCTTCACTCTGCCTCTGGGGGGGGGGTCTGTGTTCCTCATGGACTGATGTGTGATTGTACAGAGTGGAAGACGACACATGAAAAAGATTATTTTCTACACGGATGTTTCATATCTGGAAAACTCAGAGCTGTCGATCTGCAGGAGGTTCAGTATCCAGACAGCCTCAAGGTGGGCGGTAAACGCTGGCGCTGAGTCATACACTTCTCCTCCTCAATGAAGAGTGAGTGGCTTTTACAGTTGATGTCTTTTTGCAGCTCCATTCGGGAGTCCTCCAGGTTACTCAGGGAGCTTCTGGCCTCACTCAGCTTTTGCTTCAAAGAGTTCAGAGTGGTTTCGATCTGTGCTGCCTCTGCTTCCAAACTGTCAGAGAGGAGGACACAACACAGAATCAATCACAGCAAGGCTTCTGCACTGCGCCAGGACCTTCCTCTCCTTTGTTAGAGGACACTTGCACATGGACTGTGTATCATGCAACACTGCCTCCTGATATTTATAAACCGTGAGAAATGAAGGAAAAACTCTGAGCCCACTAACAAGGAAAACGTTCCAAAACTCAGATTTCTACAGCCATCAAAATCCCCTTGGAGATCTCATGCAAAACATCGGTGGAGCTGCTTTCTCGTAGAATGGTAAAAGTTCTAATGTGACATGAAGGTCCATTACTTCCAAACCTGTTTTTCTGTAAGAAAAACACTGGATGTCTACAGTGAAGGATTTACAACAACAGAAAACACCAGCTTCACTGAGGACAAGCTGAGACCCTTTTTATTTTATACCTCCTTCTATTGATGAATGTTTAAACAATAATTCTTTGATTCTATTAGGATGAGATGAAACAGGAAGGACACTACCATTGTTATCTTAATGATTTTACAAACATTTTAGTTGCAGGTTTGAATGTGGGTTTGATTAATTCATGTGCTCTGTTGATAGACTTGATGTTAAAGGTTTATTGAGTTCAATGTAATCAAATGTTTCACTTAGGAGTCTTTATTTGATCATTAGGAAGCCTCCATAAAAGAGTAAAAGTTAAGTTTTACTGATGGCTTCACACACTTATACAGTCACAGCCATACGGCTTGTTACCCTCAGAATCTAGATTCAGATCATCATCAAGTTTCATACCAACCTCAGTTAGACTGTTAAACAGCTGAGTCTGCAGTCTTCTTTAGTGTAATTTAGTTGTTCAGCAGGTTTGAACATACACTCACTGGCTACTTTATTAGACATACCTGTGCAACTGTTCGTTAACTCAAATGTCAGCCAATCAACATTGCGGAAACTCAATGCATTTAGGCATGTAGACATGGTCAAGACGATCTTCTTCAGTTCAAACAGAGCATCAGAATGGAGGAGAAAGGTGAAACGGACACTACAATTCACAAAACTGGGCAATAGAAGATGGGTGAAATGTTGCCTGATCTGATGAGTCTTCATTTCTGCTGCAACATTCAGATGGTACAGTCAGAATTTCATAAATCTGGAATCATCTCAGACTGGTTTCTTGAACATGGCAAGGAGTTCACTGGACTCAAAAGACCTCCACAGTCACCAGATCTCAACCAGTAGATCGTCTTTGGGATGTGGCGGAACAGGAGATCAGCATCATGGATGTTCAGCCGACAAATCTGCAGCAACTGTGTGATGCTATCATGTCAATATGGACGAAACTCTCTGAGGAATGTTTCCAGTACCTTGTTGAATCAATGCCACCAAGAATTAAGGCAGTTCTGAAGGCAAAAGGCGGTCCAACCCGGTACTAGCAAGGTGTAACTGATAAAGTGGCCAGTGAGTGCCTGTATTTTATTGAGTGTTTTATTGATTTTTCTGATGATTGGGGGGATACTGATTTCGGTTCTCATAGAGGTCAATGATTCTGGATGAGCAAAGACAGTGGCATGAACTACTCAACATGGGGGTGGCAGGACAAACCACATAGGGAGCGGCTCCGTTTGGCAGAGACATTGTACCTGAGCTGGGCCGGATCTCTGCACAGCTCCATGTTTGGTCTGAGCGAGCGCAGATGAAGTCTGGACTGAACCACTCTCAGCGGCGCCTCTTTGAGCTGGATGGCCATCTGCAGACCCACTATGTTCTTCTCCTGCTCTCCAATCTGCTGCAGGACCTGCTCACACAACAAGGGCTGAGCCTGAAGCCGTTGTTCCCTGAAGCCACATGTTTCAGCCTCTTACCTGCGTGAGCTTCGTCTGCAGCTCAGTCTTTGCTTTGATAAGCTCCTGGCAGCGCTGGCTGAAAGCGCCATCCACAGTGGAGCGTTGGCTGATTAGGTCTTCGGTGGTTTCACGCAGCATTTCCTGCACGAGCATGCTGATCCACAAACATAGAAACCTGAGTAAACATGCAGAGGAAATGAAGCCCAACTGAGCTGAACTCCACCTGAGCCTTGTGGACGCCTCCTCTTCCTGTGCGGCGTGGAGCAGGTTGTCCTGTGTGTACTTTGTCCATGTGGTTGGGTTGCAGATTCTGCAGGTGACCACACATTGTCAAGTAAAGTAAATATTTAGAGCGGGTCTGCGCCCTCTCAGACTCACTGCTCCTGTGTGGCGGCAGAGCTGGGGTGAAGCTGCGTGTCAGGGCTCCTGTTGCTGTGTCTGCCGCTGCGTTCGTCCAGGCTGTAAGCCTGCTGTTTATCAGACCAATCCATCTCTAGCGCCTGCTTGGCGTCCATGTTCCTCCTAACAGGCACACACAGATGACCTTCACAGAGAAGCCAGTAGTTGAACTGCGATGCAGAGGTTCACCCTCACCTGAGCTGGCTAGCAACCTGAGTGATGGTCCTCTTCAGGAGAGCCTGGATGTTTCTGATCAGTCCCACCTCCTGCAGGACACGTGGTCAGTCTGCTGAGGTTTTTGCACTTTACGCAGCTGAGAGCAGAGCACCTGCAGCTCATCACAAATATTTTACAATTTGACTCTCTGGGATCACAAGACAGATTTTAAGCTTATTAAATTGTATCTTTTAACCACATGTTGTTGATTGTTTTTATTGAATTGAGGTCCATTTCCAGAAAGTTTCACTCCGGTGTTCTAATGGTCCACTGTGTTTGCTTATGGTGTCAGAAGGCTAACAGATGCTCAGAAAATCTTTATGCATTCGTGTTAGCACAGCTGAAAACAGTTTAGCTGGTTAGAGAAGCTACAAAACTGACCTTCCTTTGAGTAGGTTGAGTGTCTGGAGCATCACATTTGTGGAGTCAATTAAAGGCTCAAAATGGCCAAAAGAAGAGAACTTCCAACTCAACAGTTTATTTTTGTTCTTAGAAATGAAGGCTATATGAGAGAAATTGCCAAGAAATCTAAGATATCGGTGTGTACTACTGTCCTCAAGAGAACAGCACAAACAGGCTTTAACCAGAGTAGAAAAAGAAGTGGGAGGCCCCGCTGAACAACTGAGCAAGAAGATAAGTAGATTAGAGTCTCCAGTTTGAGAAATAGACGCCTCACAGGTCCTCAACTGGCAGCTTCATTAAACAGTATCTGCAAAACGCCACTGTCAACATCTACAGTGAAGAGGCGACTTTGAGATGCTGGCCTTCAGGCCACAGTGGCAAAGAAAAATCCATTTTTGAGACTGGCTAACAAAAGACAAAGATTAACATGAGCAGAGGAAGAAAAAAGTGTTATGGACGGACAAATTAAAGTTTGAGGTGTTTGGATCACACAGAACATTTGTGAGACGCAGAACCACTGAAAAGATGCTGGAATAGTGACTGACGCCATTTGTTAAGTAAAGTGGAGGTAACGTGATGGTCTGGGGTTGCTTTGGTGCAGGTACTCTTAAGGTCAGTGTTGGAGAAGCCCCCGAAGGCAAGGACCAGAACCCACACTATAGAAACACAGACACCCCCAGGCTCAGATAGGATGTGGTCTCCTGCTCTGGGCCCAAGTCTACCCAGCACAGGGGCCCCCCCATCGCATGATGAGCAAACCCCCCAGGCCCCCCACCCCACACAAAGAGAGAAGAGCCAAGAAGGAGTTGTGCGGGGATCATTGAAAACAGATAATTAAAATTAATTAATTAAAATTAATTATGCTCTCACGCTGTCTTATTGTTGCAGCCAGAGGTTCAATAAATATAGCAAAAAGAGAGGGGGAGAGTGGACAACCCTGTCTGGTCCCTCTACCAAGAAAAAACCTGTCAGAAGTCTGTTTGTTGGTTCTGACTGATGCATTTGGGTTGTGATATAATATTTTAATCCAATCAATGAAGGATTCCCCAAACCCAAACTTATGGAGGGCAGCAATGAGGAACTTCCAGTTTACTCTGTCAAATGCTTTTTCAGCATCCAATGAGAGAATGGTTGTGTCCTGGTTTTTAATAGTGGCAAAATCTATTATGTTAACAAGTCTGCGGACGTTATCACTTGACTGTCTACCTGTTTTATCATGGTGAATTTCATGAGGAGTGATTTTTTTCTATTCTCTGCGCGAGTGCTTTGCAACTTTTTTTACGTCTGCATTGATGAGAGAAAAGGGGCGAAAGCTTGAAGGAATTGTGGGATCTTTTTCTGGTTTGAGAAGGAGGATTATGTTAGCTGAATTCATGTGAGGTGGCAGTGATTGGCTTTCCTTGATAAAAGTAACCCTTTTATAAAAAGTTTGTGTCAGCTGTTCCCAGAATTCCTTATAAAACTGAGCAGGAAAGCCATCAGGCCCTGGAGCTTTGTTGTTGGGCTTCAGCAACAGAGCTTCATGAAGTTCAGCCAATGAGAGCGGAGAGTCTAAGTTTGAGCTTTGATCCTCATTTAATCTGGTTAGAGTTACATTATTAAGAAATGAGTTAATACTTTGTTCTGATGGATTGACCTGTGATGAGTACAAGTTTTTTTTTTTATTTTTTAAACGTTTTATTAATTTTAAGTGAGTGACAATTCCTTTCTGGTCCATGATAGATGTAATTGTTGATTTTTCTTTGTTAATTTTAAGATGATTAGTACGGAGCCCACCAAGTGCCAGTGGTAAAAAAAAAAAAAAATTCGTGCTCTCGGATTAATAAATGTTCATCTCCCAATCCGCTTTATCCCTTTCGGGGTCACAGGGTTGCCGGAGCCTAACCTGGCTACTACTCATGGGTGAAGGCAGGGTACACCCCTGGACTGGTCGCCAGTCTGTCGCAGGGGCCACAATCACACACCCATGCACACTCACACCTAGGGACAATTTAGAGCAATCAATTAATCTATGAAGCATGTTTTTGGACGGTGGGAGGAAGCCGGAGTACCCGGAGAAAACCCACGCATGCACGGGGAGAACATGCAAACTCCACACAGAAAGGTCCCCCATTGGTGACACTTTTTCAAGTTCCCCCAGCCAGGACTTCAACCGGGAACCTTCTTGCTGTGAGGCAAGAGCGCTAACCACTGCGCCACCGTGCATCCCATGGATTAATAAATGGTGCTCTCAAATTTACTCAAATTTAATAATTCGTCTAAACTACAGTAATGTATCAAGAAATCTCTTAAGAAAACAAATAAAACAAAATGGCATTAAGAAAAATTAAAAGAAAATAGACCCTAAAACAACCTCTAAAAAGAAAAGTTACAAGTACAAATTACCTGTAGTTCATAACAAAATTAGGAAAAAACTATTAAATCAATACTAAAGTGGAAAATACAATACATAAATTGCCTAATTTAATTAAATTAGCATAATTATAAAGAATAAACATGAAACGTAACATAGCAAAAGCAAGAAATAAATATCTTTGAGATGCAAACATTGTTCACCAACATACTGCAAAGATTTTAAAGCTGTTTCTTGTTTCTGTTTTTTTTTCTAAAAGATCTGTTCAATAAAAACTGTTTGGAAGGGGGAAAAAATTTAATGTTATCATTTGTTTATTATAAGGCTGAAGGAGGAAAATGTCATTTGTTAGTAAAAGAAGGAACAAATTAAAATTAAATACCATGGATAAATATGTTCACATGCAGACAATCATCCACATTCACACAAAGATGTGATCCTGAAGAAGTCTGAACAGAACGCTTCTGGTGAATTCTTCAGTCCAGAACATGAGCCTGCATTGTTCCTGAAACTCTGATCAGAGTTTTGATCTCTAATCCAGGAAAAGTCACCTTCATGGGCTCCTGGTTTATTCTGTCATCAGATCAGAAAAAGCAGCATGACCTCCACAACGAGCTGTGACAGCTCCATGTGTGTTATGACACTGACAGACGTCGACGGTGAGATTGGACATCAGAGCAAAGACCAGAGCTTTACAGCTCATCTCAGACAAACTGCAGAGACTAAACCTGAATCCAGAACAAGGAGTTGAGTTCAAAGACCAAGTTCATGTAGTTTTGATAAATAAGAATGTACGTTTTAACGCCTCTGCTGTTCTACCTGATGCTAAATAGCATATATATTATTGTGAATGGTAAATGATATCACCTCAAGGTCCTTTTGGTTAATCTATATGCCCCTAACTATGATGACCCTCTATTTTTTCTCCTGTTTTTGGTCAGTTGCATTGTTTAAATTCTCAACTTCTTTTTTTGGGAGGGGACTTTAATTTGTGCACTGACCCTGGGATGGATAGGTCGTCTGTGAAATCAGGCTAAGCTATGTCAAAACCTGCCTCTTATTTACGATCATCCCTCTCCACCTTTGGTATTTCAGGTATTTGGTGCTTTTTACACCCGCAAGCTAGACAATATTCTTTCTTTTTAAATGTGCATCAGTCCTATAGTAGGATTGATTATTTCTTTACAGATAACAAACTTACACAGAATAGCCGACATAGATTTTAGACTCTTAAAATCCCTCTCAACATCTGTACAAAGAACGTTTAACGCTCAGTGCAGAATATGACAAGCTTACATCACATTCCACTCAGTATCTATTACTAAGAAACCGGAGGAACATTTATGAACATGGACACAAGGCAGGTGGAATACTAGCAAAGCAACTGCAAGGCCCAAGCAAGATATTAATGGAGCAACAGCACCGGATTGGACATCAATAACTGATCAGCAGGGAATAAATCAAGCCTTTCGATATTGCTATGAGAATCTGTACAGCTCTAGTGACTCTTGTGACCCCAACCTTCTTTGTGAAATCTTTAGAGATTTACCAATGACCACCTTGGGTCCTGATGAAGCTTCCGTTTTGGATGCACCTTTACAACAGCACCAGATCTTAAAAGCAATTGAGGCTTTAAATTCTCACAAATATACTGGCTATACCAATCCTCCTTGTTTCTTAATTAATTTTTGCTGTTACAAAGTTTTCTTCTGCCTTTTATTGTCTATGCATATTTGTGTATATGTCTTAATATTATGCTGTAATCACAATTTGTATAATTGCTGACAGCAGAAAGGGGGAGGGAATGGGTGGCTTTTGTTTGTCTTGTTTTATTTCATTAAGTGGAAAATGCTATATATGTATATAAGATAGCAGCAGATCAGAAGAGTCCAGAAGAAACAGAGAAGAGCAATCAGGGACATTCAGGACAACATGCAGCTGCTTCAGTAAAGAAGTTCAGATGTGTGAAGGTCAAACATCAGCCTGCAGCTGCATCTTAAACCAACTGATGTTTCTGCACAACAGCAGAAAAAGTCCATTTCCTCTTTCTTCTCAGCTCTTTACAACAGCACTGAATCATGGGAGAATTTCAACACCATAATGCTGGAATGTCTTCATCCCAGTTTTTAGGAGAGGATCTGCCACTCTTTATTTGTTCCAGTCCTTCAAGCCAGAGACTTTCAGCTCCAACAGATCAAAGAAGAGAGAAGAAGGACGTATGAGGAAGTTGCAGCAGGAAGTGTTGGACACTGATCCCTGATCAATGACTTAAGCTCTAAATGAAGAATCAGAAGCTGCTGGGAACTTTGACAGATGTTTGTAAGCAGATGTGTGTGGATGAAAAGGTGAGGATGTTTGTAGAGAATGTGAGCATGAGTCTGTCAGAACAGCCTCCAGCATGACGTCACTGAAACATCAGCCTTTGGCCTCTCAGCTGCATCTGCTGAAACACAGCAGAACTCAGGGTGCATGTGAGCAATACAGCCTCTACACTGACAACCTTAATCAGTATTATATGTTTTTTTTCTTTTTTTTTCCCAAATTGGTATTTTTTCAAACCCTGTGAGAAAGAACTTTGTTTTGGTTAGCATTGCTGCAAGAATCCTTGTGACTGTGGATCAGTGTTGTGCTTCGCTATGTTTATGTTTGTTAAAAAAAAAAATGTTGAAAAGACAATAATAAAAAAAAAAAAGTAGAAAAAAAGAAGCAGTTGAAACAGGTTCTGGGCGGTCACGAGGTACTCCCAGATGACTGGATAACTACAGCTAATGTGATCGGGGAGACAGGTAGGAGTGTACTTGGTGTGTCATCAGGACATGTTGAGAAGGAGACTTGGTGGTGGAAAGAGAAGCTGCAGGAAAGTATCTGGAGTAAGAGGCTAGTTAACCTTCAGGCCAGAGTGGCAAAGAAAAAGCCACATCTGAGACTGGCCAACAAAAGAAAAGATTTCAATGGACAAAAGAACACAGACATTGGACAGTGGTAGAACATTGTCATTGCCATTTGTCAACCAAGGTGGGGATAACGGGATGACCTGGGGTTGCTTTGGTGCTGGTAAGGAATATGGCCATGCCATATTCTGTGGACAGCACTTGATTGGAGCAAATGTCATCTTACAACAGGACAATGACCCGAAGCACACTTTGAAATTGAGCAAGAACTATTTAGAGAAAATACAGGCAGCTGGTATTCTATTTGTAATGGAGTGGTCAGTGCAATCACCAGATCTAAACCCCATTGAGCTGTTGTGGAAGCAGCTTGACTGTATGGTATGCAAGAAGTGCCCATCTAGCCAATCCAACCTATGGAAGGGGCTGCCAGAAGAGCGGAGTAAAATTTCTCTAGATTACCTCAAAAGCAAGACTCTCAAAGGTCTGTGGAGGAACGGAGGATTCTTTAGTAAAAGCAAAGTTTGAAGGAGAAAAATAAACATGTCCAACCTTGTCAATGTCTTGACTACATTTTCTATTCATTGTACGACTCATTTGGTAAATAAAAGCTCAACTTTTCATGGAAGACAAAATTGCCTGAGTGACCTTGAACTTTTGAACTCTAGTGCATCTGTGGAGGTATGAAAACAAGTTCATTACCTTCAATTAGTCATTTGGAAAAAAACAAACCCAAACAAGCAGCAAAGGCTGAATAATGATCACAACAAAGGTCAAACTTGAATACCTTTTATTCAGAAAAAATGACAGAGCGCTTGATCTTAGTTTGAATTGTCATCACAGCTCATCTTTGGATGTGTTGTTTGTTGGTCCCTCTGAAGAGTCGTCTGTCTGCTGCGGTCAGGAAAGAAAAGTGAATCCAGTTTCATCAAAGGAGGAAATAGTGAAGCAGCAGAACAAACCTTTCTCTGATCATGAGCATCATCTCCTTCATCTGTCTTTGCTTCGTCTTTGTCAGCCTCTTCTTCATCATCATCATCCTCATCGCTTTCCTCCTCTGGCAGCACCCCCCCCCCTTGTCAAGAAACTTGGAAAACCTTTCTAGATCCTTTTTCCAGTGTAACTAATGACCTGAGAGAAAATATCACAAACACACACAAATATGTGTATGTGTATAAATACATCATTTGTTTTTTCTGTGTGTGTGTGCGTGTTTGTGTGTGTGTGAGCACCTCTTTGCCACCAGCAGGGAAAATTTTCAACGTTGGAAATCCATCCATGGCCACACTCTCTAACTCATTGGCTGTGGCGTCCATCTTTGCAATGATGATGTCATCACGATCAGAATATCTTTCCCCCAGCTGCTCCCAGATTGGAGCCAGCTCCTCGCAATGTCCACACCAAGGAGCATCTGCACACATAAACACACTGTGAAGGGGTGGAAGAGGCTATCCTACGTACAAAACACTACCAACTGTGCTGACCTGAATGTTAGGATTTGTCATTGATAGCTTTTAGATGCTGCAGAGAATCCATCAAGAACTGGTGACTGACAAGAGAAAGTGGCTAAGTATTCATTCAGAGTCCGTTAGCATCCCCTATTGGTCAATAACCGTATTGCACTAAAAACAGCCTCATCTCTTTGTCACCTGAGCTGCAGATGACAGTGTCCCTCTTTTGATGCGCTCTAAGGTGTTACCATTCAGACATTTTTGCAAAGCCTGTGTTTGTAAAAATCCATTGAACACATCTTGAGATTTTCTCCTTGTAAAATAGTTAGAGTGAACTGTACATATTCTAAAATCTTTTGTCATCCATTTGCAGAACCTACAATCAGCGTCTGTCATGTGGCTTGCTCTGATACTGTGCTGTACTGATTTAATTCCCCGCTGACCTTGCTTGTGGGCGGTGGACCTCGGGCCTCAGCCGCTTTGGCAGCAGCGTCAGCTCGAGCGTTTCCTGCAGAGACGGGTTTGGAGGGGTTAGTGTTAGCAGCACATTAGCAAACAGTCAGTTCAGCTGAGAGGAGAATGACATCCAGAAGATCTGCAAACAAATGAGTTTACCATCAGATATGAGAAACCCACAAAGTTTCCAAACGGCGCCAAAATCAGGAACTACACTGAAAGTGCAGCGAGAGTCGGTGTAGATGTTCACCAATTTTTCGCAAGAATACACACGCCAGTAAGAGCAACAAGTGCAGATGCTAGTGCTGAGTAATGAGACGGCAGCGGTTCGGCCTCCACGGTGTCATGATCAGAACACACAGCGAAGCCAGCTCTGCAATGGCCAGCGAGTGGATCACAAGACGCAGAACCAACAACATAGAAGACACGATCAGAATTAGACAAAGAGCTGTCCAGCAGGTCAGCTGTAGGAGAGCAAGTGAGATTCAACTCAACCATGCAGACATGAGGGGTACCTTCCTCAGGAGTTGGAAAAAGAGCAGCTAGCTTTAGGATGTTGCAACGTTCAACTGTGACATCAGAGGGTTCAAGGAAACACGTGCGGAATCTGAGAAATCTGGGCAACGAGAGATGAGAAGTTCTGTGTTCTGACAGAATCATGTGGACTTCATGAGGGACCAGCAATGTCAAAGATGAATATCCTACTAAGTCACGTGATGCTGTGACGGCCTTCTCAGCTGCTGCGATCGCACAAAGACAGCATGGAAGTCCAGCAGCAACCGGAACCAACTCACAGGAAAAACAGGCCACTGGTCTCAGGGCGCCACCATGATCCTGCAGGAGAACAGAAGTCACGCCAGAGTTACGGTCGTCCACAGTCTGTGTGAATGGTCTGAACTGGTCAGGGAGTCCTAGAGTCTGTGTTAACTGTGGGGCTTTCTTAAGAACCAAAAAAGATTTGTCAGCTTCATCAGTCCAGTCAAGTTTAGTTGTTTGGATAGTTCTGAAAAGTTGGATCAAAGGCTCTGCAATAAGAACACAAACCAACAAACCAAGAGCTGGTTAACTGTCTCTGGTCAGGAAGCCTGTTGAATAGCTGTCAGGTGTTTTGTTGAGAGGCTATTGCAGACCAATCGAGTCTGCACGTGTGGATGGAATCAGATGCCGGAGAAAAAAAAAAATCAATAAATGGAAAAAAAATAAATTCCTCTTCAAAATCTGAATCCTTTGATTCAGGAACACAGACAGTGCAGTGGAGGTGTTCAACATTCACGAAAGTGGCTGTGAGACACACAGGAGGAAGTTGGATTGTGGATTTTTTCTTTCTCATTTTTTCACCATTCATAAATCTGAAGAGCTGGGGCCTTAAAACATCCTGAAGCATAACATCAGGTAAATCTGAGATACTAATGACAGAATATGTGGCGCCAGAATCAGCAACAAATTCAAGCAGTTTTCCAGAAACAATCATTTTAACAAGGAGAAGTTTCAGAATGTTTTCTTCAATGAGCATATGCAGAAGTGTGTGTGTGTGCGAGCTCCCAGTGAGTGTGTGTGTGCCTGACCTTAGATTCTGCAGGGGCGGATCCAAGGTTTGAACTGTTAGCTGAAGCTTCACCTCGCGTCACCTGTGAGTCCAAATAGTGAACGTTTCTTGGGCCGAGAACGTAACCACAGCTCCGTCCACAAAGGGGCTTTTCTCCATGTCCTCTTCTGCGTCTTTGGCTTGCCTTCAGTGGACACTCTTTTTCTTAGTGTCCGGGCTTTCCACAGTAAAAGTAGGAAATGAGGAGAATGAGGGGAGGTAGAGGAGCTGGAGCAGGGGCGTTCACTCGGGGGGCCTGGCCCACGGCTGCATGCTGGAACAAACGGAGCTGAACACAGTAAAGAGCTTCTCTTTTTTTTTTTTCTCCATGGCTCTGTGTTTGGGCCTGTCTGGTCTGCTGATGATGTGCAGGACAGAGCCTGTCAGCCGTACAACCTGAGAAATCTGTCCATCTGACGGAGGAAGGTTTGGTGGCTTCTGCCAGAGATGAACGGATGCCCTCGAGGAAGCAGCTCTTCAGCAGGGCTTCATATGGCCTCCCGGATAGATTGAGGGGCGGGACATTCCGCTGAAATCCTCAAACACAGTTTGGAGATGGACTAGACAGTTCTCTACAGGCTCACCTTCTTTCTGGGTGCAGTTGTTGACCTTGGACAGATTGCATGTGGTGGGTGGGGAAACTGTCATTTAGGGCGGTGCAATGGTCATTCAGCCATGTGTTGCAGTTTCTGTCAGCTTGTGGACTTTTTGCATCTGCATTCATCCACCCAGGAGTGGAGGGCTGGAGGGGCTCAGTGAAATTGTCAGGGATGACAGAAAACTGTGCTGGACTCATCGGATTTGGTATTATGTGAGCTGGTTAAGAGGAAGTTGGAACAAAGTCACGCACAAACTCTCTTACCGCCTTTGTCATGGCTGCACCTCCTCCTTCACGCTTAGGGAGATGTCTGGACGTTGCCATGAGGTCGTCTGTGTTCCAGGGGCGGTACACATAGGCTGGGGTGCCTTGGGGCCCTGCAACCTGCACCATGGGAGCCTGGATGATTGGCTCTCCCAGACAAAGTCTGCAGCTCAGAGTGGTGGGTGAGAAGTTTGCTCCTCCTGGTCTTAGGCTCTGTGTTTCGGGAAAGCCAGCAGGTGATAAAGTCATCTGGCTGAGTCCTTCCAGGCCGCTGAAGTGCATTTCTGCTGTCCTTGAATCTGCAGCAGCTCCTTTCACAACTTGATGCTGAAGGGAGGGGCGGTGGCTGGCGCCGCTGCTCAGCTTAGGTTGGTAAGGTGGACAGATGGTGTCCGCTAACAGATTGAACCTGGTTCCCCTTTAAGCCTGCAGAGGAGCATAGAGAGAAGAAGTGTTTCCATTTTCAACACAACCCTTATTTTTTTGGATATGACGGTAAATATAAGGCCCTTGTGTCCTCTATCCTGGTGTCTGTTGCAGTTTTTGCGGCAATATTAACCTTGTGTAAATGCTGTTGCATCCCGTTTGCGCTCGCTGATTAACCGCCTCATCTTTACAGCAATAACCCCAGTGGGAGGCGCACAGACTCAGCTGCATCCTCTCCTGAGTGACAACTCAGACCCGGTATTGAAGGCTGAGCCTGAAACCCTCCAAGATTTTTTCTAGCTCTGCGGTTTAAATTCTGACACTTTATTTACTTGGACTTATAAATATGACCTTCTTGTGGGAGATCCTATACGGAAGTGACAATGAAGTGTGGTGAAAATTTGAGCAAACGCATGACAAAAGAGGAGGGAAATGTTAGAGTGAACTGTACATATTCTAAAATCTTTTGTCATCCTCTTGTAGAACCTACAGTCAGCGTCTGAAATCTGGCTTGCTCTGATACTGTGCCGTTTTTGCTGCTTTGCTGAAGGCCTGTTGCTAAGGAGACCTGTGGCTGAGGGATTGACAAGAGACAACACTGATAACATGCGAGCTGAGAAGCTGAAACTATGGAAAACTCTTGTCCCAGGTGCAGCTGTATTTTTTTAAACCTTTCACCCTCCTTCAGAGCTGCATCTGATTGTAACTACGACACTCACAGATTTTAATAAATAGTAAGAGTCTTCCTTCTTTTGCAGAATGAAATGTTTTAGGTTATTAGAGCCTAACAAAAATAAATCAGATGTCATTTTTTCTGATCATGATTTACAATTTTTTACATGTTTGCTTCCTAAATATTAGTCTAGAACAAAACATACATTTTCTATACTTCCTTAAAGACCCACTCTGATAAAAATTGTGCTTTTGCTGTTTTTAACATATTCGTGTGGCATTTTTCTGATGATGAAGGTCATTTTTGGAGAACAATTAAATACAAATTTCATTTCTGAGTATTTAAAAAAAAAAAAAAAAAAAATCAATGTGAATCAAGAGGAGACAAAAAATGCTGTTGGGGAAAAAAAAGCTTATTTGTGATGTTGAAAATACGCTGTGTGGGGCACAAGCTCCCTGCTTCACTCCACTCTGATGCAGACAAATAGATCCATGAATGTTTTTGTCGTCTGAGCTGACATCTGGCTCAAACTCTGAGGCTGGATAGCTAATATTGCTCGCCATTTTTGTTGCACCAGTATTGTTAGCTTGGGGGTGTGAACTGCAGAAACTATGTTCTGGAAAACAACACTAAAAAAAACAAGAAGCTAAAAACCCCATATTAATATTAATAATGGGAATACTTTTAGAATAAATCCAAAACTGATCGGAGTGGCTCTTCAGCCCATGAGTCTCAGGCTGGCTGGAGTCAATTCCAGTCCCCTTGGGGTGGTGTACGTCAACTCTATCAGAACATCTGCATCATTTTAGACTACTTTTATAATAGCTAATAAACTTTAAGAAGCACAAACTCCAACTGTGAACCACTGTTACCTCTGCAGTGTCATCAACCACCTCCTGGGAAAGCCGTCTCAGAGAGTCTATGGTCAGCTCGGAGTCAATTTGGAACGTTGAACTTCTCCATGTTGATGATGAGCACAGTGGGGGCATCCTTCTCTAATAAGCCAAAGTCATTCAGCACGTGTGACACGGCTGTCGTTTTGTCGTCGTTATGTCCATCAGGATGTACAGCACCTGCGTTACACAAGAAAAAGTGGCAGAGCTTTAAAGAACATTCTCAGAGCAGATAAAGCATTCTCAAAACAATGTCAAGTTTGCACCTTAAGGCATTCACACACTCCAGGTTCCTACCTTTCCTTTAAACTCTCCAAGAAATATTCTCTTTGTATTCTTTTGATGTGGAAAAACAACAGTGGGCTGAACTTTAGGAAGCTAAATTGGGAATGGATTTGACATTCATTCTTGTTTACTTGCTTGGTTGTACACTTTTTTCATTTATACTTGATTATCTTGCAAGAATTAAATGATGAAATTATTCCAGTTGAAGCTCTTCCTCTCATCACATTATAGCTACAATTTTAAGTAACTAAGAAATGGTTTCCTGCAAACATATTTGTCTTTATACAACCTTAACTGATTACTGTCGTTATGTAACTTAATTCCATTACAAAGCTGTTTTTTTTTTTTTTTTTTTGTTCCCTGTGAGATGTCTCAGGCCCTCCAAGGGTGTAAAATGATCAGTCTGCAAAGTGAAATAGGAATGAGTCCAAATTGTCACCATTCAGAATAACAATACAGCACATAAGAGTCACTTGAAAAAGATGAATCCCCTCGTCCTGGTCTATTTTTCTGGCTAAGTCAAATGATGTTTGTCTAGGTTTAGATTTAAGATTGTTTTTTTTTTTTTTTCATCTTTAAAACTGGATGAGTTTGAGGTCATTTTCTGTTCACATTTCTTCTTGACCTTATTATGTTTAAAGGCCGTTTTTTTTTTTTTTTTAATTGACAATCATTCCTTTAGAATTAGTTGAAGCATAAAGGTAGTGCAAACAAACAATTCCGTTTCTATGAGGAAAATTTGTTGTCTTTCAAAATCCTGTAGGAGTGAATTTAAAGAGGGTTTGTTTAATTAAAAAAAAAAAAATCATAAAAAGACGTTGGTTGTCAGCGCCGGGAGTTGAACCCAACGCGCAATTGGTTGTCGCTCAAACACTCGCAATGGAGTGAATGGCCGCCTGGCTCCCTCCATTGTGTACCCAGGGTGCACAATGAGGTAGCATCCAGCGGTCTTGACCCAGGCTTACACAACCACCGCTCACCCAACAACCTAACGCCTTATTTAGTGGCCGGTGCACCGAGTGACTTATAAATGCCTCGTATTCCAACACTTGTAAAGTAAAGGTTTTCATCTATTGAGCTTTTGACAAATTTGAATTACATACGATATCCATACATATATACATTACATATATATTACATACAATATCAAGCTTATTAAAAAATCGCGAAGGAACATGAAACTAACCTGAAAGGCTTTTTTTTCCCCACAAAAACCGTTTTTTTCTCAAAGCCGCAGTGCATGCTGGGAATTATGTGACAAACACCAGAAAGAAGAGCAAGACAAAGTAATCGCAGGCAATTGTGGCACTAAGCAGCTCTGGGCTGCATTGCGCCCCAGACGAAAAATGAATTTTGCGACCCAATTACCCAGCCACCCCCCACACCCTCCATCCCCCTCGCGCGGAGCCGCACCATTGCCACACACGCACGTACGCACGAATCCCGACAACATCCACAGCACAGTCCGGAAAGGAAACAACGCAGCTGCTCGCAGTATGTTACAATAAAACGTGTTTCTCTTAACTCTCAAAACTTGAACAAAATCAGTTGTGATTATTGCAAAAAGAAATCTGTTCCTCACGCGAGGCTCGAACCGCAGACCTTGTGGACGGGAGAACAACGCGCTATCGATTCATCACCGCAGGACCGCAATACATTCGCCAACACTATCAGCTATGCTACGTGTTAAAGCATCCATCTCCTGAGTTTAGTGTTTAGAGATCTCGTTTGTTACCAGTTTAGAAAAAGAAGAAAAACAGTACATCACCACTTATTTCGTATTTTTCACCAAAAACGAGAGTAGCTTTTGACAGAAATGCAGGCCCAGGGGGTGAATTTCCAAGCAGTTGAATGTAAATAAAACAGACAAACCTCTGCTTTGAGCCAGTTTTTCTCCTCTTTCTTCCATTTTTTAACCTTAAAGCTGTCCCTGAGGGATTGTTTTGCTGCTTTTCATCCTTAAGGTTTTTAATAAGCAGAACAAAGGCAACACCGCCACCCTTTGCTTAGACAGCGCAGCTTCAGGTAGGGAGGGGAACTGCACCTGGCAAAGTTATTGATTACATCAAACTTTTCAGTTATTTATGTTTTCATTACTTAAAAAAAAAAACTAAATGAGTGGTGTGCCCAATAAAGTGCGATGTATCACTTTTTTCTGTCCTTCTTTCTTGTACTTTACTGAAAATACCTTCCAATATTAATCTTTCCATGCTTACATTGTTTTTCACAGGAGGCAGAAAGTTTCAAGAAGCTTCTGGAACATGTCAATCAGTGTTGGAGTGTGTTATCAGTGAATTCTGATAAAGAGAAGAGAGAGCGTCAAAAGGCTGGGTCTCTATGTGTTACTCAGGCTGTGCTTCAGCGTCTACTCTCAGGAGCGATCCCACAACTGAGCAGCACGTGGGCTTTGACCTGTTCCATTTCACCTCTCCTTAGACGACCTGGTCGTCCAGGGCTCCCCCAGAATGACCATTTTGATACCGAACTGAGTGGGGACCCCCGATCAGCATAGACCAATAATAATATAACCAGTAACCAATAACCAGTAATTATAATCTCAAGAAGGTAGTCTTGTTTCTTATTTATTTTCAAAATCATTTTATGCATTAATATTGTTTACATATTCATTTTTCTTTTTTTATGTATAAAAGTAAACCAATCAATCTTTGTTCTTCAGATTCTGCAAAGCCTCAGACTTATTCCTGGACTTTCGACCAAGCTCAAATGTATTTGATTAAGATTCATCTTTGTGAATCTCAGTCAAACCAATGATGTGGCGTATAGAACATTATCACTTTTTTTGCGACTAAGGACATATTTACTGTATTCTATGTAAATTATATATACTATACATGTTATTCGATGCACTGTACTGTACTGCATGACGTACTGTTTTTATAGTACAGTATACCAAGTGTAATAAGCATGTCTGAACATTATCCTCAAACTTATTAAATTATAAAACAGTTTAACATAGTCTTACAACAGAATAATGAACCCAAAATAAAACAATGACGTGAAATGAAAAATATTTTAAAAAGCTGAAAATAAACATAGAGGTCTGCTATTTAGAAGCAATGAAGTTAAAACATTTTACTTAATCTGTTTTTGATACGTTCCTAATATATGTTTTTTTTCTATAGAGGCCAAAAATATTTTTAATCTGTTCGGCATTATCACTGCTGTACGCCACATCAGAGGCGTAACTAAATACAAGCTGTAAGGCGTGTTTGTAGATCAATGCAGCAGATGTTTTGTGAGCTACCGCTAGCTTAAGCATCTCAAAAAGAGAAACACTTCTCGTACTTGACAGAGTGCCTGTTTCTGATGAAACAAATTTGTCGTACTCCCACTTTTGGCAGCTTCAACCTTCAAACAGATTTTGCTGCGTGTGGTTTGATGATCCAAGTTTGAAGTCACAACCCCACTGGTCAACATTTCATTTTTTACTCACCAGCCAAGTTAGCTGGTAGATGAAAAAAATCTACCGACCAAAGGCACATTTTTCCAAAAAAAAACTGTAGGTGTTAATTTAAAAAAAGGAGATGCTGAATGCAGAGAGAGGACATCACAGCATAATGAAAATGTACTGTAAGAAAATACCTGTTTTAAAAAAATCTGATTTCTAATCAGCCTTTGCTCTTTGCTTTTGGTATTTTCACACAGTTTATGAAGTGTTTTATTTTTTCTATCACAAATGTGTTGTTTCTTCTCTTTAGAATGGCTAAGAAGTGCTCCAGTGACCCCTATGAGGAGAGCTGTTCATCACCTTTAGTCTAAACCAGAGGCGTCAAACTTCCTTTTTGGGGAACATGACTTCTGCAGCCTTCAGCATGCATTTTTTCCCACAAGTTCACCACCTGAAAATGGTTTGGATGCTTGCACCAACTTTTTTGCAATAAGGAAGCAAGATTTCACTGCTCTATCACTGACATCACGGCTGCAGTGAATGCCGACTGCTGGTTTTCTTTGTTTTTGTTCTTTCAGTCCAGTTCATAGTTGGTTAACCTTCTCTTTTCTTAACTGTCCCTACAAATGGTAAAACCTTTCTTTATGGTGAGTCTCATGGTGGCGCTGAATATTATATTCTTTGAGCACTGCGACCTGTTCATTGCATACCAAACCAAGGGTTTTGCATTCAGAAAAATACATTTTTTTCCTGGAAAACTCAGTGCTCCACATCAGCCTTTTTTCTTTTTGACAACGACATTTTGGTAATTGTGGTGTCACACCTGATCATTTTTATAGCAACTAAACAGAGTGAGGCTTGGGAAACGAAACTGCATCTTACCCAGACGTGGCACGTGCTTACAAAGATATGCTGTTTATTTCTGGATCTCTTGTCTTGATAGTCTTTCTTTTCCATATTCCCCATTTCCCCATGTCTCCAGTTAGTTCATTTTTTGAATGAAATCACAACAAAAAAAACAGCCTAAAAACATTAGAATGTTTTAAATTCCTCATTATGTTTATATGTTTATGTTATGTTTATATTCTCATACTCATTATGTTTATATTCATATAATATGACTATTATAAAAAGTCATTATGTCATGGACAGTAAAGAGGCAGCGCTCTCAAGAAGGGGGGCTTTTTTCAGCTCTTTTTTCAGGCATCTTGTATCACCACGGAGGAACTCTGCAGCTGAACCACGTGCCTGGAGAAGGAGCTGCAGTTCCTGTATGGATCCCAATCAGAGGAACATCCCATTAGGAAGGATACCACTTCCACCAGGATCAGTGGGATCTGGTGGGATCAGTGTCACCAGAACTGTTTCAGCCACAGGGCATGACCGGTGTGGCTGGTTGGAACTTCCAGCGTCTGGTGGACCTGAAGCAGCCTGGTGTTTGCCGCCCTGCTGTCTAGACCGTCTTCTGCACGCACTGGACCCTAAAATGCAGTTTGAAGAGTTTTTAAAGTTTTTTTGCAGCGGGAACTTCAGGCGACAAAGAAGAGGGTGGAAGAAAAAAAACAACTGAAGAGGAAATGGACAGATACAGCTGCACCTGCTGGCCGCAAGTGTCAGTTCTGCATCTAAAACAAGACCCAGACAGCCCCCACATCCACACCGGCTTCCCAGGAGTATCAGGGAAATACATTTACTGTCCTGCTAAAGTTTTCTCCCTTTACAGAGAGATGGGGATGGAGAGGGAGACGTTCTGGAACGACTTTCAGAAGTCTATATATTAAAACATGGAGAGGCAGCGATTGGAGGAAGAAAAGAAAAAATGACGGACAAAATGGACTTATAATCTTATTTTTAAATATGTATATATGTAGATGTTTGATTTTGATAGATGACCACTGTTTGTATTGCTGTAAATATCTACGTACATACTGTAGCAATCAAACTCTTTCTGGAAGGGCTGAGCATGTCTTACATGACACAAATTGATTTAAATAAACCAGTTCCAGATACATTTGATGTGCTTTACATTGTGACAATGTCATTTGAAATGAGATGTCTCTTGTAAATGTGTATATCTGTGCAAATAAATAATTTGGAACTTTGTATAAGCAATATATGTTCATTGTTTAATGAATAAAACGAACATTTTACATCAAGTTCTCTCTTTTTTTAAAATAAATACCATGTACAGATAGTTAAAAAATAGTTGGTATCATTCATAAAGGACAACCAGAGAAAAACTTTCACAATGTAAGATCATGTGAAAGAAAAAGAAAAAAACTTTCAAATACAAGATAAAAAACAAACAAGCTTGGAAATAAATACAAATGTACAATAATACAGGAACCAGGAACAGTAGTGCGAGTTCCGTCCTGGTCGTGGAACTGTGGAGCAGTTCCACACCCTCTTCAAGGTGCTGGAGGGTTCGTGAGATTTCGCTCATCCTGTCCATGCATGTTTTGTGGATTTGGAGAAGGTGTTCAACCGTGTCCCCCGTGGTGTTCTGTGGCGGGTCCAGGGAGCCTTACTCAGAGCTGTCTGTTGTCTGTATGACCAAAGCAGGAGCATAGCCGGCAGGAATTCAGACCTGTTCCTGGTTCATGTTGGACTGTGGCAGGGCTGCCTTTTCCTACCTGTTCTGCTCTTTATGGACAGAATTTCTTGATGCAGCCAGGGTCCAGAGAGGAACCACAGGATTTCCTCTCTTGTCTTTGTAGACAATGTTATCCTGTTGGCTTCATCGAGCTAGGACCTTCAGCGTGCATTGGAACGGTTTGGAGCAGAGTGTGAAGCAGCTGGGATGAGCACTGTATAGCAACTGTGTCACAAAGAGTACACTGAAATGCAGTTTGTTGGTGGTAAATAGTTAAAACAACCTGTAAGGGTGTGATACTACAGTGGGCTAGTGACCAGAAAAACTAGATTCGGCTCAAGAAGGAAGCAGCAGGAGACTGACGTTGGTTTTGATCCCATATATTGTGGACTGAGACATTTACAGTGGTTGACAAACACCAAAGCAAGTGGATGGCCATCAATATACATCTATACATACAAACACTTCAAAACTAGAGCTTGATAACAACAATGCATAGTTGTTTATGTGTTGAGATATCCAAAGTCCAACAAAAGTCCATTTCCATTTTAAGAGTCCAGCAAAAGTTAGTTTCACCACAAGAAAAAAACAAAACCCAACCCGCCCACAGTTCATCAGAGGAAGATGTGTGCACTGGGATTTTTGGATGTGAAAGTGCATAATAGTTCAGTGACTTGGGTGAGAGTTTTTTAAAGGGCTACCAAGAACCCCCTACCAGTCCGGTGGATGTTCAACACACTGTGGGTCTAGCTCATTATCCTGGACCTGGCCTGGATAATCAGGACCAAAGTCTCAACAAATCTCATGTTAACCATAACTATTAAGTAAGCTAATATGTCAAACATATCTCAGTGTATACGTAATTCATGAAAGTATAGCACAAAATGCACTATACTTGATTAATCACAATAATCACAAAGTGCTAAAACATTAGCTATTAGCTAAAGCTGGTTACCTTATTCAATGTCATCCAATTCATTTCCAGTCAAAAGTGCTATGCTATAGTGCTACAAATATCAATACATCTATTGAGATACACAAGACAGCAAAAAGCACTCAAAAAGGCATAAAACACACAAATTTCATTTACAACAATGTGGTTCTTAGTGCAAATCATTGTCTGTTTTTGACGGAAACAGGCATACATTTTCTTGAAAGGAATGCTAACTGCGCACATGTTATTGAATGGCGGTGGCTAAGTTACTTTAGCAAAACAATGAGTTGACTCATTAATTTCACCAAAACCACAACCAATGTCAAACAACCATGCTTTGTTTCTGGACCGGATAGAGGGCTCCTACAACATAACATGCACTACTTCAACAACAAACGGAAATAAACAGTTAGGTGACAAAAGTGATTGGAAACAGACCTGTGCCTTGTTTCTCATTTGGCCTCCCCACCGCTTCTAACCATAATGAATCACAGTACCATAAGTGTACATGATTAGCCGCGCAGCGTCACATGACGCAGTGACGTCCCGAAATGAAAGGCTGTGATTGGTGCACGTAACGAGTTGACGTCACCTCCGCGGGAAAAATAGGGGACCAGCATTGCAGAAAACAAAAGCAAAAGCAAGGCGAACAAAACAAAGCCACCTAAGTTACACCCTCCCCTCTTAAATCCATGCAACTCTGATGCATGTCAAACCACATTGACATGACACACGAAGTTGGATGTGGGGGTGCCAAAAGTTTTACCCTAGGCGTCAGCGAAACTGCGCTTGCACTACAGAAATAAGCTGCTTTCCTAAAGACGAATATTGCCTCTTGTAGAACGACGAAGGGCCTGATCAGGTTCAACGGTCTGTACTGCATCCCTACACTCAGAATCTGAAACAGAAGCGGGAGCATCAGCAGACTTAGGCACCGATGTTGCCGCACAGGGTGGTGTCTCTACTGGCCATCCAAGGTCTAGATCTTCGACAGATAGACTCATCTCAGAACCGACAGCAACCTCGGGATCTGGTAAGTGATCACTTGGCTCTACGTCTCTTTCTCCCTCGGGGTCTCCAGAGACATCCCCCTCCAGCACACTGGAGGAAGATGGAAGACAACTGCTAAGTCTGAGACCATGGTACTCGACCAGAGGAAGGTAGTTTGCCCTCTCTGGGTGGGTGGAGTGCTCCTTCCCCAGGTGGAGGAGTTTAAGTATCTTGGGGTCTGTGAGATCGATAGGTGGATTGGTGTGGCATTCACCGTTGTGCTGTCGTTGTACTGGTCCATTGTGGTGAAGAGAGAGCTGAGCCAGAAAGCAAAGCTCTCAGTTTACCAGTCGATCTTCGATCCAATACTCACCTACGGTCACGAGCTCTGGGTCATGACTGAAAGAACGAGGTCCTGGATACAATCCTGGGGAGGTGTCATGTCCCAATGGGCTGAGGCCCCGGGAAAGACCCAGAATGGGGAGACTACGTCTCTCGGCTGGCCTGGGAACACCTCAGGGTCCCCCCAGAGGAGCTGGAGGAAGTGGCCGGGGAGAGGGAAGTCTGGGCAACTTTACTTAAACTGCTGCCCCCGTGACCCGGTCCCGTATGAACAAAAGAAGATGGATGGATGAATGGAAGTAACTATTTCCATCTGCGTGCAGGATAGCAGATAACGTAGTTTCAAAAATTGTTATATGGAAGTCTGTGGGTTCAACTATAATGTGAACTCTAATACAGATAAATACAAAAACATTTCCATTATATCTGAGATGTTAATTGAGAAACAGCAAGTCAAATAGCTTTTTTGAACATTTTTGGCATTAAATTAAAAAAAAGATGCTTTCACAATAATATTGCATTTTTACAAGCACTTTTCATGTGTTGCATCTCAGAGCACTTTCCAATTAAAAACAAACAACAAAATACAAAGAAAAAAAACTGAATCAACCCACTCCTTGACGAGCGTGGTCACTGGTCAGGGTCTTGACCGTCTCTCTGATGGCCTGGTTCTCCGCTGCGAGTTCTTATTTTTTGTAGGAGAAGGGTTGAATTTCTGAAAATGCCCCCACAAAACTTCTTAAAGACCAACTCCGATGAAAATGGTTTTTTTTAGTGTTTTTAACACATTACTGTAACATTTTCTCATGATGGAGGACATATAAAGAAAATTTAGCTCAAAATTGAAACATTTTTGAGCTGGAATCCGGATCAAACTGTATGGCTGGATAGCTCCCCATTTTTTGTTGCATTGGAAATGTTAGGTTGGGGGTGTGGGCTGGAGCAAGAGAGCGTAAACAGACAACTCTCAGCAACATGGAGGGGAAGTGGGGGTGGGATTGAATGAACTCTTGCCACTCTGCAAAAACGATGTTCTAGAAAACAATGAGGGTTTTTTTGGGGGAAAAAAAAGACATACTCCTAATTAAAAGACTGCTTTTAAAATAGCTGAAAAGATGATTGGGGTGTGTCTTAAACAACCAAATGACCAAAATGTCCAGAACACAGGACAGAAAAGAAAAAGAGGAACATCATTAGAGAAAGAGGTCAATATCCAATCATAAATGAGGCATCAGTTGTACTGTCAGGTAATCAGAACAGTGTACTGTTGACACAAGCCTGGGTTCTTCAGGGCCACTGGACTTTCAGATTGATGACTTGTTTCTTAAGCATGTCAAGTGTTTTACAGTCAACATCAGTGTTCAAGCGCATCTCTTTGTTTAATCCTCTGTTACTTTTTACCACATCCCATCATAAACTGTAGCTTACTTCCCAGATTCTTATTTTTTATCAGATTATTAGGCTGTTATCAGATAATTAGGTTGAATAAAGGTTGTCATAATTACATAATGAGGGACCATGTGTCCAATCACACAGAAAAATGTGATAAGATAAGCTTAACCTGATTATGGTAACAATCACATAGTGAAGCAACACAAGTCTATTGACATAAATATTACCACAGTTGTATTATTATAAATCCATCAGCTGATCATATTTTGTTAAAATCAGATTACAGCTACATTTAATTGTGAAAACTATCTTAGTGTTATAAAATGTTTAAGATAATCAGACATGAAGCAACAAAACAGAAATTTAATCACAAACATCTGTTGTAATCATCAGATTATAATAATGATCAGACTATAATTACAGTTAGACACATTTCAATAATAATTCAAGTTACTTCTTTTTGTTTTTTACTTGTCCTGTCCAACAGCTGAGCAAGCAGATAAGATCTGAAGGCCTCTTGTGTTGGACGGATTTTACTGTTACAATAGGGGGTTATGGGTCTACGATGTGAAATAATTCAAGTTTCTTCTGAAATTACACTTCTATTAGACTCAATGTCCTGCTTTTTGATAAACACGAGCATTCCCAGCTGTCCTCAGAGGAGGGGAGGTGTTTCTGAATTTAAACATGCAGGTTTCCATGAGCTCCAGAGAGATGACTCACCTTGAGGAGGTGCTAAAGTCCTGGCATCCTCATACTCACGACAATAAAGTATTCCAATGAGAGTCTTTTTTCTTTTCAAATAAAAGTAGAATAAACAAATTTGTTTAATTAGTAATTTATTACAAATTTAAATGGTGTTTTACTCAACTTTAATCTCCAGTTTCTCTAAAATAAAGTTATAGCAAACATTCAAAATACCTCACATTCTCAAACAAGGATTTGAAGCTACCTTAGATCTTATCCTTTTTAATTCTATTTGGGAGGGACTCTGGAAATTGCTGAATTAGAGATTAGTGAAAGATGTTATGTTACCCTCCTGCAAGACACAACAGTAAGGCAGCATGAAGAGAGCAGGAAGACTGAAGCAGATGCAAGAAAATAATGCAGATCTGCAGAGTCCACCCAGAGACCAGCTCTGCATGATCACAGCGTTTATCTGAACTGTTTCTGCTGAAGAACCAAGAAACCAGGACAGGAGTTTGGTCCTGTTCTCCTGTGGACTTCACACTGGAATGACAGAAGAAACTGCAGGTTGAAGACTAGCTAACTAACTAGTTCAATTCAAGTTCAGAACAAAACTAAACAGGTGTGGAAACATGAGGACAGGTTTGGTCAAAAAGGAAGTGGTTATTAAAAAGGAAAAGGATTGCTGGATGAGCCTGAAACAATGAAGCTCCCGTGTCGTCTAAGTTTAAAGTGCTGCTAAAGGTCACAGCAGAGTTATAAAGATTTGATTTGTCTGCTATGATTGTAGCCAGAGGGGAGGGACTCCTCAGGAAGTGAGGTAGAAGATGAAGAACAATGCCCTCTTTCCTTCTCCCGTACATTCTTTCAACGGCTGCCTCTGCATCAGCGTCGCTCAGGAGACGACAAGAATGCCAAAGTATTTCTTGAGTTGCTCAAGGAAAACGAAGGTGAGCACGGTGTGAGGAATCAAGCGGATCCCAGCAGGAACAAGACCCTGAAAGGAGACAGAACGTGTAAAGTTTATCCATCTATGCCCATATTCATCTGTCCAACCATCTTTGCATCCATTCACTATTTTCCTGTATCAACCGCTCCTGGTTCTACCTTGTAGAAGGCCAGAGGACCGAGCCTGGCTGTCTCCTTAAGGCAGTGTAGAACTCCCTGCAAAAAGATGTAGTGTGAGAGCAGATATCATCCAAAGAACCAAAGTCCCAGCCACAAAGGTCTCCTCCCTGTACCCCTTACAGTGTATTCCCCTTTGGAATTCATCAGCCTCGTCTTCAGCACATCAAGGGGTTGACACAGGAAGGTGGCACAGCCCCCCTGCAGAGAAGGAGTTTCCAGATGAAGCTCTGCAGACTCCAATCTCTCATTTTGGCACAGAGAGTTTCAACTCACAGCAATGAAGCTGGACAAGAAGTGTGTCAGGATGTTGTCTCCCATCATTCCCGTTCCCAACACCAGCTGCTTGGCCTGGTCATAACACGCCAGCTGTGAGGACCAGAGTGTAAGCATTAAGAGCAACAACTTTTACACTTTCCCTCTACAGCTTTCTCCAAAAAAAAAAAAGTATATCTAAATGCACGTATGTGCGGTTTTCAGGGTTCCGCTTTCAAAACTATCGCGTTCACGCATCACTACACAAGTTTTCAAGTTTGTTTACAGGCCTTACGTACAAATTGAATGTGCGTCCAAAGTTAAACTAGTTGGACCAATCAGAGATTCTGATTTGGTAGTGACATTTGGGTAGCAGCCTTTTGAAAACACAGAAGTGCCAACCTGTTGGACAACGATCATGAAGAGGAAATTAATCATAGTGGTTTGTGCCTGGCCAGAATTCTATGTCTTTCATACATCAGAATAGAGCTGTGAAAGCAAATGTCTGGAGCGAGGTTCAAGAGATTTGCACTGCTTCAACACTTTGCACCAAACCTCTTCCAACTGTGAGGACGTGCGCTAGTATTGGGTAAGAACAGACCAGTGTGAATGCCACGTGCTAAAACCATGTTCAAAAACCCACGTTCAACGCATTCTTGAACGCGCCACACATACCCCGTGTGCACATAGCATCACAGGTCGGTGAACCTAATAATTTGGTCCGCATTATTGTACTGAAAATCCGGTAAGTTATTTGGTGACAAGTTCATCACTCGGACATGAGTGTCTACTGAACAATACGGAGGTATTTTAAGGTTTTTTGTTTTTTTTTTATATTCACAGCCATGTCTCCAGGAATTATTTTAATTATTTAAATAATGAGCTGATTGCATATTAGCTTTATTTTTATGTAAATGTCTGAAACAATAATTTACAGTACATTTGTGCCAACACCAAAACTTGATTTATGCTTTTTCTTATGAAACACTAGTAAATACAATATAAAGAAACATGTTTTTAATGTTTATTTTAGCATTAGAAAGAATTTGACCAAATACGCTAAAATTTGACTACACTGAAATGTCTTTAAAATCAATTATGGGAGGATAGACACGAAAAGCCTGTTAAACACAATTTTAAAGACTTTTATTGTTTTTCTTAAGCAGGATCATTTTTTGTGACATTTTTCTGCTTTTAGCTGATCATGACCATTTCTGTGCAACAGTGCTTACTTCATTTATTGCACTGAAGAAAATATGTGTAGTGTGTGAAATCTGCATCAGTTGAGTTCACTATACAGTGCAGTACAGCAGTCGCCCTCCGCTCTTCGGACTAAGCCTCATCCTGTCTGCTCCGTCCTGTCAAATCAGATCGACTCCATCGCTGCGCTGTGAATCTTTGCAGACTACCTGACAGATGAGTGCACTCCCCATTTACATTGTTTACTGATAAATCACTTGCCTGTCCCACAGTTACCATCGCCCCTCTACTGGAGGCCATGGAGGCCCCGGAGAATAGCTTCCTGATGCCCTCTGCAGGAAAGTTCGCAGATTACATCTCAGTTGTGGTCACATAAACCAAAGCTGGAAACCTGGGGAGAGGTCATCCTCACCCTCCCTGAAGACCCTGTAGAGGCCATCCACGGCGTGCTTGTAGCTGCAAGAACATATCAGTTTAGGTCTGGAAGAACTGTAAGTAGAATTTCACAATGGTAATCCTTACTTCCTCCTGTGGTCCAGGGGGAGTTTCATGTCATTCTGCATTCTAGGAGCAAACATGAATCAGAGGAGGAAGAAAACAAAACAAAACAGGAGACAAGAAGTGTCGGCAGTGCACATTACCTCACATTGACCAAGTCTGCTGGGGTGCCAATGAACCCCCCCGTGAACCCTGCAGGAACAAAACCCTTTCAGTGGAACGGTCCTGCATTCATTCACACACTGGTGCACAAAGAAAAGTAAAGAGCAGCCTTCACCTCCGAAGGCTCCCAGCAGGACCTTCTGGTAGAAGGGCATGGGGCCGTGGCTCTTTGTACCCATTAGGTCCCTTACAGACTCGTAGATGGCAAACCTGGTGAGCGAGTAGGACATCTGGAAGGGAAAGAGTTGGTTCATTGTCATGAGAAGGGGAAGCATCCAACAGCCCCCTTCACCCAACCCCCTGAAGGCAGGAACATTCAATTATCCCATTTTCCTGAAAGAGTCATCCAAAAGGAATCAAAGTCTAAGGCTGCGTTCACACTGACAGGCGTTCTGATCACGCATTCTTGAGCGTGTGTTTTAGCCCATGGTGTTCACACTGGACGAGCAGGGAAGCCGGGTGCAAACTGCAATTAGTTTGTTCCTGACCGATGTTCAAACGATTGCCACTTCCATAAATTAGAGTGACATCATCCATGCGTCACTACCAAATCCAAGTCCCTGACAGGTCAAAGTTCGACCTGGTTTAACTTCAATGGATATTCAATGGCTGCACGTTTTGTACATAAAACCCAAAAATGGTCTTAAAAATGTGCGTAGCTACACGTGAATGTGAGAGTTCTAAACGTCATTAAACGTGGTTGCTTGGACCCTTGTTGCCCAGGGCAGTGTGAATGTAGTTTTAATCTAAATAGACGTTAACGTTAAATTTTATCAGATTGTTCATTAAAACCTGACAACTTGAGGATGTTGGAGCTTTTGCATCAGTTAGTTAAAGAACTCCCAATGTTTTTCCTCATACCGGGTCAGACAGAACAAATTGTGAAGCGGACTGACAGTCCAGACCTTCACTATCTAAAAAAAAAAAAAAAAAAAAAAACCCCATCATTTTCTAATTTTAGTACAGTTTTTAGTCGATCAAACTGTCATTCATTAGTGAGGTATGAGATGGTGACAATCCCTCACCATCTCATACCTATATGGAACCCCCTTCACCGTCCACACGCCAAATATGACATAGAATGAAGATCAGTCCAGCACCCTCTCCAGGCCACTCTTTACATAAACATTTCCTGTTCAACTGCACTGACACACACCTGTCTGCAGAGGGAGGCAGACAGGCCACTGTAAAGAGCCAGCACACCGTCGTTCTTCACCACGTGAATGGCCATCCCCATCATCCTCTTCTTCACCTCCTGCTGTGTCTGCAGGTGAACCTGGGGAAACAGAGTCCAGTCTTAACAGCAAATTCACCTGAAATGAGAAATGTTTGCAGACGCCGACCTCATCTTTCCACCCTATAGTTTCAAACTAAGTATTTTACCTTAAGGTAATGAGGCTATTAATACAACCGCAGGGGGGGCACAATCTAGTGTCAGTCCCAAGTTCGGATAAACGCAGAGAGTTAGGACAGGAAGGGCATCGGATGTAAATACAAATCAATCATGTGAATTGCAAACAGAACTTTTATTTTGGCCCACCAGTACTGTTGACCTACAGAGTACCTGTGGACAGTGGGCCACTGTTGGTGGAAAAAAGAGAGAGACGGCATCTCCGTAAGCAGAGAAAAAAAAGGGAAAGACGGGAGTTAAGGACTTGGAATAGGATTAATAAACGGAAGAACTTTGATGGGAAAGCTAAAGTTGACCAATATAATAATAATTTAAAAAAAGATATTTTGTGTTTTGTTCAAGAGACACACAAGGGGAACAAGGCTTATAGATAAGGACAGGCTTCAAGCTGTTTAACCCTTTACAGTTTTCTCAGTTGCTATATAATGCATTTCTCACAACAATAGTAGCATTTGGACCGCTGCTGGAGTTTCCCAAAACAATTAGTGCAAACAGCAAAACACATTAGATAACCTGCAAAAGAGAGTCACTTTCTCATAGTTGAAAGTCAACTGCACTAAAGCAAGTCAGGAGCTCAAAATGCTTAGTTCTTGCGTCAAAGGCAAGTTTCTTTAACAAAATGGATAATCGGATCTTTAGTGTCGTCAAATGACAAGTTATGACTCCAGCATCCAGAGCTGCGCCAAAGCAACTGAGGAAAAACTGTAACATCAGAGATGTCACTGGTGACACCCAAATAACATACGCTCTTTGACATACGGTAACCCCAGGCTCACACTTGGGGCTGCCACGATTAGTCGACTAGTCACGACTACGTTGACTATTAAAATCGTCGACGTGTCATTTTTTTCTCTTTCTTGATTTTATCTCAAAACTACAGTGTGTGCTTTCTAATGCCACGTCTGCCATTGTCTTTAACACACATGCGCAGTAGTGCTAATATTGGTCAGTAGTGATGTCACAGGAAGTTATAGGAAGACTCAGGGACTAGAACAACACAGCAACAGAGCTTGAAAGTCTGGAAAACAAAAACATAAAAGAAAAAAGTGTAAGATAATGCGGCAGAAGAATCATCGTCTAGGTAAGCTAAACTAAGCTAAGATTAGCAAAAACAAAGAGCAAACACTTACTCATGTTGGTAGCTGTAAATGTTAACATTAGTGATGACGATTTTATTTAGGGGTGTAACGGATCACAGATAATACATCATTTAAATCATGTCTAAACCTGTCTGTTCACACTTGTCTGTTCACACTTAATGCTATTTGCGCTTTTGTCAAAATTTTCTTTAACTTATCACAGAGGATGCGGATGATGACAGAGCAGGTTTATTTATTTTGAAGAGCTGTACAAAAGCATCGGTGCACGTCTCCGTGTGGGTTCATGAAATCATCCAGAGACTCCCCAAGAAAAGCTGCAGCTGTCCCGGCAGGACTATTCTGTTTGTAGCCAGTGAGAGAGGCGTTTATGGCAGCAGGGGGGCACAGTGACAGAATGAAAGTAGTAGATTCTAACATTTTTTATGTGTTTATATGCTTTGAAATACTTTATATATCTTTTAATTGATATATGTTTCTATCAAATATGTATTAATTGTAGGCTTTTGCTTTGTTTTTTTCCTGTTGATTCAGATTGCCAACCTCATTTGATAAAAGTCTTGTTTTAATGCCAGAAAAAAAATGAAGGCAACAAAAGCTGCACGATTCATTAAAGGTTTAATAAACTATCACCTTATTGTCCTTATTTTTACCTAGCATGTGGCTAAAATGTTTCAAGTTTAAGCTAATGAAGATTAAGATGTGTGATTTACAACCACGTTTACGCATGGCCCGATTAGTCGACTAATTGAAAAAAGTAATCTGTGATTAGTCGACTATTAAAATAACCGTTTGTGGCAGCTGCAGAGCGGTCTAGGTACGTCGGATGACTGACACTGGCTACGGATGGCTTGCGGTCCTGCTGCAACCACAGGCTTTGCTGCCGACTTCGCGGACCTCCAAACTCACGTAGGATGACGCAACAACCTGCCATTTATATAGGCTGTACTAGTAAACAAATCCTCATTCCACAATGATTTTTTACAGAGCGTCGGAGAGGCTGGGCCACAGAGGCCGGACTGGACTGCATGCAGTGTCAGAGCCTCTCAAACTTTTCATGTTATGTAAAGACTCCGGCATCCGCACCGGAGCTGGACTGCAGGTAGTGAGCCCAGGGTAACTCTCAACTGTTTACACCAGTGGTTCTAACACTAAGGCCCGCAGACCAGTTGCGGCCTGCTTTCACATTTGGCCGGCCCCCTGAACAATGTCAGAGACGCATTTTTTTCTTTTTTTTCCAGTCTGGCCACCCGATTGAGACCCACATAGAACGTGACATTTTATTCCACCCTTCTGCGCTCTGTGCTCCTATCTGAACCTCCTAAGAATCACAATTCACATTTCGCAGTCTCAATGATTCTTTTAGTGCAATGATGCATGCTTTTTTTTTTCTTCCAAACAGCACATCCTGATCTGTGTACCGATTGGTTGTAGACCTTGTCAATCAATCTCCTATGAACCGTGTCTCCTGTACAGATGCGTGCAGCTCTCTGAATCTACATAAATCTTTGATTGCGATCAGATCTTTTGCTGTCATTCTATTTTATATATATATATATATATATATATATATATATATATATATATATATATATATATATATAAAATCCTGGAAATATTTTTTTATTAAGGTTTGACTTTGAGAGTTTAAACATGAGAGAAAAGTGTAGAAATATTCATGTCTGTCTGAGAAAATCATAGAAAGTGAGTACTTTTACTGTCATAAAACATCTATAATCCTACTTTGCAGACTTCACTTATGACGGGTTATTTTTAGAATGTAGCTCCTGCGATAAACGAGGGAAGACTGTACTGGTGAAAAGGTAATGCATACATATGCATTACATAGGCGCAGCTACAGCAGAAGACAAAAGAATATGACTTTTTTCATTAGCACTATTTGAGAGCTCAGATGTGCAGAACCCAGCACAGCTGCTCATTTTTATTCGTGGATTTAGTGCAAATTGTGAGATCTGTGATGAGCTGCAGCTCAAAGGGACTATGATGGGAGAGGATAGCCTTTTTATTGGTTATATTTTTGACATTTATTAGTACTATTTTTCCTGATTTTTTATGTGAAGCTCATAGAGAGAGTTATTTGGTTATTTCTAATTTTATAAAAAAGCGTTGTTTAGCTCATTAAAATTACTATTATTTATTCCCTGCCCTTTTTTCTGTGAAGATCCCAGAAAGAGTTTTTAATATTATGTGTTAACATTTAAATGTTTATGTTTAGACACACCCTGTGATTGTTACACTTTCTCTGTTAGTCTACAAACTGACCCCAGCCCTACATCAGAGAAGAAAACAGTTATATGGCGCTCACAAGAAAAAGTTTGGGGACCCCTGGCTAAGTGATGTCAACTACTTAAATGTTCAATCCAACCTCCTAATGCTGAGAGTCAATCAGGGAGGCTTTGGGTCCTATCTAATGGTATCTTTGGTCTGAATCAGCCGTGGATTTGAACTCTCAACCTTCCAGTCTCAGGGTCACTGAGTGGGTCACTGTGGTGCAGAGATAGAGAAGTCAACCTACGATCGGTAGATCATGGGTTCAGTTCCTGCCCTACCTGCTAATGTGTTGTAATGTGTAAAGTGTCGTTGGGCAAGAACCAATACCCACAGTTAAAGGTTGGCACCAGTGTCTGGCAGCGGAGCGGCCATCAGGGTGTGAATGTGGGCATGCATGGGTGAAAGGGACTGTAAAGCACTTTGGGCCAAGTAGAAAACCGCGATACAAGTTTATGGCATTTACTATTTTAAAGACAATCTGCTACTGATGCCAATGTTAGTCATCCTGTGAAATTTCAGTAATGGATTACTCAAAAACTAGACAGTAAAGTAACTTAATAAATGTGGTGGTATTCTATAAAGTTGTAGTACAATGAAGGAATCGCGATTCATTAATTTGACGAACAGTGTACTCATGTGAAAGAGATTTTCTTTAATTAATTCATATAGAGAAGATTTTCGTGTTTGATTTAATTTGATTGATTTACGTGTCCAGCTAGTTGTATGTCATCATAAGTTGCATTTATAGTAACATGATGACATTCATCAGTATCTCTGTTATCATTTTTGTTGGAGCTCCACTGACTAAACAGAACAGCGACACCGTTATCCCGCATGTAAGTAAAACGACACAGCGAGCAGCGAACGACTTCACATGACTGAACCTGGACCCCGTGTCTGTTCAGCCGGCCTGCAGCTGCACACGGACACGATGGCGCGCGGCGCAGGATACCGCCGCGGGAAGGATCCGAGTCTCACCTTGAGCAGGTCCAGAGGATGGGTGCAGCACGCGGCTCCGCAGGAAGCCAGCCCGCCGAAGTACCAGCGGGAGACCCGCTTATCCGTCATGATGCTCGACTGCAGCAGCCTGAGGAGGGAAGGGAGGGGAGGGCAGGGGGTGACAGGGAAACCGAGCTTCACCGGCTCCGCTGGCACGCGCCGGCCGCGGCAGGGCACGATGCGAAGCAGTAAAAAGCTGGAGCCAATCGTCACCGAGCACTAGGAGCTCACTTCCACGGGGTAGGGGTGGTCTGAAGGTCGGAGGGGGGCAGAGAACAAACCTTATTTGATCCACGGTCAGTCGCTCTTTAAAGACACACGAACACTCACAGGTTGTACAGGCGACCAAGATATGCGTGTCTCTTTAAGAGGCCAAGGTCCGCCCCCGGAAGAGATTTTGTTTAAAGATGTAGAAATTCAAATAAAAGACTGCGCATGTGCGAACAAGGAACTGTCCTGAACGCTGTTCTGTTGTTGTTTTAAGATTTTGTTCACGACCTGTTTGACTTACATTCGATGTTCATAGTTCAACAGTGTTCTGGTGGGCAGGCAGACGAAACTGAAATGATTATGAAGCAAGACTCAAGTAAAATGCAATTCCCGAGCTCAGCCTTTAAAATTCACAACATACTTTAGCTTCCAAAGCTTTGGCCCAAGAAAGTAAAGTCAAAGTAACTGTCTGACTGTTCGTGGTGTGCTGCTGGTGCACTGTCAGTATGAACTCAGCACTTTTCTCTGAACGTAAGCAGACATGCACGAGTGGAGATCCTGTCAGACTACCTCTGACTGCACGCGCGCGCGCGCGCACACACACATCGACCTTATTCGTTGGTGACTGAAATGAACTCCTGAACAGTTTTACAATGCCACTCCAGATCCCAGCGGCCCACAGTGGAAAATACAAATCACTACAACAGGAAGTCAGTTTTTTAAAAACATTTTTTCCCCTACAAACACATTTGCAGCAGGACCGTAAACATCAGACTGAAAAGGGAGAGTCTGCAGAAGCTGGCATCCACAGACAACTTTAACATTTAAACAAAATCCTTTCTAATGCAGGATGAAGTTCTATTTGACATCAGTTTTTTGGTCAGTATTTGCGTGAGCATAACTAAGCTCTTGGACCGTAAAAATGAAGCTCCCATTTGTGCAGGAAGGTTCTCTGCCACACAAAAATAGACAATATTGCTCTATACCCGGTACCCACCCCTTCCTTTTCTGCTAGGGATGAGCAGAATCATTGTTTTGTGCTATTACTTTGATATCATCAAGTCAAAATTTAGTAGTCAATACTTTTTAAAATGACACAATTTCCAATTTTATTTATCTAATGCCAATTTTAAATGATTAATGACACTTTTATTTAAGGATTTAAAGGCATATATAATTTATTTCATACTGTCTCTTCTGGACTTCCATAGTCCACTGCATCCCCGCTGACACAGAAGGAAAGCTTCATGAAAACAAATAACGCCCTCAGCAACGCAGGTTCAAATGACCTCTTCCAATGAAAAGTCGATGTTCTGGGCCTCCATGCTCAAAACTCTCATGTTCATGCATTACTATTCACATTTTAAGACCATTTTTGGGACCTATTGACAAAACGCACAGCAATTGAATGAACGCTGAAAGTTAAACCAGGATGAACTTTGGCCAATCGGGGACTCGGATGATTTAGTAGTGATGCATGGATGGCGTCTTTTTAATTCACGGAAGTGCCAACCATTTGAATATTAATCAAAGACGAGAAAATAATAATTCCACTTTGTGCTGGACGGAATTCTACGACACCAAGTGAACACAGCGCAACACTAAAATAGCTGATCTGTTCTGTTCTACTTCAAAACAGTTGAAAGGGCTGTCCTTATCTATCTCTTGTTTGCAGGGGAAAGATCATTGGGAGCACAGTTGGCAGCAGTTCCACTGTTAGCAAAAAATTGACTTTTTTCTCAAATATTTTCAATTTCTGCATAGAAATCTCCTTTAATTTAGTATGTTTTTGTATTTTACTATTTTTTACCTCTCCCGTTACATTTCAAAAACGTCTCCATCCCAAATGGTTACTGCGGTTTCTTTCTTTTCTTCCTTTGTTTTTGTGTATTTAATTGTTAATGCATTTGACAGCCTGTTTTTTGGTAAGTAAATGCATGAGGCCAGGTAAAGTAAAGCATATCTGCACTTGCTCAAACTACTGCTCAACAAGATTGATGCAATAATGTGCTTACTTTATTTTTTCTTTTTTACTAACTTTCACAAGATCAAAAATGGTTTTGCAATTCTTAAGTTCCTCAGCGCCTTGGAGCAACTGTTTCATTGTTATTCTCACACAGACTTTTTCCAAAGATTTTACTATCATGAAAAAGTGTATTAATTTTCCATAATTCCATTAAAAACATGTTTAGAATGCAGATTCAAGGCCCACTGTTTAATTGATTTCCAGTTATTTGTTTATTCTTGACATAGATTGGTGTTCCAGCTCAAATTCACAAAAACAGGATTTCAGAACATTGGCATATAAACCCAATTTCCCTGAGCTCTTTGACGTGGGCATTTAAAATGAAAACCAGACCAGAACATTGATCTGCAGCACCTGGTAGCAGTCTACTATAGCCGGCTACGTTTGTTTTTGACAACACCGGCAAGGGTAACTGCTCGCAGGTCACCTATCTGTTCCACAAATAGACAAAGCAGTTAAATAAGGAATGGAGGTATTGCATCTTTGGCATGTTTAATCAGCACAGACAGTTAGGATAGCAGCCCAGTGTGTGATTGGTGCAGCAGGAGGTCAAGCTGAAAGTGCAGCTACGGCTGCTGAAAATGCAATCTCGTGTGTGACTGGTGAAAGTGCAGCTCTGGCTGCAGCAGGTTAAGCTGCTGATGCTGCAGTGGTGGTGACTGCCAGCGAAGAGCAGGTTCTTGCTGCAGCTGCAGAGACGGTGATGATGATTATGGGAAGGGCAGTGGTTTTTAGGGGTTACTGTTTAAGACTCTAAAACCAGAGAAGAGAGAAGTTTCCATTTTAAAAAGAGACTTTTCTAACGAAACTATTAACTCTAACTCTGTCTATTTTATTATCTAACAGATACTTTTCCATGAAACAATAGTTAGAAAAAGCACAAACAACATCAGATGAACAACAAACCAAGACTGAAATTTCTGCACAAATCTGCATAAGACTGCAATAAGGTTCCATTCTGACTGGAGTTGTTATCACATCTGGACCTACTGGAGTTCCTCTTTCTTGCATCATCCACTATGGCAGGTTTGATTCTGAGACTTTCCACCGGCCAATGAGAGGAATACAGAAACGTTTGAAGTAAAAAATAAATAAATAAAAAACAGCCAGAGTGTGAATCTGAAGAGGCAGAATCCTAAAAAGATTGAAAATGGCTGCTGGATAAACTTGGTTATTTGGAAGATCCAGATAGTCAGAGGATAAGTGACTGGCAGATTTCCCTTTGAATCATTGCACCCTGGTCAGAGCTCCGTTTGGACAACAGCAGAGCCAAGTGAGCAGCTGTTGGAACTGCAGATTTATTTTTCTAGGTTTTTCTAGGTCCTCTTCTGGTTTTTATTCTCACCTCTACGGTGGCCCTGAAGGGCAAATCACACCAACAAATCACTCAATGCACTAACATTAAAGATCACAGCGACAAATAAAGTTAAACAAATAGTTACAAAAATAAAAACAGCATTAGTTTTTAGAAATCAAAACAAAATTCCAGAAACCAAAAAACAGTCCCAAAAAAGAAAAAGGAAATGTCTGGGAAAACAGAAGTCATTTCCAGATATCAAAATGATGCAAAAACAAAACATACCAGGAAACTGGAAAAGAAAGGTACTATGGGACATCACTTATGGGATGATGACGTTTGACTTTTGATGTTTGAGTGTTTTCAAATGCGTCTTTAATGTCAGAACTCCAGGTTAACGCTGATCATCCAACGCTGTTTTCATTTCCATCAATTACCCTCAGTCTATTTAAGTGTCTGGTTGTCAGGTCACATTCTCGGCTTTGTCCCTTTTTGCTTCTCCGTGGTTTTTGTCATGTTTCAGTTTATTTATTAAATGTTTTCGTTTCTGTCACCAAGCCTGGTCTCCTGCATTTTGGGTCCTTACCTCCACTTCCTGACAACCTTTTCTGTTTCCTTATTGTGTTTTATTTTTAACATTTCCTTTTGATTTCTGAAAAAAAACCTTTTGCTTTTTATTGGAATTGCCTTTTGGTATCTGGAATTTTGTTTTGATTTCTAAAATGTTATTTTTTTGTTTAGCTTTTTAACTGTCATTGTGATCTTTAATGTTTTTGTATTGAGGGATTTGTTGGTGTGATTTGCCCTTCAGGGCCACCGTACTCCTCACAGTGACTAGTGTGTTTCTTTCAAAATACTGTTGAATAGAACTACTAAAAGGAATTCTTCACTTGTTAAATCATATTTTGTCAAAAGAAAATTGTAAATGGAAGAGAGTGAGACAAAAAAAAATAATTTATTTTAAAAAGATTCTTTTGCCATCACTGAAGAATGACAAATTAGTTTTTGACGTTTTCTCTTATTTTCTTCAATGTTTTTTTTTTATTTCTTTAACCATTAATATCAGCGTTAAAAGAAACAAAAATAGATTTTCTCCCTGAGGATGTTCTCCATTGTTTCCACCTTCCTGTTGGCTCGTGGTCACCAGCTGTCATCCACAAAGCTCTTATGAGTTTGTCTGCAGTTTTCTTTGAACTTTCTCCTTTAAATTTATCACAGTTATGAGAATAAGCCAACAAAAAAATGTTTCTAAAAGACAGAAAACATAGATGACAGTTTTTATTTTGAACGGTCTGTTTACTTCATATGTCACCAAAGTCTGCTGTCATGCAGGATCATTATTATCACACAGCAGAATTCCTTTTAGCCTTGCAGTTCAGACCTTTCCATATGGAAATGGCAGCTAAGCCACAAGTGACACCTAGAAGCAGAGCGGGCGCTCCTAAAGCCAGAGCCACGGTGGTGTCGGCCCCCACTGCAATCACCACCCCTGCAAACACCAGCACCACTGCGGCAGCCGCTGCCACTCGGACGTTCTTCCTTTTGACCTTCTTCTTCTTTTCTCTCTGTTCCTGCTCTTTCTCTCGCTCTGCATCCCACATTTTCCTTTCTTCCAGTCTCTGTGCCTCCTCCTCTTCCCTTCGCCGCTCCTCCTCCTCCCTCAGCTTCTTCTGAGCTTTCTCATACATCTCGTTGGTGTAGTGCTTCCCACCATTGTCCTGCACCATCTCCCTGATCATGTGGATCAGCTCGGTGACCTGCACTCGATCGTCTGCATCGTTGTTGTTAAAGGAATGATATCTGCGTCCGAAGGTGATGGAGAGCCTGCGCAGCTCCTTGCACTCTTTCAGGGCATTGTCAGCTTTGCCCTGGTCCTTGCACGTAAACAGCATGATGGTGTACATTGAGGCATCATCCCCAAAGTTCTCCTGGATCCATTTCACTGCATTTCTTTCCTCCTCAGTGAACCTGACCCCCAGCCTGATCACTAAAAGGAAGGCATGAGGCCCAGGCACAGACATCTTCACACACTCCTCTATTCTGCTCTTCAGGTCTTCCTCTGAAATGCCCGTGTCAAACAACCCTGGGGTGTCAACGACGTGGATCACAGTCCCATCAACCTCCCCACTCTGAGTCTGACAGTGTTTGGTCACAGAAAGTGGGCTGGGGTCCTCTTTAAAGACAGCTCTACCGAGAATGGTGTTTCCTGTTGCACTCTTTCCTGATCCGGTCTTTCCCACGAGGACAATCCTCAAACCCCCGGACAGATCCAGAGCTGTAGGAGACAGACAAGGCTGATTTCACACAGAGCTTTTCAGAGGCCCGTTGGAGTCTACAGGAATTTTTAGGAGTCAAAAGGGGGTCAACATAAGTTAATTGGGTCTACAAGGGTCTGCGGAAGTCTACACAAATCTGTTGAGGTCTGCAGGAACCACATTCCTTTGTAGAGATTCTGTGGGTAGGCATGAGTCTATGAAGGTCCACAGGAGTCTGCAGAGGTCTACAAAAGTATGGTGTCTTTTTCATTTTTATGGGGTCTATAAGAAGCTGTAGGGGTCCAGACAAATCGATGGTGTTCTACAATGATCTGCAGGGGTCTAGAGGCGTTGAACCGGGTCGATAGTGGTTTGCAGGATATACATGGTGTGTTCGTCTATGGTGGTTTCTTAGTATGTGAGTGGAGCTTATTGGGGTCTGTGGTAGTCTGTTACCATACATCACAGTCAAACCAACCAGGAAACACTCACTCCAAAGAAATTAGGAAGCTTAATCTAGCTCATCATGCATATTTTTACTGTTATAGTGAAGTAAAAGCAGTTAAGAACGGATCTGAAATACATATTAGTACTTTAATCTTGTTATTCATTTCCAATCCGCTTTATCCCTTTCGGGGTCACGGGGTTGCCGGAGCCTAACCCGGCTACTCATGGGCGAAGGCAGGGTACACCCCTGGACTGGTCGCCAGTCTGTCGCAGGGCAGGCCACAATCACACACACCCATACACACTCACATTCACACCTAGGGACAATGTAGAGTAACCAATTAACCTATGAAGCATGTTTTTGGACGGTGGGAGGAAGCCGGAGTACCCGGAGAAAACCCACGCATGCACGGGGAGAACATGCAAACTCCACACAGAAAGGTCCCCCAGCCAGGACTTGAACCGGGAACCTTCTTACTGTGAGGCAGGAGCGCTAACCACTGCGCCACCGTGCAGCCCTTAATCTTGTTATTTTAGGTTTTAATAGGTTTTTTTTTTCAAGAAGCGAACTAGTTGATATGTGGTGCAATGTGTTGTCAGGACAACAACTACAGAGCCTGCACCAACCTTGCAGCTGGTTTATCAGTGGAGGAAAGTGGTACATTTGCTAAAGATCATGTTAACTGACACAAAGCATTATTTCAGAGAGAAAGTTCACGTTTTACCGCTTGTTTTTGTCCAGACAAAGAAGCAGAAGTTTGTTTCAAAGAAACAAAGTCCACAAGTAGTTTGCTAGTTAGCTTTTATTGCGAGAAATATCCACCCATAACTCTGATCATTGAATGTGTGTCAAAAACTAACAATTTTTTTCATCCCTTAACAATAAAAGTACTTATAAAAACAGATTTACTCCGGATCAAGCAAAAAGGTAAGCAAGACAGGCAACAAACTGTTTAATATTGAAGACAACATTGGAGCTGATTGTAAATTTGAAGGACAGAGATCTTTTCTACTGTCTTGCTGTTGTTGTGATAAACTGTGGACCATCGTATGTCCACCTATGTTCCAAGTTTCAGTTGTTCCAGTTACCAACTGGCATTTAGAGCAGCTCAATGATATAGAACATTCAGGCTATGTGATCAGAACTTCTTTTTTAAGTGTCCAGTAACACTTTTTCATGAACACACTGCAGCCAATCAGAATCGAGTATTTACCCAGACTCTGGGAATGAAACGATTGAATGAAAAAGGGGCGATGAGAAAAAGACAAAGCAAGGTGAGTACAAAATGGTCTAGTCCAACATGTATGCAGTAAAAAACAAAGAAAAAAAGGCATTAAGTGAGTTAACCCAAACCTTTCTGTTTCTACCAAATCTGTTTGATTGACTGAATACTCTATTGATGAATACATTGTTTTTGATTAAATTGGCTTTAAAATTTTAACAAAAAAGTTAAACACTCATAACCTTTGACTGTTTCTGCAATTGGTTGCATTTATTATTAGAACTTTCATCACATTCATCTGTGCTTTGTTTTCTTATATACAGATCCGAATGGCGTTTCAAACTGTAAAGTAACTTTTAGTGACTAAAGTTATTTCCTGTTAGTATTTTAGAAGAGAAAACAGGCTAAAATATTTACTTTTTAAAATTAAAGAACAAGACACATTGTCTAAACACAATTCTAAGCATGTCCAACAAGAGAGTTATAATAATCTTACATGTGGTATATAAGGAAGCATGTACACTGCAAACACAGGCTGCTTAGAAAAGAGTCAGAATTAGTCAGAAAGAAAAATGTCTGACCAACAATGCTTAAAAAAATTTCTAGTCACTGAGACATTTTTTTCTCAAACTAAAGTTATTTTGTTATTGAAAAACTTTCTTGATAAGAGGATTTTCCTTGCAAGACAGAAAAATGACATGAATTGATCTGAGGTATTTTTACTTTCTTAAGATTCTGTTTTTTCATTGTAGGTTATTTGATAAACTTCATTAAACTGCTAAAAAGCTCCATTACGTTTGTTCAGAAATGAATATAATATTTCCAATTCAGCTCCAGAACCAGCATGTTTTCTTTCCATCTAAAACAACTTGAATCATAAAGAGCTTTCAGTTTGTCACAGCTCTAAAAACTGGTTACTATATTGTGGAGTGCAGACGACCAATGATGAAGAAAAATGTGTCAAAAAGAACAAGCTTACCATCAAAGTTGTGCAGACCACACCCGTCTGAGCGAAGACTCCTCTTCTTTTCTCTCAGCTGTATTTCTGATGTGAACATGAGAAGCAGAGGAATTATCATTTTGCCATTCTGTTCATTGTCCGACTCCACATTCTTCGGCCTCTCTGTCTCATGTCTCACTCCATTCTTGAGGTCAGTCTTACCTTCAGCCATTACTCTGGATCCACCTTTCTTCACCTTTTAACGGACCTGTGCTGTGACTTTATTTTGTGCTGCAGCTGCTTAGGATTCACATTAGTGCTCAGGAAAACTTCTGGAAGTCCAACTTTGTGCTGGGGGGCTTCCTATTTCCTTGCATTGTCTTTGTGGTGCACGTATAACTGAGAGGGCCTGCAGGGTGTGACCCTGTGTGAGCGGCCTGCATGATCTGAGCAAGTGCAAGGCCAGAACAACATTCAAGCTGTCGGAGTTCATCAACCTTTTATTCAAAAGAAATTTTTATTGATGCTTGTCGGTTTAAGTAAACCTCTGTTTGTGTGTTTGGGGGCGTGCGAGACAGCATCACATCCTTCCTGTGAGGGAGATGTGTGAGGTCATGCAAGGGAACAAGCCTTGGTCAACACAACAGGAAACAACAATCACAGCCTTAGGACACGCCTACTCCACAACACACACACTGCCTTTTTAGGAAGAAACCGAGAGTTCCTTTGTCTACCAGTACAACCGGCCCTGTCTAAGTTAAAGACCCACTCTGATGAAAATCATGTTTTTGTAGCATGTTTCTCATGATAGGAGAAAATTGTGATTAAAATAGCATTTCTGAGTATTCCTTTATTCAAATTGTTTCGAATCAGAAGCATACAAAAGAAAGAAGGTAGGTGGAAAAAGCTTGTAGGTGTGACGTAGAAGCTACAACAGCAAGTCATAAGCTCCCTGCTCCGCTCTATTCTGATGCGTCCACTTGTAGACAAATACATTCATGTACGTCTTTGTTTAACTCGTCCGACCTGACATCTGGTTCAAAACTGTAGGGCTGGATAGCTGCTCACCATTTTGGTGCACCGAAAATGGTAGGTTGGGGATGTGGGGGGCTTTAAGCTAGTGGGAGAGGCTGTAAACAGATGGATAATGGGAAGGGGTGGGCTTACTCACCGCCAACAGCCCCGCCCACAACTCAGAGGTGAATTTCTGTTGAACTCCTGCCGCTTTGCAGAAACTATGTCCTAGAAAACGACACAGGTTTTTATAGTTTTTGGCTAAAACAGTAGAATCATTATTAAAATACCACTAAGGACACTTTTACAATCAATCAAAAACAAATGCCATCCATCAATGATCCCAAACTAAGAAAGAGAAGTAAACACAGTATGTGTACAGCCAACTTATTGGGGTTGGATGTAGGAAATGGACTGATTCCAGGGGCAGGTTGTCCAGGGTCCCGGCAGCGTCTCCCATGGCAGACAGGCACTAGGTTAAAAGCCAGAACAAGTACAAGTCAAATGCCTCTCATGAAAACATCGCCCAGACTCACATCACAGGAATCCCACCCTGGAGCCAGGCTCGTTGTTTGGTCTGCCAGGTTAGTGCTTGGTGGCTAGGTGTCTTCAGTTGGCAGTCGTGTGGGGACAGGGAAAGCTGCCCACCTGTGAGGCCTGTGACTGAGGCCTTAGGATCTTCCTAAGGAAACCAATTTGAGTTCAAAATCTGAATTTGTTCCAGATTTTTATGTTAAAGTTAAAGAGCAATCAGCCACCAAAATTAAGTGTTTTATTGTTATGGATTAGTAAAGTAATGCATCAACACCCCACATTTGTAAGACGACAAATACTAGGGACAGAGCAAAAAACTGGGCTTTTGGAAATGCTTCAAACCACAAAACAGAGAACTTATTTAAATAAAACACATTTGATAACAGCTTTGGCTTCAACTTCAGGGCAGGGTTAAGAATTGTTCGTGCTCCTCAACCACATTAAACCTGACCTTTCCCTTATGAAGGCCTGTCCCTCTGCATGCTTCCGGAAGCCTGCACCCTTCGTGTTCTCTGGGTGGCCTCAGGGTGCTTCTCCTCTTCCACTTCCTCCTGCTTCCTCTTGCACTGCCTCTGGGTTAGTCCTTTTCTGGTTCCTTTCTGTTTATTGAAGGTAAACACAGAAACCTGCTGGAAACCTAAGTAAGTGTGAGGGATTAATGCTCTTCTTGTCTGATTCGTGGCCACCCTGCGAGCTCACACAGTTTAGAGGAAGTGAGGAGCCTGGTGAAGGGGACCAACGTGAGGCTTCTCCACAGGGGCGCCCAGGCTGGGGGTGGATGCAGGGACGGAGGTAAGGGGGAAGAAGATGTTGATGTGGGAGTGCTTATTTTCAGGAGGCCTAGAAAAGTGATGACGGGGGTAATGTTGAAGGTAACATTTCCAGATTTTGGGGTCCTTAGATTAAAACGAGGATGGGTTCCTGATAAGTTCCCTGTTTTTGATTGACCAACACTTAACCAATAACCAAAATGTGGATGATCATAGATTACAAAACATTTTAAAGACATTAACTTCAAATAAAAAAATAGATGTTTAAATCAACTGAATCTGTTGATCTTGATAACCTGTAGCTATCAGAGATTACTCAAAGACTTGCCTATCTACACTTCAACTTCAGCTATCCAAAAAGCTCAGTATTTCTAATCCCAGATCTCACTCTTGGAAACATCCAGCATCCTCCATAGGTAGCAAGGTGTGAGAGCAGACGGGCTTTCCAAGCAAATCCCACCACTTGTATACTTTCATCCGTTAAAATACCCGGATGTTGAATTCACTGATTAGAAAATAGAGCCTGCTTCCACTATTTGAACTATCACATCCAAATAGGCCCTAACAACCCCAACCTCTGGCTTCCATCTTCCACCCCTCCAGCTGACCCGTCCAACCTGTTTACTCATTTTTTTTGTTTGTTTTTGGCCATTAGCTTTCCAACATTATAAAACATTATGAAAAAGACAGACTTTTGTATTTTATTATGAAAATAGGAATAAAATAACGTAGTAAATATTGTCATAAGGAAAGCTGTCATTAAAAGGCCCTCAACACACGCACACAGACACAAAAGGTGGTGATACGAGAGCAGCTCTCAGGCGAAGAAAGTCTTCATGACGTACAAACTGAAATGTTCTTTAGAGGAAGTCCATTTCTGCCAACTCCCTCGACTCCTCATCATTCAGCTGAAGTGATAATAATCAATTCCCTCCTTCAAGCGCAGAGAGCTGAGGTTCTCCTCCAACACCCCCCCCGTCATGTCCTGCAGAAGAAAAAAGGGAGGATCACAGTTGTCTTTACGGTGAAGATGTTTTTCATGTTTTTCAGATGAAATTTGTTTATTTTTTAGAAACAAAACTTTGAAAGCCCCACTCCGATCATCTTTTGATCTAGTTCAAGTGTTCCCCGTGGTCTTTTCATTATGATTATTTTGGTTTTTGCCAAAATAAAAAAAAATGGTGTCGTTTTCTTGGACATAGTTTCTGTAGAGTGGCAGGAATTCATTAGAAATTCACCTCTGAGTTGTAGGTGGGACTATATTTGCAGAGCAACCCCAGCCGCTTTCCTTTCCCTGTTGCTGAAAGCTCTCTGTTTACACCACTATTTTAAAGCCCCCCAATGCCTAAACATAACATTAGCGGTGCAACAAAAATAGCCAACAATATTGGAGCTATTCAGGTGTACAGTTTTGAGCCAGACTCCAGCTCAAACGAGGAAAACAAAGACGTACACGGATCTATTTGTCAACAAGTGGACGTATTAGAGAGGAGCGAAGCAGCGAGCTTGTGGCCCGGTCCGCATTATTTTAATGTCATAAATAAGCTCTTTTTCAATTCTGACTTTTTTTGCCTGCTTCTGATTCTCAGAAAGGCAATTCTGAGCTTAATTTTCTTTATATATGTCCTCCATCATAAGAAAAATGCCACAAGAACAAAACATCAAAAACACAATTTTCATTAGTAAGTCTTCAACCAAAAACGTGATTTTTGATGTTTAAAAGTTTGCAAACGTTTGAGACACAAATTTTCGTCTAAAATAAACTTTTATTTGATACTGAAATTATTTTTGAATGAGCTTTGTTTAATTCTTTTACTTTTAATTTTCTTTTTTTCATTTCCAGTTTGTTTCAGTTTTGGACTTGACACATTGTTCACAGTTTGAAATGTGATGGTTCAGTTTCAGAACTCCCTGCTCCTTTCAAAGAACATCTTACTGGACTTTTTAGCGGGTGTGCAGTTATGTTGAGCAAAAACAAACGTAAAACATTTGATTTTTCCACAGGAATCATGTGGTGAAGACTGTGCAAGTGCACAGCCTTTATTACAGAGCTGAGGACAGATGCCATAAAGAAGCTCACCAGCTTCACGCAGATTATGAAGGGTCCACAAGCGTCTCTGAAGTCCAGAACCGGGACTCTGAGTTTGGGTCTTTCCTGGAGGAACATCAGCATGATGAATTGGAGTAAACTCTGAAGTCAGGATGGGAATTGGATTGTCAAAGTGAAAATCTCTTCAGTTGTCAGCCACAGTCTCACCTGGGACTCCTCATATGTATAAAAACCTCTCTTGATCTTTTTCACATCCACGTCACAGAACGCTCTGACCTGATGCAACACAATGCAGTTAAGCACAGACTCACACACTCTTCACCACAACCAAACACTGAGGCACAAACTTACTATCAACACGACTGCAAAAATATCACACAAGAGTCTGGGGGTGAAGGAGTATTGGTGAAGAAAAACACCAGATCATTACTACTCAAGAAAAAAAACATCCTGTCAGTAGAAGGACAGATTCAGATCCACGAACGGTTCAGTCACACCTTCCCTTACGGGTGGCTGTCTGGGGGTGCAAAATAGGCTAACCTGCAGGACACGTCAAATTCATAGGTCGCTCTGTGAGCCCGTAGGGCAAAACATATGTTGGTGATGCTGCGGGCAACGGGTTGTGGTGAACACTTAAACAACATGCAACAGTAAGGGTGAAGTAGGTGAGAGGCAGGAATGTGGTACCGATTTTTAATTTTTTTAAATTGTGCTTGACTTGTGGAGTGGACATACTTTCTTCTGGGTTGAGGGGCTCAGACTCCGAAACAGTTTGCGCCCCTGTTTACCAGCGCTCCATATGGTGAAGTGCTCCCATTGGCTGAGAACTCTCTCCTGCAGGAAGTCCAAGCGCAGCTTCCAAATGGTTTCCCTGGGATCAGCAAAGACGGCATCATTTTTTTAAAAGTTTCTTTGATTGTACAGTGGTCCCTCGCTATATTGCAGTTCATCTTTTGTAGTCTTGCTGTTTCGTGGATGTTTTTCAGTGCTATTTTGCTTGTTTTGAACACAGCACACTGTGTTCTGCGTTCTGATTGGCTTTTGACCTTGTCAATCAATCTTCTCTGTGCCGTGTTTTCTGTCCAGAAAGCAATCAGCTTGCCAAATCTACATAAATCTCTATTTGTTAGCAGATCTTTGTTTTCGTTCTTTAATCCTGGACTTGTTTTTCTATGAGGGTCTGGACTTTGAGAGTTTAAACATGAGAGAAAAGTGTGAAAATGTTTGTGTGTGTCTGAGAGACTGTAGTTTGTTTGAGAAACTGTCCCAGGTTTTTAGCTGTGGGCAGGGGAGTGCTCTCTCAGAGGAGGAGCTGCAGCTCATGAACCGACATGTCCCTGTTTCTGCACCCACACCACCCCACAGGTAGGGGTTGGATTCAGCTTCTCTGCAGCGTCATTCCTGATTCTCAAATAGACAGGCGTTTGTGTGTTTAAGAGTGTGCATGTGTGTGTTTGTCTGTGGAGGTGTTTGTGTATGTGTGAGTGTTTCTGTCTTTATTTGTGTGTCTTCAGTGTGTGTCTGAGTGCAAGTATGTGTGTCTGTGACTGTGTGTAGATGTGTGTGTGTATGCTGACACTGACTCTGTCACAGAGTGGGTGGCGGCTTCCTCGTGGTATCGATAAACCAGCAGACACTCGTCGACCCTGACCAGACTTCCTCCCTGACGGAGGTGCTGATAAAAGAAGAGCAAGTCCTCTGGGACCCCCTGAAGGCACAGAGGATCCTGATCAGATGGGTTGACCATACAGATGTTTGGCAGTAATTAGAGAAGACAGAAGTTCACACTCACCCCATGGAAAGATTTTTATTCCTTTGAAAAAAGTTTACCTTTCCTCCTTCGTTGAATGGTCCGACTTTCTGGAACAGTTCCCGTGAGCAGAACCAGGTTGGCATGACAACTGTGGGTCCGTGAGACGTGAAGGCCTGAAAGCGCAGAGTGGTCAGATTTTTTCTTAAATGCATTTATTAGCCTCCCCCCAATGTAAGCACCTTTGCTTAAAACACTCAAACTACTTCACCCCACAATCTTCAAATCCAGAGTCAAATAATGCTTTGGAAGGAGCCTCTCTAACCTCTTTCTTCTTGCACACGTTCCTGCTGCAGATCTGAGGTTGTTAGCTGCTAGTGCATGTGAAATGTCTGTGCTGTTAGCAGCACCTCAACCTTACAGCAAAGCTCCTGTTTCCTTTCCTGATTTCTTCACGATCTGCGTTTTTTGAAATGATCACCCACATCTAGAAAGGTCTGGATCAGTGGTGCTGTTCGGTTGAGGATACCAACTTGGCCCTGTTCGATCCTGACCAGAAGGACCCCTATTACCTGATACAGTTGCACACATGCATGCACCCGCATGGGCACACAAACACTAGGCTGAGCTCCCTTTGGTCACCTGCGTCTGGAGCTGATCAGGAGTCAGGGAGTTGATCCAGCGGGTATAACGCTCCGTGGATCCTTGTGGCAGCCGGCAGATTCTTCCGCCAATAAGCTGTGATGAAGAAACACAGGCACCTTCATCATCCATCTGTACACAGCTCAGTCAGAGAAGTTTCAGGAAAATCTTTTCATACAATTATAGACACCTATCCAAAAACAGAGACAAATGGAATGACAGATGGGATGTGGGGAGAAATTTGAGCAAACTTCAGAACTTACAGAGACTGGATGAAGAAGAGAGGATTCAAACTGCAGACGGACTCTTTGGGGCAGCATGATGTCGTCCTGCAAGAATCCAAATGTTACTTGCAAAAATCTCAGCAAATTTTCAAATGTGCACAAACAAACACACACTCTGGATAAAAATCTGACAAGCTGTGAAGTGAAGCACAAACCGAATCTTGGAAGCACAAGAGTTCACCAGAACTCTGAGCCACAGCTTGGTTCTTCGAGTGTCCCACTGAAAGACAAACATCACTGAATGTGTACTTATGTACTTGTGTGCGAGTTGCAGCCACGCTGTGGTAGTTTAGACTAAAAACTAAAACGTCTGTTCCTCATGCTTTAAAAAACAACGATAGTTGTAGCATAAATTCCTAATTTTATATGAAACTTTATTTCTAAAAGCAACTGTTTACAAAAAAGCTAAAGTACAAGTACAGGACATGAAACTGAGCCAGACTCGTAATTGTTTTAGTCCTAGACAGTCCCTTTCATTTTTGTTTTTTTAATACAAATTTATAGTTTTTACTGTGTTTTATTAATTGCCAATATAAATGATCCATGTAAGGAGAAAACAAAGACAAAACCTTGCTCCAAAAGTGTACAGATTTTGATGAAACCAGACTCAGTTTCAAAGCCCACATCTATCAATCCGTCTGTCTACAAACCCTTTTAGCCCGAGGTGTAAGCTGAGTCTGTAGAGATCTGTGTGTACTTGGAGAAACAACACTTGTGCATGCATATGTACCTTCATCACGACTCAACATGTTTCTGAAGGCATAAGTTCCCTAGGTGTGAATAGGACTGTGCGGGAGTGAATTGTGCCCCTGTGATGGACTGGCAACCTGCCCAGGATGCATCTCACCTCTGCCCAACAGATGGGCTGCAGCAGCCCCATGGCCCCGAGAGGGATTTTTAAAAGAATTTAAAACATTCTTGCAGTTGTAGATCTCTTTTAGTCTGGGACAAACTGGTATCAGGAAAGCACAAGATGATTCTGCAATTTCAGGTTCTTCACAAATGCTCAAAACAGTTTTGCAGATGTACAACATAGCTAACTGTGTGGACATGTTACACTAAGAAAGGAATTACTTATACTTATGAAGGAACGTCACTCCATTACAACAAAGGGTTCTGTACAAAAATTGATAAGGACTCTTCCTTCAGGACAAACTGTCATTTTGGCCCTTGCCAAACTCAGTTATTCTCAACAAGAGCGACCTCATGTTCAGACCAAGTCTTTAGCTGAGCCTGGAGTCCGCTCACCTCCTCTGGGCTGTGGCGATTTGTGACCTGAAACCACCACAGCCACGCCCCTCGCCTCCAGCCTGTCCCTCCAGGCCTCTATAACTGCCATGGAGTCGTCCTGAAACACATGTGTAAGAGACAAAAGGATTAGTCTCACAAATTGGTACACACATTGGTACAATACATGTCTGTATTGGCACACAGACATACTTAGACATGATGAAACACAGCATGCACTAATGTGCTCACAGGGTTACATGAGTGCAGACGGGGTCACGTACAGTGCTGGCGTCGTCAAACACAGACAGCTCCATGGATCCAGTGAAGTCCTGCTGGTGAATGCCCTGCAGACACTGGTTCAGCCAGCGGGAGGCATTGTAGACCGGCATTATGATGCTCTGAGAGCAGCAAGGACATAGAGAGACGGGATCAGTCAAAAGGGCCTACTTGTCCACTTTTTTATTTTTATATTCCACCTCAATGCGTTACAAGATAGGTATGACTTCTGCTTTCCATGTTATAAACAATTTTTAAAAAAGTTAGTTTTCTCTTCAGTCTCCACAAAAATCCCTCGACTACCTCCAGCTGTTCCAGAACTCAGCTGCTGGGATGGATATGACTGAAAGGGAAATTTCACATCTACTCCTGCCGCTCTGCAGTAAAATGACAGATTCTTTGATTTGAGCAAAAAACTGCATAATTATAGCTAAAAGACCACTGGGAACACTCTCACAGAAGCAGGACTTTAAAGATATTACAACCATTAACAATTTAAGAAGCTTTAAATGGGATGTTAAAGGCTGGAATGACTCTTTTATTTGATTCTATCAGGGGCTCAGATTCCGTCAAGAACCTCTAGTACCTGTCTGGTTTCAACCCCCAGAGCAGAGCGCTATGACCTTGTTATCAAAGTTGAGTAAAATCACACTAAACATGTTGAAAAACTCCAGAGCGATTTGCTCTGGTGTCGATTCGGGAGTTAACTTTAACGAACAAACAAATAAATAAAAGAACAGATATGATCCATTGACGTCACATCCATCACTTATTAGTCTCTCCTTTGAAGATCTAGAAACGATGAAGGGTTTTTCGTTTTCTGGAGGCACATCTGGCGCGCACCACATTCACGGAGCTCCTCTGCGCTCCTCTTGCTCCAGTCTGCTCCATCTGGCCCCGCCCACCACCAAAGAGAAAGTACAGCTGGCGCGAGCCTTCCTTGAGGTCGTGAACGTACACGAGCTCTCGAGCAGCAATTTGAACTAGCTGTTTACACGTATGAAACAACTGGGTCCTCTGCTATAACGGCATTTACTAACGCTCCCTACACGTTTGACTACTTCCTCAAATAAGAAAAGGAGGACGCTGATTGGCTGCTGGAAAACACTATCTGGGAGCTAATTCGCTCAGCTTTGCTGTCAATCACTACAATGCCCTCAGCGATGGGAGCTGACGTTGTATGGACTTAATGCCATGATTGGTCATCTTTCTAAAATTCAGTACTGATTTAGTTGAGTAAGTAAAAATGATTTACTTCCTATCCTTCATATTTTTAAATGTTCTTTGTTTTGAAATTTTCCAAGATGAACGAACAACTTATTTTTTATTGCTATTTATTGCTATTCATTTTATAGCTAGATATTTAATCAATGGTTTTGTGTTTAATCATATTGTTGCCTTGTTAAAGAGATTAATACTGAAGTTGAGGTTGCTGCAGGTGAAGCAGGTTCATGTAAAAGCTTGAATCCGTTGTAAACAAATGCCAAGTTAAATTAAAAGAACTATTTTCCATCTATGTTTATATTCTATTAAAATATAAGTGTAAAGTGTTCTTTATTAAACATTTTTCTTCATTGAACTTTTTTGTTTTGTTCCTTTAAATTAGTATCAATTCAAATAAACGTAATGAACGACAGGAGACTGTCTTACTCGTGTGAATGGCTCAATAGAGGTGCCAACCATGCCATCTTTACCGACAACAGTAAAACAACCGTACAGCTCTGCCGTTTACTCATTTATTAAAAACTCACTGGCTGATCATAACAAAAAGAAAAAGAAAAAGAAAACATTTCCTTTCTCCCAACGGGTTACGAATTTCAAAATAAAAGCATAAACTGTTCTGAGTTATAACATTGCCGGCAATAAATTACAAACATGCCACATAAATGGTTCTTACAATATTATATATGCTGTGTTTACCATGATTTTCCTTTGAATTTTTGGAGAAACTGTCTTATTCTTTGTGGTCCTTGTTCAGCGCAGGACACATCATGTCATCAAATGGCTCCTCTCACCGCGACACAGGCAGACTGACGGATTACAGGCTTGAAGACAACTGTGATGCTGGTTGAACACAACTGAATCAAACATGTTCCCATGGTCACACTATTTCTTGTCCTTTTTAGGTTGCCATCATTTTTGTCCAGACCCGTTTCACCAGTTTGATTTCAAAATGATTCTGATGAACACATTCATAATTTAAGTCTGATGTCTTAGTCAATCATTAGCAAATTTGGAGTTATGCTCATAACTGTTTTAAGACATGTCAATGTGCTATTTCAGATATTCTTGGGTTTAATGTTAATACATGTGTGTGGGGGTGTGTGTGTCTGCATCTGGTAAATGTCTATTTTCCACATGAGAACATGTTCTTTATATTTGACCCACCCCCTGGGGTGGTCAGAACTGAACTTCTTTTGTGACCTATACACCAACCTGCATCTGCCATCAACACTGAAGTTCCCAAAAAAAGAAACAGGACTTTCATCCACCGACTGTATGCTTATTTGTGAAATTCCCATTTTACGGTAACCGCACAAAGTCCTG